>OY744481.1:360148460-360748460 GCA_963556165.1 Tipula helvola
GATAACGCATAAAACATCACTCTTTATTACCCAAAGTTTCGTGTTTGATACTTTATCGATTATGATTGATTGATCAGAATGTACGACCAAGCCTAAGTAAGACTCCCGGATGACACCGGGTCCTCCGTACATATTTACACATAACAAAACCGAAGGAAAGGAAAGATATGTTAGTAACAAAGAATCAATCCGGTTCGAGACACATAAGTAGTTGATAGTTAATAAATTTATTAATAGTATATTTTTAGTCAATTATAATGCACAAGCCAACACAATTTCAAGTTAATTTACGATTTAATCCTTTATAATAGCTATTCTATAATTAATTAAGTATAAATTAAATTCTATGAAACAAATTATAACTTATTTTTTATGTACTATAAACAAATTAACATAAATAATTTGTATAACCATGATTAAACCAACTACCACCCCGCCCGTCGCGCTATCGCCTCAGACAATGCCAGCTTGGTCGAATTTCTTAGTTGATTCTAAACTAAAATCTTGTTAACGATTATTTGTTAATTTATTAATCTTAATATAAATACCAATATGAACATAAATACCAATAACAATATCCATATCGATACCATTACCAACATCAACACCAACATTATGACATTAATGCTACGATTTCATCGAACTACTCATTTCAATAAATATAATTCAACTTAATTTTAACAAAAATAATTTTTTTTTTTCGCTGGCGCTACATCCCATAGAGGGATTCATTCATTATGAAGTTTCGTAATAATTTTTTTTTTTTTTTAACGGATAATGAATGATTAATTCATTGAGCCTACATTAACCAGCCGTAATTTTTTCGGGACCTCCGGAGCTTAAAGCAAGCATGCTGACCACTATCTACCGAGGCGGAAAAATAATTAATAATAAATAATTATTAAATTAATTTAATTTCATTAAATTCACTGAAACCGAAAATCCAATTTACTTCACCATTTATTGTTTATTTAAAACCAACCCTTAATACCCTTAAATAAATTTAATTTAAAAGGACAGCAAATTATTCACTAACTAAATAACCTGAAATTCAAAATGCATAAACAATTGTAATTCTAAATAATAAATATTAAATACTAAATATCTTTTTTTTTTTAAATATTTTAAACTAAAATTCTAAAATCAGTAACTAAAAAATTTCAAAACCATACAATTTAATTTCCAAATCTATAGCTATTGACTCTAGAAATTACCTCCAAAAAACATTAAAATTAATAATTACTTATGGCTATTCTGCTTAAAATCCCACTGCGAAATAATTTAAATTAGATCTGGATAATAACAGCTTTAAGTTGTCCATACTAAATTACATTAAATAATTTGAGTACCCACATTAGTATTTTATTATTAGTACCATATATGACAAACAATTAGCACACAAAAATATGATTTGGCTAATAAATTTTATTTTAATTTTAAACGCACAATCTGCTAAACAAAATCCCCGCTGTAATAATATATACAAATTTAAATTCAGAATCATTTTGATTTAGAAATCTGAAACTTTATTAACTTTATTTACTCTTGCCCCAACCAACAATGTTATGAACAAACTATTTGAATGCAAAAACTCTTCAACTTGGACGATTAAAAAAATGAATTCTAAATTTTAAATCTCAAATTCCAAATTTCTCAATCTCCAAATGTCAAATTTCTAATCCCAAAATCCTAATTTCAAATTCTAAATTTTGAATTTCAAATTCCAAATTTTAAATTTATATTTTAAGTTCCAAACTTCAAATTCCAAATTTCAAATTTCATTCTAATTTTTAAATTTCTAATTCCAAATTTCAAATTCCAAATTTTAAATTTCAAATTTTAAATTTCAAACATTTCATATTACAAATTTCAAATTACAAATTTTAAATTTCAAATTCCAAATTTCAAATTCCAAATTCTAAATTTAAAATTTCATTCTAATTTTTAAATTTCTAATTCCAAATTTAAAATTACAAATTTTAAATTTCAAATTTCAAATTCCAAACTTCAAATTCTAAATTTCAAATCTCAAATTTCAAATTCTAAACTCAAAATTCCAAACTCCAAATTCCAAATGGAATTCTCAAATTATTTTTAGATAAAGCTCTGGAATATGGCCAAGTTAGGATATAACATGCCTATTTCTCAATCGATTGTCAAGAAATTTGACATGTGTGTTGGAAATGGGATGCTAAAATGTTTTTTGGATGAAGTTCTAGAATATGAGCAATAATGGGTCTTGCTCATTTCTCAACCGATTATGATGAAATTCGATATTTGTATTGGAAATGGGATTCTAAAATGATTTTTGGAAGAAGTTCTGGAATATAGCTCATAGAGGTGTTATTTGGCTACTTCTTAACCGATTTTAGTGAAATATGACTTTCGCGATAAAAATGGGTTTCTAAAATTATTTTCGGATAAAGTTTATAGAGTATGGCCAATTATGATGGAACTTGGCTATTCCTTAACCGATTTGGAGGAAATTCGACAAATGGATTGGAAACTGCATTCTTAAATGATTTTTATATTAAATTCTGGTATATGGGCAATTAGGATATACCTTAGCCGATTCAACCGATTATGATGAATTTTGACGTTTCCAACTAATAGAAGGAAATGGGACACAAAAATTAGTTTTGGATGAGGTTGTGAGGAATATGTCAATATTGTTGTCTGATGAAGTTGCTGTAAATTATGCAGATATTAAAGTTTTTTTGAGGTAGCGTAAACGCCTATTTCAAGTTTTCAAGTGCTTAACGTTCGAGATTATCTTCAAAATAATATTCAAGTTCGCCTAGAAACTTTTCTCGCCAACTCTTCGCTTTAACTGTTGGGGTATGTTTCCTGAGTATTTACTGTCAGAGCTGTAAGTGTGGCCATGCTTAAAATAATGTAGTTTATGGTGGACATGCGCTGAAGAACTGTAACTAATAACGGTAGTGTAGAGTCTCGGGATTAGCAGTATCATTTTAGAATCACCTTTCCATCGCAAATTTTGAATTTCATCATAATTGATTAAGGAATGGCCAAGTTCTATCATAATTGGCTATATTCCAGAATTTGATTCAAAAATCATTTTAGAATCCTATTTCCAACACATATGTCAAATTTCATAATAATCGGTTGCGAAATAGACAAATTCCATCCCATTTGGCAATGTTATGTTTATCCAAAAATCATTTTAGGATCCCATTTCTATCGCGGATGTCAAATTTCACTAAAATCCGTTATGAAATACATAAGTTTTATCCTAATTGGCCATTGTAAAACCTGTATATGTGAAAGATATTTAAACAAATCCACACGCCTTGACCAATTTGAACTAAACTTTACACAAATATTGTTTTTGGAGGTGGAGCTGGAGACTGACTAGATTCAGTTTGGGATTGATTTAGGAGTTTACTTAATTTTAAAGACCGAAATTCTGATCACCTAATGAGGTTTCAGCCATTTATATTTTTCTAGTTAATTTCCAGTATAATTTTTATTTTTGCGTTTATGATAGGCAGCTTCCGGGGAACGATAATAATTTTATACCGCTGAGACACATCATTGGCCAAATAACTAAAGTTTTGAGCTAACTTTATTTTGAAAATAAGTCATGTGTCTTGTATGCCCTTAATTTCAAAGCAATTTGAATTCAATTTCGAAATGACATAATTTTTCCTGTTCCGTTGCATGTTAGTCCGAACATTGCTAAACCAGTAGTTCTGAACACTAATTACCTATAATATTTCTAGTAAATTTCTATGTGAAAATTTAATGCGAAATTTAACGTAATTCATTGTTTTTAAGCTTTTGAAGTGAGAAATTTTTGAAATGAAAAGTGTAAAGGGTAACCAGCGAATCAGTAAGAATCCTTACAGAATTTGACGAACTTATTTCCTTACAGAATATTTGACACATCGCCCACCGAATCCGTAACAACTGACAAATACAGTATTACAGTTGAAATGTGAATACCAAAATTTATTATTTCTAAGAAAAGTGTGCTGTGAAAAATTTGATATATTCCGACATCACAGTACACATAATAAAGGTAATATACTCCGATGTTTCATTTTCGTTCTTTCTTGCGCATCCATGTTAAAAATATTTTAATGTGGCGGACATTGTGACCAAACAAATCGAGTTTGTTAGTTTTGCGTAATAATTTTGAGTGGTGAGTGAATAAAATTAAAATTGTGTGAAAAATTCTACTGACTTTAATTCAAAATAATTAACAATGTATCATGTATCAAATGTTGTCCAACATTTCAGTTACGATCTCCGCCATTGTTGTTGTTGTAATTTTTTGACATCCTGCGCAGTTCCGACATATCCTTCAGTGTGCTCGTTAATTTTCGCTATGTTAAGCGACAGCTAAACTGAACGAAGAGTTATTAAAGATTCGTTGGCCAGTAACATATACTTTCTGTATACCGCGTTCTCACTTAAATATGTTACTGACTCGCTGGTTCCTCCATATCGCAAATCAAAATAGCATTTAGTACATTTACTGATTGCTTAAACAATTTTAATACCGAAAACCAGTAAAACACTATAATGTACAAATAACAAAATGCACACATACTGCGTCTAAAATTTGTATCGTAATTCGCCTACTGTTTGAAATTTTTGGTTACACTTAAGGGGAAACGGTTGCATGAAAGGGGAAATAAGAGAAAAGCCTGTGCGAGAAATGAAAGCACAACGTATCGAGCAAAACTTTATTTCTATGTATCTTAACCGATTTTGATAAAATTCAGCATGCACGATGGAAATAGGATTCCAATACGATTTTTAGGTCAATTTTTGGAATATGGTAAGTTAGGAAGGAAATTGGCAATTTTTTATCCGATTTTGAAAATTCAATATGCACGATGGAAATGGGTTTCTAAAATGATTTTTAGATAAAGTTCTGGAATATGACCAATTAGGAAATAACTCTGCCATTTCTTATCCGATCTTGATGACATTCAGCATCACGATGAAATTGGGATTCTAAAATGATTTTTAGATAAAGTTCTGAAATATGGGCAATTATCGATTTTTGCATTTATTTTGCTTAGTGCATTTGCTTTCTTGAAAAAGTACTTACTAGTTACGTAGGTAATTGTTTTATAAATTTGAAATTTGACATAAAAGAAACCAAATAAACAAATAACATCTAGGAATAAAGAGTTTCACTTCCCCTGCGAGCTTGTGTGACGACTTTTTAAAGCTTAAAATTGAAAATTAATAAAGAAACTATTGTTAAAGCTCAAAGCAAAAATCGGAGAAATGTTCGTTTTGAAATTATTTAAATATTTTTCTATTTATTTATTTATTATACTTTAGCAATAATTTAGTATTAAAAGGAAAAGCACAGATGGAAACAGAGTAAACGGAACAAAATAAAAACAAAAAACAAATAATGAAGCTGCTTCCATTAGGCAGAAAACCTCTTAAATTTTTTCAAACAATTTCCACCTCATGCATACACATTCTATTTTGAGCAATAGCTCATTTACAATAAAATGTACAGCAAGAGGTGAAAAATTATTAAAAATAAATTTAAAAAAGCTACGTATTGCCCATCAATCACGCCACTCCAAGAATTTTGACTTAAATAATTTGGCCGATCCTAATCTCTTAATTTCCAATGGAATTGAATTCCAAAGAGAAACTCCCCTAACGTAAAAGGATTTGTTTAGCGGCATACAACAATTTTTGGTCGGAATCAAGCGAAAGTTCGAGGAATAAAACCTACTAAACAGTAACTTCCTATAAAGGCTTCTTAGCGTTCAGAAGTTTAAAAATAAAAAGACAAACGCGAAATTCGTAAAAGGTAGATAAACTCCATCCTAAAACAAGGCTAGAGTAGGCAGAAATATGATCGAATTTCCTAATACCAAAAATAAACCTAGTACATGGCACATGCATTGAAACATCTTTGGAGAACGTTCATATTTTCCTGAAGCTAACCGAATAAAACTATGTCACCGTAAATAAAATCAGGAAGACGATAAGACAGAAACATTATTTTCTTAAACAGACTATCAGAAAATCCTACTACTTTATACAAACAACTAAGCTTGCCAAAGACCTTCTTACTAATACTAACTAAATGGTCACCCCAAGAAAGAGTTTTATTAATAACTAAACCTAAATCTCTAGCAGTATTTGAATACCTAATTAGCTAACTCTGCAGAAAAATACCAGGAAAGGACGAGGTGTCTAACAATTTTTTATAAATTATAATCGACTGAGATTTATTTTTATAAATTTAGACGTCATCAGCGAAAATGTGAAATGAACAATGGTGAATAGAGGATTCTATGTCATTAATGTACATAGAAACAATAGAGGACTCAGCACTGAACCCTGAGGAACGCCGGAAATTACAGGAAAGAAATCAGACAAAGAATTGTCGAAAAAAACTGCCTGAGAACGATTAGAAAGATAGTTAAAAATTAGTCTGGCAGCGGAAACCGAAAATCTAAACTGAGATAAGAGTTTGTTAAAAAGAATTCTGTGAAGAATAGAATCAAGGGCCTTAAATAAATCTAACAAAGTGAAAGAAGTCAATTCCCTATTATTCATATTACGCTTAATATCATCCATACATACTTAAGAAGAGGAGAAATTGTTAAGAGTTTGCAATTCAGTTTCGATCTGCGAGCATGTGAAAAATAAATCATGATTTGAATGATTTATTTTTCACATGCTCGCAGATCGAAACTGAATTGTAAACTCTTAACAATTTCTCCTCTTCTTAAATATTTATCAATCTGGAATACACCAGAATAATTTACAAAAGTTTGAACATCCATACATACATTTAATAACGCAGTAAAAGTGCTACGAAATTTTCTAAACCCAGATTGGAAGAAACTAATTAAACTATTGCTATTTAGATGCGATTGAATTTGATTTTTAACAACTATCTCGAAAGCTTTAGAGAGACAACTTAAAATGCTAATTGGCCGCAAATGGGGTAGCTCACTGATCTTTGGGATGAGGATTATTTTACTTAGCTTCCACTGATCTGGATAGGAAGAGGATGTGAGAATAAAATTAAAGATATGTAACAAGTATTTTGAGACGAAAGGGAAAATTCGTTTAACGAATTTTAAATTGACGTTATCCAGACCAGAAGATTCCGATTTAACATTCCAAATGGCAGACTATAAATCCTCGAGAGAAATATTTGAAAACGAAAACGAATTAGAGGACGCATTAGAGAACAAATCGACGGTACTACTGCCCGAGTTCAAACTAGAGCAAAAATAACTATTAATATCATTGGGCTTAAACACCTCACTACTCTTGCATCTGCCCAGGTCTAAATTACGAACATTACGCCAAAAAACCTTGGGAGGAAGGGAGGAGTCGAACTTATGCTTGAAATAATTACGTTTAGCAATCCGAATTAACCCTACAACTCTATTACGAGCCTGCTTATAATCTAAATCAGACTGACTATTAGGATACCTTTTCCATAAACGCTATTTACTAACTCTAATACTTATGGCATTCGAAATTTCCTGAGACAACCAAGGCGGAGATTTGGCTTTGAAAGTAACCTTTTTAAGAGGAACGCAACTATCAAAGACCAAACTAATATACGAGTTGCAAACTAAGTAAAGACGGGAATAATATCACCCATTTTCATTTGGGAAACAAAAGTTTCGAAACAATTTATAATTTTTAGTTTTAATTTGTAAGCATTTCTAAAAAAAATCATTTTGCTAGGAAAATTATCAGGAACCAAAGGAAACCCGAGCAAAATCCACAAATCAGTCGACATCTTTTCGTATATATAAACCATAACAAAAATGTATCCAATTATAAGTAAAGTATTAAAATTAACACTTCATTATTTTCATTTTGTACGTGCTTATACCTACATCAATAATATTGATTGGCCTAAAACTAAAGACGGCGTCTTATAGTAAAATAAAATAAAAGCAATTTTAATAATTTTTAACCACACTAACTATCCCCAAAACACCAAACGAGCGCACAGCAAATATGATATAAAAATGAAATTTTTTCTTATTCTAAAGTTTTTGCAGTTTTTAAAAAAACTAAAAACGATCGTCGCAGATCGATTATGAACATAATAATAATAAATGCGGCACTCGAGGCATAATTATGTATATTTACGCAAGGGACTTTGGTGAAAAATTGTTGGTATTTCATTTTGTAACTCTGAAAGCCCAAAAACAGACAAATATTTATAATTCTTTAATTATTACTCTTATGTTTATATGTTTCCGAAAACATTTTAATTTTCATTTGATTAAGACAGTGATTTTAATGCGAATTCTCCACATGGTAATTTACTTGTGCAAACAATGACTTCCCACTAAGTAGTAGCACTGCACTTATACCAATAAAAAAAAAAATCGCAATATCTTTTATAGAAAACAGCTCAAGGCGGTAAAACATGACACAATTCTTATTTCAAATAGCTACTTTTTATGATATTGCACATGGTTTTTTGTCTTGTTTTTTTCTTTTAATCTTGGTTGGATTTAAAAACTAAAGAAAAATATTTAGTATAATGCTTGTGAAACTATCAAACCATTTTATTGATATTGTCACAGTTCGCAAAACATTAAAAGATTTCTTCGAGTTAAAATTTTATTTTATATTGAAAACTATTATTATTCATAATTTATATGATTAATTTGTATTAAAAAAAAAACAAAAATTATTTATTTAAGAAATATTTTAACCATTTTTATTTGTAAGGAAATAAGTACGCTGCAATTTTGAGAAAGAATTTGTTAAAAAAAACGAAATGTGGCAAGTGAATGACTGATTTATTGACTATGACAAATAGATTTTGTCTATGCCAAATAAAATACGGTTTACGGTATATTTTTGTATTTCTTTTGAAAGTGATGAAAATTTTGATGGTGATTTCCTTTTCCTGGTTCATACAATCTTTATGATTTATTTCATATGCAGTCGAGTCGATTAATGTTTTGAATATTATAGCGATTAATGTCTATTTCAAATTATTTTAACTTTCCTCAGACGACCACCAAGGTATGTAGTTTAACTAATATTAATTATACAATATAAACAAGTTAAATATTTGTCACCCAAAAATAATTTCAAACCTATACATAAATTGGCATCTTAGTCTAATTAATAATTAGAGATATTGATCTGTATGACAATGTATTTACTATTAGCTTCCTCAGAATTTAACTAATCATAGACTACCAATAAATATTATTTTTTAAATTGGTATCTTTCCTGAAATGCTAAAGTAAATAAGACAAATTTAAACATTAAAGTTTATCCTGGGCTATACGTACAAGTAAACTTGGAGTGTATGTTGGTTATTTTGACATAAATATCTCTTTTTAAGTTTTTACGTTATTTATAGGACGCTTAATTGAGTAGTTGGTGCCCAACCTGGCACCTCCCGATCCAAATACCGCTACTCCAAATTGGTAAATACAGCAGCAGAACTGGATCTAATCAATAAGATGCTTTCGACTTTTTATAGACAAAATAAAATATATTAACAATAATGGTACTCACAACATTTTCCGACTTGTTAATTAACAAGTCGAAAAATGTTGTAAATGCCATTATTGTTGATATATTTTGTCTATAAAAAACCGAAAGAATCTTATTGAAGTTAATTCAGACAAACTTCTCTTTCTATTATTTGTGTGGACATTAAACACACAAAAATGAGCGTTCTCGTTGAGATTTTGATTTAATGAATATAATTCGCTAAGTCAGTACGTTCTTGCATCATACATTCATACTTAATGTATTAAGTTAGAATTGTATTTTGTAGTTTGGTCGTAGCTACCTGAAGAGTAGACCAAACTTTTTGGTCGTGTGAACTTTTCACTACGCAACCAAACTACCACATAGAAAACTCAAGGAAGGTTTAATTTTTTGGGGTCGATACACTTTGAATGACACTTGGATTAAAGTACAGGGGGGATTTTGATATTTCTGCTTTTTAGGTAGATATGTCATTATTGTTAATATACTTTGTCTATAAAAAGCCGAAAGAATCTTATTGATTTTAATACAGACAAACTTATCTTTCAACTGAATCTAAGCATTGTATATTTCATTTTGCTCTTTCTTTCTATTGTGTTTATGGGAATTGAAATGCTTTTTGGACAATCGAACATGGAAAAAGGCTACAGAATAGTGGTTCTGAAGACTTTACTAATAGCTAAAGCGTTCAAGGTGGGAATGGCTCGTAAAGGTGAATTTTTTGTAAAGCTTTTAGTGGCTATTTTAGTTTGTGAAATTAAGGCTAACAGGCGAAGATAGTGCTATTCAATATCACCCTGAAAATATTTGGGAGGAATTTATATTCGAATTTTCTTTCCACCAATCTGTTAGTCTTATACAAACAGGGGCCTTACTATGCAATTCGACGACTATTTTCGACGGCTATCGTTTTGTATAAGAAGGTGCAGGAAGAAAAAAGAAAACAATAGTTATTGCGTTCCTTTTTCTTCTTGTACTTTCTAATACAAAACGATAGCCGTCGAAAATAGTCGTCGAATTGCATTGTAAGGCCCCAGAACTCTGCCAATTACTTGAAAATGAAGACAATGATATTACGCGGGAATGTAAAGAGCATAGCTAAAATATATGCAAAAAATCGTTATAGAATTAGCATTTAATTACCTCGAGAAAAGCATAAAACCGAAACGAAATACACTGAGAAAAAAATGCCTGCACTAATTTATTAGTTGAAGGTTTTTCCCTAGACAAAGTTGACACATATATAATTTTTGTTTATTTTGATAGTATATTTGTTACAAATTTGACAGTTTCTTAAAGTGTTTGGACATATCTTTTAAAATTTGTTTTGTTCTAAATTTTGAATACCCACAGATGCAAAAGTATTAAAACTATATATATGATCGGTGAAAATAATCCTTCATAATTCCACACTCCCCAGGCAGAGCAGAGTAATGTCCAAATCATCAGGGTTCTTCCCTTTGGATGAACGTTTAATCTGGAAGAACACAAATTAGTCAAAACGTTTTTGTCTTAATTTTTAAGTAAATCAAGGAATTCTAAATCTTCTTCATTATTTGTAAATCATGTAAATATGAATAGATTGCTTTGCTAGAATGTGATTTAGGCCGCAAGGAGCTTTAATTCAAGAGAAAAAAAACGTTTCGACTAATTTGGTGTGTTTCTAGCCTTATTGTAGATATTTAGTTGATACCATTCGTTTTCAAGTTATTGTGAAGATGGACAAACGGACGGACGCGACGTTAAACTGAAACCATTCAGTATTTTTTTTACAAAAATGCTTACAAATTAATTTCTATGAAAATTGTAGTATGCCGTTAAATTGTTGGAAACATTAAAGTTGAATAAAATATACTTGGAAAGGTTTTTTTTTAATGGAAGTACATTTTTGTTGGCCATTTCCGAACAGATTTTTGACTGAAATATTTTGAATCGTGTTTGTTCGTTCACCTATAGAATCTAATTAACAAAAGAAAATATATGAGCAGCATGAAGTAGCAATTTTTTTAATTTCGATATTCTGGATTAGACCGAAATATTGATTTTGAAAATTTATAATTTCCGTACTCCTCTTCGGTTGATTTTCTTACTCCACGTAATTATATGGGATACCATCATATTCCCGAACGGAAAAATCCCCCCCAAAAATACCGAAAAATACAAAGTAAACTGCCCCATCGAAAGAGAAGACCCCAATCAATTTTTAATAACTAAAATATGAAAACAAAAGGAATCTACATAATTTTATGTCATCCTTGCGCGGAAAGGACCAATGCTAAGCGGCTTTGAGGACTTTTTTATTTTTGTATGTGAAATACAAACGTAAATATTTTTACAAATGTTAATATTTTTGAAATTTTTCTGACGTTTTCCTGTCATCCTTGCGCAAAGGGTCCTATGCTAATCGGCTTTGGGGAGTTCTCTATTTTAGCATGTGAACTAATATTAAAAAATAAAATTTTTCAAAAATGGTTCAATCACTATGAATATTAAAATTTTAAAAAATCGTCAGGGCGATGGTTTGGGAGCGGCAGCCCTCATCCTCCAAGGTATAAAACGAATTAAAATAATATTTCAAAAATTTGTTATTTTTAAAAATCTTGGTTTTTTGGGATTTTTGTTTTTTTATTTTGGATAGCGATACCAACCCAATTATATTCGTTTGATGTTGAAAGGCTGAATGTCGGAAGACCGAATGTCGAAAGGCCGAACGCCGAATTAGTTGGAAGCCCGAATGTCGAATGGCCGAATGTGTAAAGGCCGAATGGGTCGAAAGACCGAATTTTCATGAAATTTTTCTTCACTTATTTTACTGAAACTAGTATAAACCATTGAATTTACTTCCTTATTACAACGATTTAAATAAATTGAAAATACGTGCTAATAAATCTTGTGTATGTATTAAATGTGATCAAATTTTGTCGGAACTATATGTGTCTTTTCTCGTGTTTTTTTGTTTTTTGTTTATGTCATTTGATGTACGTATAATAGCCTATTTTTATATTAGGCATTTTGAGATTTAATAACAAAACAAAGGAACAAGCCTTCTACACAAATAATAAACTACGCCATAATTGGCTAATTCGCGTATTAACTGGACAAAATATATTTATTTTAGTTATGATTTTGTTTTGCTTGCTCGAATTACCCGTATAAAATCGTTTGTATAAAATAAAAAATTAGTTCAACAATTAAATTGAAGAATTCAAATTCGCTTCGATACATTCGGCCTTTTGATACATTCGGCCTTTTGACACATTCGGCCCATCGAGACAATCGTCGTTGCTACCTATTTGGCTTTTCGGCATAATCGGCCTTTCGACATTAGGCCTTTCGATATTCGGCCTTTCGACCCTTTCGGCTATTCGATATTCGGCCTTCCGACTTTTTTGGCCCATTCGGCTTTTCGACATTCGGTCTTTCGGCGTTTTGAGACTCGGCCTTCCGACATAATCAGCCTTTCGACATTAGGCCTTTCGATATTCGGCCTTTCGACCCTTTCGGCTATTCAATATTCGGTCTTCCGACTCTTTCGGCCTTTCGACATTCGGCGTTCGGCCTTTCGATCCTATTCCATTATATTAACACCAACAAATCCAAATTTTAGATGTTAGTTCTAAAGTTGTAAACGTTTGTTTAATTTTCATGAGTCGCAACAAGTATTATGACATTTATAAGGTTTTGTATATCAAAAATTGGTCTTTACAAAATAAAAAAAGTAAAGAACAATTTCATTATTAAATTTAAATATTAGTTAATTCTAAAATTTTGATTACTGCAGGACATTTGCCATTTCAACAATTCTATGTAAAAAATATTAATGAATGAGAAGAGAAGTATTGAGTTGTTACATAAATTAAAGTGATTTTTTTACTGACAAATGTTCTTATACGATTTGTAGGTCAAGAATTGACGGTAATAAAAGCTAAGTTAATTCTAATTAATATTTTATTGTAGGTGACTAATGCTCAACACAAGTTCGTGGAAATCGAGGGACGGGTTTATGAAACGGGTATTAAATTTGTGTCTTCACGTATTTTACGGATCCCTAAAATTCACTGGCCCTAAGCACATGCGTAAGTAAATATCAATTTCTTAGACGCGAAGTGTATTAATTTGGACATATAATAACGCCACACGAAATCCACCAGATCCATCAAAATAGATTGCTATTCAAAATTATCCAATTTAATACAATGAAATTATACCTTTACTTCCCAAACAGGTTAAAAAAATTTAATGACTATTGAACGTTCGAGATTTTTTTTTTTTTTTTAGATATTGTAGGGCCAAATTGGTCTTCAACCTACAAAATCAATAAATTTAGTCTAACAATGCAATGATATCTGATCAAATATATGGTTTAGCATAGTCCCGGTCCAAGAACAAGATGCAGGAACTGTTGCATATTCACTAGTTCAGAATCTTTTCTGTATTTTCAGTACTCCGTCTTCCATTTTGACCGATCAAGGTTCTCAAATTTTATCCATTTTAAACACCTTTGTAAATTATTTCATATTAGCAAAATCAATACAAGTGTACCTATACTTATCATAAACTAATTGTGGGCTAGAATAGAGTTAGGAGGGCCCTGTTGGATACCTTATCAATGGCGTAGCGTGAAATTTTAGCTCAGGCATGCAATATGAACTTTAGTTTCCGATTAAAATGGAAAAGGCTGATAAACTGATAAAATTGATGAGCAAATTGTTTTAAAGTTAAAATAGTAAATCGGTAGATCTCCTTAGATAAAAATTCAACGTTTCATATTACAGTTTTCAATATTTTATTTTCTAAATTGCACAAATTTTAATTCACAATATTAAATATATAAAATTTATCCAATTATTTAAAAATTAATTCGATTCTTCGTTTTTTCTCGCAAAATATTTCTATTAATGAATCGTAGAATTTATCTTGATTTATTTGCAGACTATTTAATAATTCCTTCTCGATTGACATAAGGCTTAAATTATTTAGTCTTTCTTGGCCCATAGAGCTGCGCTTAAAATCTTTAATGCGTTTTAAACCTGAAAACAATCGTTCAACAGAAACAGTTGTGGATGGAATGGTGAGTAGTAGTTGGAAAAGCTTATCTAATTCCGGAAAAGATTCTTGGATTTTCATTTCTCTAAATATTAGAAATATTTCGACAATGCTTTTCTCTCTAAACTCTGGTTTTCTGTATAAAAGACCTAATTCGGATTTCAAATTGTAAAAATCAAATTCATCTGGATATGCATTTCTTAATGAATCTAATGCTGGTGACGGAAAATTATTATTATAAATCTCAAATTTGTTGCTTGCCACTAACTCCAAAAATTTCATATGATTCATACTTGTGAAACGCTCGTTTATATTAGATATTTATTATTAAATCATAAATTTCGCAATATAGTCTGTTATAGCGTGTTTTAATATTTGGAATATCAAAATTTACCGTTCTGCTTTTTATATTTTCTAATTCAGTGTCATCTTCTGAATCTAACAAATTATTTTGGCGTAGTTCATCTTCGTCATCACCATTTTCAAAATAATATTTTGCGGAATTCCGCAATTTGTCAAATTCATTTCTATTTCCGTTTAAAATTATTTTCAAATTTTCTATTTCTTTATTAGAACATGCGATGTCCAACACCCTCTTTTGGAGTATTTGAAATGCTTTTTCCGTGTACTTAAAAACATTAGCAAATAAATGCACTAAAAAATTAAATTTAAAATCTGTTAATTCACGAATAAAACCGCGTGAAGATGATATTGCTTGGGCGTCCCAATTTTGTGGATGTTCCAGAATATAGCTGAATAAATTTTTGATGGAGTTTCTATTCTTGTGAACCATAAAAATTAGTCGTGATGATGAACTCCAACGAGTAGGTGCTATTTTTGGAAAACGGTTTAATAAAAACTCATCAAATAATTGAGTTCGTTTAGACGAGTGGCAAAAGAAAGCTGGAAATCCTTCCAACAATGAAAAAAATATTCTACAGTCTTTAATCTTCTGTACAGAATTTTGTATCACCAAATTACGCTTATGAGCATAACAGTGGACGAATATAGCCTTAGGACATTCATTACGAATTAATTGCTGTACGCCATTTACGGACCCAGACATAACAGCAGCTCCGTCATAAGTTTCACATAAGTTTACAATCAAATTCTTGCATTACTTTTAAAGCTAACGCACAGAGAACCTTGGCCAGTTCTATCACATACATCATAAAATCCAACAAACCTTTCCACCACATTATCCGCATGTACATATCGGAAAACAACCGGCAGCTCCGTTTTGTTTCGAACATATGATGATTCATCCAGCATAATATCTACAAATTTAGTATCTTTTAATTGTTTTATTATAGTTGTTGTTAACAATTTTTGGACGCAAAAGATAAAATCATTTTGTATGGTCGGTGACAGTCCATCAAATACTGTCGATGTTTCCAAATGTAGCTTTAGGATTGGGTCAAATTCAGCTAAGTTTTTAACAATTTGTACAAAATTACCTCTATTTTTTTGACTCCTTAGATTCATCCTTTCCACGAAAAGCAATTTCCTGTCTTCCAAGAAGACAAGTAATGGAGAACAACCGCTTTAAACTTTCTCGGTTTTTCGTGACTTTTTCGTTGTGCATTAAAACTGATTGTTTGACATGTGCATCTAGTTGAAGTTCGATGCGGTTTTTTCCAAATATGGCTAAATCGAAAGTTGCATCAAGATGTTTATCAGACTTACAATGTCGTTTTATCGAGGTATGCACATTATTTAAGTCATTATAGCCTCCAGTTAACAAATTATTCCAAATTGATTTTTCCTTGGAAAACAAAAGACATGGCCAACAATACAATTTATTTTCATTTTTAGTTTCTTTTATTTTCTTCTATACGCATTGGGGTAGCGGAGTGCATGTGATTTGAGGACAGGATACTTAACTTATAATTAATTTTTTTTTTCTTGTTTCTGCAGACATCTGGTTGTACTAGATTTTTCTTACTTTTCATATGCGTTGTTTTTTTTTTTGCTGATGCGGTAATTCAAGCATGATTCCATGTCCGGAAACCCCCACGATCAAAATATACCTACCCTGAGTCTAGCCAACTACGATGCCGCACCGGACCTCTGGAATCGTGTCTGTTAGCGGAAACTTAATGTTTCCGTTACAAAATATTAAACTGGAAACTTAACCGGAAAACGATGATGACAAAACAAAATAAATAAAATCAAAATTGGAAAACAGTCTCGTCTCGGATTTAGTGCGGAGCGCACGCGCGCACAAAATGCCACACAAACCGCGCGGTTAATAAAAACCAGAAAATGGTGGTGAAAAATATAAAATAAATTTTTGTTAAAATAAATTATAATTAAATAAATGAAAATTAATAAAATAAATTTATTAAAATTTAAATAAAAAATATTTTAAATTAATTGTGCCGTGTGTTTAATATTGTGTACACACTCACAAAGGTTACTACAATTTAAAAGAAGTTATTTCTCCTGAAAACACAGCAATCAGATGACAAAAACTAAGCGACCAAAATATTGCTGATTAATCGCATTAACCGTTTTATCAAACCAATCGAATTCATTTATCAACTTAGACTTCGACTTCAAAAAAATATAGTTTATAAATACGGTAATAAACGGTAGTAGATAAAATGTTAAAATAAAATATTGATTTTTGTATTAGAATAAAAATATGTTTTCATCCAGAAGCAGCATTCGCTGTTCAACTTTTCTCTTATAGCAGTGGGGTGCTATGTATGAAATTTTGTATCAACTTTTTTTGATAGTCACTAAATAGTCTTAGTAGTAGGACTTTGATTTCTTGTCGTTTGCTTTTTTTATTCTATAATACGAACACAAACTAGCTAGTCAAAAATAGTTTCAGCAGCAATTTTAAACTATTTTATGCCTATTTCCACCAAGAATTTATTTTACAAACCTATCAGAAAATTATACCAAACATTAAAATCCTTGAAGCTGATAGTATATGCATTATGCAAACCAATTGTCACAGAGCATTCATCTTTAAGTAAATTCGCAATTTTTTACCATTTCAAATTTTTATTTCTGTTGTTCTCACGAGTTCTATTAGGTAAACATTTGGGTTGGTATCATTGAACAATTCCTATCTCTTTCTGTTACTCACCGCTATGAATCATAACTCATAAACTTTTAAACAATATATCTTCCGACTCCGATAATTACAAAAAATATTAGCTCGCCCATTGTCTCATATAAATCAAATAATTTGATCGAAAACACCTGATACGGTTTAATTTTGCAAAGCAAAATTAAATAAATGGCACTTAATAATTCATACCGCCTTAAAGATGGTGTCATACAACTGAATCACCACCACCATTTCTACAAGAAATCAAAAACATGCATTCCGCTTTTAAAATATTAATTTGTAGCACAAAAAATAAAAAAAAAATAATTTATTCAATCATAATTTTTAAATAAATAAAAAGATTTATGTATCTAAAAGTCCAAACATTATAAATTTTCCAAGAATTAGAAGACAATCACACAACATACACAAAAATTATGTGACGTCTTATTGAAAATAAAAGACAATAAAATATTTTTTTTGAATATCATTACAATTGGAACACTCATAAATTGTTATGTCGAATAATAATGATGATGATAGTTTTAATAATAACTAACATAAAAAAAAAAATTCCGAAAATCCACATAAAACTACAAGACTATAAAACCTTCTTGCGTGAAACTATTATTAAAACGGCTATAAATAGACTGCAACATAATTGAATTTATGGGTGAGGTTTAATATAAACACACATTGTTACCCATTTCCACCCATTTCGAGGGAATATAAATAATCAACAGAAAATTATATTTACTTAGCAGCCTGCTTAGTATTAAAAAATTACGAAAAGCTTATTTCCCAACGGAAGGTATAAATCTAAAAATATCTTATTAACTTTTCCGGATTTTATTTTTTATTTTTTTCTGTGCAATTTCTAATATTTAATTAAACAATATTTAACAGTACTGAGGGACGCGTAATTCAAAAAATATGTTGACTTTTAGGTAACCCTCGATTATATAAATTTGTTCAGCTTAAAGTTCCTAAATACACCTTTTAAAAGATTTCTAACCGAATGATACGTAAATATTTAATTAAACAAAAAAAAACCTGCAAAATAGTTTTGCCTTTGTAAAATTAATAAACCTAACCAAAACCAAATATACCCGCAATGTATGTATAAAGGGTTTGATAAAATAAAGAAAAATAAATTGGGGTTACCTATTAAAATTCACACAAAAAAAAAAAAGGAAATGAAAATTTAACTTTCAGATTACATAAAATTTTTGACCTTCACCGAGATCAATGAACTTTGCTCTTTACACTGAAAAACTCACCCACATTTAAAAAAATTCTAATCTGCAAAATTGGATAATAAAAACAAGAGAAATAAAATTTTCATTTTCTGTTGATTGTTGAAATTTTTATTTCACGTTTAATTATTTTTTTTTGTACATTTCTTGCCTCTAGTTGAGTACTTAAGTATGTAGTTGAATATAAAGATTCAAATTACTGTAATTATTTAGGATAATTCATTGGAATTAAAAAAAAATTATATTGAACCGGATAATGCGTGTGCAATGGCAAGAAAATTGAAAGAAATGTGTATTATGTTAAATGAAAACTGTTGGTAAACAACGGTTTACAAAATCATTTGTAATGCATTTCTACAATCAGCCAGAAAAGTTTTAAGTCCTAATTTTACTAACTACTTGAATTTATGCTTCCACTTTTACTAGTTGCCTTCTCTTTTCTAAGCCAATAACTTATGCCAATAGTTAGTCGTTCGGTCGTTCCCCTACGACGTAAACAAATATGATTTTGTTGAAGGACGTCTAACCCTTTGATTGCATAAGAGAAATGACATGCCAAAGAATAGAGGAGAAAAATCGCTCAAATATCAACATTGTAGTGTTAGTTTCAACATTAAAGTTATTTTCATACAGGACGCTACGGCGTTGATTTTCAAGAATAAATTTTTTTTATTTCATTTTTGAGGGGTTGGCTACCTTATCTAGAAAAAAATCCAGAAACAAAAAGATTCAGAAAAACAAAAACCCAGAAAACTAAAATCCAGAAACACAATTATCAAAGTGCGAACTAAATTAAAATTAAAATTTATAAAGCGTCTATCGAATTTGAGTTTTTTCGTAAAGTTCTTAATATTTACGATACTGAAAATTGCTTCGTCAAAATTGCAGATACAGATCAAAGGAATTGTATCGTTCGTATCGTTCTACTGATAGATGCACCACAAATGTGTGTCGGCGTTTTGACACATTCGGCTTTTCGACATTCGGCCTTTCGACACATTCGGCCTATCGACCCATTCGGCTTTTCGGCATTCGGTCTTTCGACACAATTGGCCATTCGACATTCGGCCGTTCGACATTCGGCCTTCCGACCCATTCGGGTTTTCGGCATTCGGCCTTTCTACATCGAACGATATGAACTGTTCAGATTTAGTTAGGGATCCGTTCAACACAGCATAGTTCAAATCGTAATATTTCAAAACGACATTATGGTAGGCATAGTCAAATCGGAATATTTTAGTACAGCATATGATACCCTATGGCAAAAGGTACACAACGGCATATTTCAATATGACATACTTTAAAACTTGGCTATTATCGGCTATTATGATGAAATTTTACAAGTACAATGAAAATCGAATACCCCAAGTGTAACAAAATTGAACGCATTCCTAAGTTCCAAGTGTTTTCCATTTATCAACCCACACCTATCAAGTTCGATAGGTTTAGAATTTTTGTTTCACTTTTCATAGGAAATCTTATAATAAAATGGAACTCAAACTTGGAACTCAGTTCCAAAACAATCAAAATATATTTGAAGTAATGTTACTTGGGACTAAAACGGATTTTGGGCGAAGTCCCGAAATATGGCCAATTAGGCTATTTATTAACCGAATATGATGAAATTTGACATATACGATGGAAATAGAATTCTAAAAATTATTTTAGATGATATTCTGGAATATGGCCAATTATGCTGGAACTTGGCTGTTTCTCAGCAAATTATGATAAAATTCGATTTTGGATGAAGTATTGGAATATGGCTGATTTGATGGAATTAGGCTATTTATTAACTGATTATGGTGAAATTCGACAAGTATGATGGGAATGGGATTCTAAAACGAGTTTCAGAAGAAATTTTGGAATACGGCCAATAAAGATGGAATCCGGCTATTTCTAAACCGATGATGATAAAATTCGACAAATGCGATGGAAATGTGATTTCAAAATGGTTTTTTGAAGAAGTTCTGTGATATGGCCAATTTTGATGAAACTTAGCTATTTCTAAAACGAGTTTAAGATGAAGTTCTGGAATATGGCCAATTTTGATGGAACTTGGCTATTTCTTAACAGTCTATGATGAAATTCAACAAGTTCGATGGAAATCATCAACTAACAAACTTACCCTATACTTACTAAAATTGCCCTTTACCTATTGGAATTTTATTTCGCTATACCGCTTAGTATAATTTTCCTTCACTTAATGAAATTAAATTTATTTTCCCAATAAAAATATTGGTAAGTGCTTAATATCTATAATTTTTTGATTTTTATTTAAATATAATTTTAAAAGAAAAATATGTATAGTATATTAGCCGTTCAGGTTTGTTTTTATTCATTGAAATTATTTTTAAAGATGGAGTAATTTTCTACCAACATCAAAATTTAGCAACAAAATTAGCTAATCGCGCATTTATTTAAGGATTTTTATTATTTTGGTACTGCCGCTCGTTTTAAAATATGCCGACTCAAGGATTATTGATCATCGGAATACAGCAGCAATACATTTAATCAGTGCGGTGCAGAAAGTCTTGGACATTTCATTGATGAACTAGTAATTAATCGGATGACACTGAGACGCTTTCGTGAAATAATTACAGTAGAAATAGCGGGACAACATAAACCGGGTTTCGAATTTGAAACAGGCGTCCTAGTACATGGGGATGGAAAATTTGCTCCTGAGTTTGGTGGTACGGATACCGTCGGTCGATTATCGTTGATAATTTCTCATATGGGCGATGAGCAATTATTGAGTGTGTTTCCAAGTTTACAAGATCAACTGGTTGGAAAATGGTAGAGGCTGTTTTCGAAACCTTAATCGATTGGGAAGCAGCAGAAGGATTGTGAATAATTAAGTCATTTAATTCTGGTTTATAGATTGAGCAGCGGACAAATGAAATTCACATTGTTGAAAATTTTTACTTTCTAAGAACGGAAGATGATTGTAACAGGAAAATGTTATCAAACTCGAACTAAAAATTTGTAGGTTTTGCAGAAAATTTTACACTCAACCAAATTAAACGTTTTCATTTACTAAAAATTTTACCTTCGATTTTATACACGACACATTCGATATACTTTGTCACTAGACTTAAGCAACCTATTGTTGTATTTTATTAATGACAAAAACTATTTTTCAATTAATTTCTTAAGTTATAGCAAACAAAGAGGTGCCTGTAGAATTAGACTACTTAAAAGCGATGCTCAAGAAGTGCAGGCTTTTGTATTTCATTTACCTCTAATGACACGGTGAAAAAGTACAGCCTAAAAACCCAGTTGGTTTTTTTTTTGTGTTTTATTAGATTTGCTTAATATGTACACTCCTTTCTCATTGATTATATCAATTCCGAATTATTAATTCAATTAGAGAAAATTTAATTCCAATAAACAACACATCAAATTCTATTTTTAGACCTATTAAACCCCAAATTTCTTTTTATGACTCATTACGTAGGATCAATTAAACAATTTGGGCCTTTCAAATATCTATTAACTTTGAGATTTGAGACCAAATATCAGCAGCTAAAAACGTACGCTGCAAATGAACATTCCGCTCAGTTCACTTTAAAAATGTGCATTAAAATCCATGAAGGCTGTGCTCAATCGTTCTATTGTTTATTCAGAAATGCATTTTGATACTAAAAAATATAAATAAAATATTTTAGAAGATGCTCATTATTTTCATTATACCTATAAAATTACTACAATATTGCCTTTCCAACTGTGCCTGCAAAAGTACAAGTTATGAATTTGGATACTTTTTAAAGAAACGTAGGAATTAATACATCGAATAATGAAGAATCATAAATATTTTTTCAGTTTATAAAAATAAATTAAATTTTAATTTTAAGAGTTATTAGGCTAGTTGTAAATTTAATCTAAATGAGTGCTTATTTACATATATCATAATCACCATCACTCCATTACTAACCATCACCACCAATTTAAAAATCACCATCATTGTCATACTATCGTACGATGGTACCATCATAACATCGTACCATCATACCATAATATTGTTCTACCATTATACTACTAGACCGTCACGCCATAATACTATCGCACAATTATGCAGTCACATCATTCATAACATTATATCATCATACCATCGTACCACCAACCATCACCCTTACCATTACCATCACCATAAAAACTTTATTTTCGCGTATTATTAGAAGATGGAATACAAAGTAGATAGATCAGCAATAATGAATTACCGATATCTAAAACTTTAACAAAATATAAAAATAAAGTCGAGTCTGATGTTTCTTATAATTCGAATAAACCAAATTCACTGAATCATCAGATTCAAATTTATATAATTTTTTTATTGCTTGTTTTGTGCTATGAGTAACTAATATTAATTGTTTTGGATTATATTTTTGTCAGTTCGTTTTCACAATCTGTTTTCTTCAAAATGAAAAAGTCAGGTGTCAAATTTTTCAATTCATTTTAAGGATTCCGCAGATGCCTGATAAATTCGCTTGTATGTTAAAGAAATTTTTATGCAGCAGGTATATCCGTCATTCCGAAGTTTGTCTTCCTCACTACTACAGCCACTCAAATACTCTAGTATCTAACAACAGCGAAAAGAAAATAATCTTTTTTAATTTAAACACGGAATTATCGCATACATCGCATACATACATGCCCTGCTTATATTTGGTGAACCAACCAAACAAATTTTCCTGGCTTTCCTCTATGGCAAAGGACCAGAAATTATGTTCGGACAAGCAATCTTACTGAGAATTCATCTTCTCGGTTTGGATATTCAAATGGCCTTGAGATCATTTATATTAAAGGTGCCTTTACGTTTGGCACCGGCAACGACTTTTGTGCACCAACATTCTAAGTGTACCATCATCTTGTCAAAAAATGACCACTTATTCCCTCATTATTTACTTCTCCAATAGAAGCTTATACCGAAGAATTATAGGAACCAAATGTTGGTTTGGATGTTTGTGACGGAGAAAATACTCGTAAAAATGGGAATTAGGTAGTGTTTTGGTATGCCATATCTGTGTTTCAACCTGACCCTTTTTTGGGATATACATACATAGAAAGGGTACTTACTAAAGCTGTTGTAACTGAAATTCGGGTTTTGCATATTTTTGTGTATTTAGTCGAGTTATCGTGGTTTAACATAAGGAAGGCATTACACAGTGAACGTAAACTGAATCATGCTTCAACGGATTATAATTCGTGAGCTGTGTTTGTCGAAGCTAACTTGTTGGCAAAATGTTATAAGTCGATCGGATCCTTTCATTTTCAAAATTTATATTAAAACAGTCGATTACCAAACCTATTATTTTCGAACTTGATAGATGATACGAGTATATTTCCTTTTGCCAAAATTTAAATGCTGCGGTCGGTAGTTTATACGTTGGTATCAGATTTTAGTTAATGAAATATTTTAATTTATTCGAATAATTTTGTTATACATAAAAGTTATTCGTTTTCTTTAAACATTCGTAGACAAGATGGTTAGATAATCGAGAAGAATTTCTTAAAATATGTACACAAAAAGAAATTCATGCATGTAAAGAAACGTTTTTTTTTATATAAACGAGTGATATCTTCTCGTCCAATCGCTCGAAATAATTGTATCTCTTAAATAATAAAGCAGCAACTTTAACAGAAGCGCTGTTTTATCTAAACATCACGCACATTATTATGTTATAAATCATTAAAAATTATTTTTTTTATTTACATAAATTAATTAAATATTATTAATATTAAATAATTAACAAGCATAAGTTTTTAAATTATATCCTTATAGTCATAAATTAACGCGATTATAATATTTGGCATGCGACACAACATGAGTGCAATTACTACACTTTACGTTTTATAAATAAAAACAACTACCGATCTAGTTATTCTTGTAAATATGTATAGTACTACCTCAGTGTGTTATTTCTGGATTCTCAAGGTTTTCTATACACTTTTCAATGTTCTCAAGTGTCCCTGCTGTGGTGCGTTTACCTAAATTTGTATACATAAACACGAAATATTTTCCATCACGTTTTCTACGAAAAAAAAAACTCTTAATGAAAGTAAAATAATTGTACCTACCTACCAATAGGCAATCTAAATGTTATAAATGTTTCTGCATAATTTTGATCTAATTTATGCATGCAGCAAATATAAGTATATTGCATTTGTGGCTATAGTCTGTCATTTTGATTAAATACCAATATGAACTCTTACTTTTAAATTCACTTTCAATATATACATATGTACATAATGTTCAATTTAGGTTAAGCTGTGTACTAGTATGTACTCGTATAGAAAATAAAAATGCGAATAAAAAAATTATTGTAATTTAGACCCGATATTATTGTGTACTTACATACATAATGTATATAATGTATATCTAAAACTTTAAATCTATAAGAACTGCATGCGTTACAAATTTTATTCTTCGATATTGAAACGCTTATTTAAAAATTTGTATATCTTTTGAATATATGTACATATATAAGCAAGTACATGTGCGTGATAATTTTCAATATATAATTTCATATTAAATTGATATTTAACACTAAATAATTGTTTTGGAAAAATGTTAATTTAAAAATAAAAATTAAAAAATAATGTAACATTTTTACAAACTTCAAAGGATGGAGAGATCATAAGAAGGCGATAAGAACATGTATGTATACTTCTAGAAGAAAGATAAACTGAATTTCTTGAAGAGATGACACCTTTGTAATTATCATTTCAAAGCACAGATAATTGAATATCTCGCCGTTTATCTCTCGTTCTGCATTGTTCATGCTTCGTTCCAATCACATTTAAGCAGTGTAAAATTACGTTGATGCCCCATAAATAAAAATAATAATATATATTGGGTAGCGCATTAATAGCATACATGAAAAAATGTGACACACCAGTGGTTTATGATGGGTGGGTGTAAGCAGGATAATGATAAATCAATAAGCGCTTCAAGTATTAGAAAAAATAGTTTGAAAAAATTTAGAGAAAAAAAATTGGAAGTAAGTAATTTACAATTTATAATTTTTACTGCAGGCCAATTCTTGCATAGTTTGGCTTCCCTGAATTGTACAACCGGTCTTAAATATGGTCCAATTTTTTTTAATATGCTTGGGCACTCCTACCGAATGTAGTGTATTTACCCTAACAGGGAAGCGCTGAATCAGCGAGTGAATAAGCTGTAATTTAGAAATTGTGTTGTCTTGTGCTAACTATTTGACTATATATTTACTAATAAGTTTACTAACTATCGATCGCTTGGGTGTCTGCAACCGGATCGAGTCTCTCCCATCTAATAATTCTATCCTATCCTTCAGTGTTGTTATATGTAAACGGGTGTACAAAATGGGATCCGAGAGTTCGAAGATCTCCTGCTACAATGCTTGGCTACACATCCTAATCAATCAAATCAATCAATCCAACATATTACTGTAGAATGAGCTGTAAATTTTTCCTAAAATATTTTTAAAGAACTTCTCTCAATTTTTTTCCAGAATATGTCTCGGCTATTTTCCGGAATATAGTATGTACTAGAAAGAGCAGAAAATTACCCCAGAAAATGTCTCCGCAAACTAACCAAAATCGTCAGAAAATAAACTTTTAACGTTGCGCTCTGATATCACCTTTTCTTGGAATCTGTTTTTGGGATGGCATCTGCATGACTCAAGCATTTTCACGTAAAAAAAAGCGTAATTAATCTATTGTTATCAAAAACATATATGTACGTACATTGTATATTACTAGCGCGTAATGGCCTAAAATAACAAAAAATGATCAATTCTGAAAAGGATGAAGGTAGTAACTGCTATTCACCTGCTGTTTTCTAGTTACATAATAAGGAAAAGTGAAAAATATTCTGGAAAATAAGGACATCTTCTGGAAAAAGGAGGGATTGGCTTTCTTAAAAAATATTTGAAAAAGGGAGAATTTTCTGCACTTTCTAATATTATATTCTGGAAAAGAGCCGAGGCATACTTTGGAAAAAAAATTGAGAAAAGTTCTTTCAAAATATTTTGGAAAATGGGAACTGACTTTACTGCTCTTTCTAGTAATATATTCTGAAAACCGGGTTAGGATAAAATTTGTCTATTTCATAAAGGATTTTAGTAAAATTTGATATCCGTGATAGAAATGGGATTATAAAATAATTGTTGTATAAAGTTCTGAAATATGGCCAAGTAGGATGGAACTTGCCTATTTCTCAACCGATTACGATGAAATTCGATAGGTACACTGGAAGTTGGATTCTAAAGTTATTTTTAGATGAAATTTTGGAATAAAGCCAATAAGATGGAACTGATCTATTTCTTAATGGTTTTTAGTGGAATTTGACAGGTGGGATGGAAATGGGATGCTAAAATGATTCTTGGATATAATTTTGGAATATGGCCAATAAGGATAGAACTTGGCTATTCCTTAACCGGTTATGATGAAATTCAAGATTTGCCGGAACTTGGTTTTCTTGTAGGTATCTGGGACCATGTACTACTACAGAACTAAAAATTATTATCGCATTCAGCCGTCTCAAATTAATGTAACATTTTTTTTTATATTCAAATTATGTATTAACTAAATCAGACGACGTTTCAGTCGATTATTATGGACTGCCTTATGGTTGAATTTGAAGTTATACAGTGGTTCAAGATCTTTTATGAAACGTAATGGTACATGTGGTAAACGTCCAAATATTAGTTCATACGGCATAAACCCTGTAGAAGTATGTGGGGTTGTATTGTAAGAGAACATACTGTACGCCAACCAATTGTCCCAATCTGCATCTGCTTCATCGACAAAGTGACATAGATAACCCAGTAGAGTTCGATGCGACCTTCCCAGTGATTCATTTGTTTGTGGGTGAAATGCGGTGGTATTTAATTTTTTTATTTTTAACATTTTACAACAGTTTTAAAACATATTGCTCATAAAGTTAGTTCCTTGATCCTTCAATACTGAATGTGGTATACCATAAATGCATAGAAAATTATCTACAAATGCCTTAGCCACTGTTTCGGGTTTCTGGTTTGGCAATGGAGTTGCACTTGAATGTTTCGAGAAATCATCTTGTATTGTTAATATGTACTTATTTCCCTTCTGACTAACTGGTAGTGGTCCAACAATATCTAAGAAAATCTTCTCGAGAGGTGTGGCTGATGATGTTGTACATAATATTTGTTTTGTTGATATGATATGTAATTATGTATAAAATTTTCAATTTTCGCATCCATTTTGGGAAAATAATAATATTTTCTAATTCGATTGTACTTTCTATGAGGCCCTGATGACCTCCGATTGGTGTGTCATGAAATTCTTTCATAATTTCTTCTTCCTGTTGCGAATCAAAAATTTCTATTACTGTCGATTGCTGATCGTGTTTTGCTGAAAAGTTATTGGAAACAGAACTACCAGCATCCGCTATATTGTCATTATTATATCCTACATTTTTTGACCTTACACGAGTCAGATTATCTACATATATCAACTTCACTGGGCTTACCTACTGCTAGAGTAGGTGCTTGATTTTCGGCATCGAAAGATTCTTTGGTTGACTGACATCGCTGGGCTGCAGTTTCGATATTAATATTGAACTTAATTCGACTAAGCGCATCGGCGTTAGTATTCAATTTTCCCGGAGTGTGAACCATTTTGAAGTCATGTTCATTTAATTTTAGTCTCAGCTAATTACTGGTCAGTCGAAATTCTAAAATGTTTCTCGAAATCGGCGTACTGCAACACAGGACGATTTGTGATGACCATTTTCAGTTTATCGAAAGCTTTTTCACAATGTGCTGTCCACTTATAAATTGCCCCTTTTTTGAGTAATGATGTCAGTGGTTGCGCAATCCGTGAAAATTCTTCAATGAATTGACGGTAGTATCCGACAAGTGTAAAAACCGATTTGACTTCACGACAATTTCTTGGTCTAGGGAAATTTTGAACTCCTGGACTGGACTCCTTCGGTTCCTATAATATAACCAAGATATTTTAATTCCTTTTTCAAAAATTGGCATTTGTCAGGGTTTAATTTCAAATGATTTTTACGAGGGCATTCAAATACTTTCGTCAATTTGCGATTGTGATCCCTAAGGTTTTGCAATCATTTGGGCCCATTTAAACCTGCTAATACTTTATTCATTAAATTTTGAAACATTGCCGGAGCTCCTTTTATCCCAAAGGGCATTCTAGTATATTGATAAGTGTCCTTGGTTCGTGGTAAAATCTGCTTTCTCTTTAGCACGGTCATCCAGCATTACTTAATGATAATCACTTCTTAAGTCGAAAGTTGAAAAGTATGATTTACCAAATTCGTCAAGTATGTCCAATATATTTGGTAAGGGAAACATTTTATCTATGGTAACTTCGTTCAACCGGCGAAAATCCACTACCACTCACCATGGCTTCCACTAGGATCCATTATGTTTTGAGCTAACATTTCGTCAACTTGCCTGTTGACTTCTTCCTTGAGTGTGTAAGGTTTCTGGTTAATGGGTTGAGCCCCGGGTACTGTTTGAATTGTATGTTTTATTAAATCAGCTGCTGCTAAAATATCTCCTTCCAGGTGGAATACATCATTATAATCTAGACATAGTTCCAATATCATTCCCTTTTCTTCTTTATTTAAATAAAGTAAATCCAGTTTTCCTTCAAGTATCTTTGCTTACCTTGCGTCGCGGTTAGTAATTCGAATAGCATACTTTCTGATGTTCAAGTTTCTTTAAAATTATAGTAAAGCTTTTCCGCCCCGGTGGCACAGTGGTCAGCATGCTTGCTTTAAGCTCCGGAGGTTCCGGGTTCGATTCCCGGCGGGTGATGAAAAAATTACGTTAAAAATAATCATTACGAAACTTCATAATGAAGCGGCCAAATCCCTATATGGGATGTAGCGCCAGCGAAAAAAAAAGCTTTTGTTTTAGTTCTTCCCAAGTTCCACTGCGCAAGCCCTGAAACTGGTGCAATATGGGATCCTAATTTTTTGATACCTGGGGTCATAACATATCTCCACAAGCATTCTTAAGAAAATCGATCGAGTCTAAAGAGCTACAGAATTTTTCAAATAAATTTGGCCAAACTGAATTTTTCAGTTTTTGCACTGCATCGTATGGACGGGCCTCCTTGTAACCAATATGGGATCCTGATTTTTTGATACCTGGGGTCATAACATATCTGCACAAGCATTCTTAAGAAAATCGATCGAGTCTAAAGAGCTACAGAATTTTTCAAATAAATTTGGCCAAACTGAATTTTTCAGTTTTTGCACTGCATCGTATGGACGGGCCCCCTCGTAACCAATATGGGATCCTGATTTTTTGATACCTGGGGTCATAACATATCCCCACAAGCATTCTTAAGAAAATCGATCGAGTCTAAAGAGCTACAGAATTTTTCAAATAAATTTGGCCAAACTGAATTTTTCAGTTTTTGCACTGCATCGTATGGACGGGCTCCCTTGTAACCAATGTGGGATCCTGATTTTTTGATACCTGGGGTCATGACATATCTCCACAAGCATTCTTAAGAAAATCGATCGAGTCTAAAGAGCTACAGAATTTTTCAAATAAATTTGGCCAAACTGAATTTTTCAGTTTTTGCACTGCATCGTATGGACGGGCCCCCTTGTAACCAATATGCGATCCTGATTTTTTGATACCTGGGGTCATAACATATCTCCACAAGCATTCTTAAGAAAATCGATCGAGTCTAAAGAGCTACAGAATTTTTCAAATAAATTTGGCCAAACTGAATTTTTCAGTAGGCTACAATATTTATTGATTTTCCTTTATTTTAATAAATTTATGTTACACTACGTAGAATGACGACTCTTGAAGTCAAAACACCAATAATAATCTTTTTTTTTCTTTTGCTGTCAACCGCTACCGACTCGTTCTTGTCATTTTCGCCTCGTAATTCGCGGTAAACACATCTTTTTATTAAATGCTTCACACCAGCTATTACTGACGGAACTAATGACATGGTCAGTAAATTCTAACAGATTGGTAATAGTGAATCTTCCACTCCATTCTGTTTATGAGGAATTCCCGAGAACCACCTAATTACTTCCGATTCAGAACAAACTAAATCAGAAAATTTATCAGTTTTACGTATTGTCACAGCAGAGGCTACTGAACTACAGACACTCTTAAAATTATCAGCAAATAAATTGCCAATTACAGATCCATCAGATGAACTACATTGGTCAGAATTCAGAAACATAGAAGATGGAAAATTTGTTTCATTTTTTAAAGAGTTTATTTAATTCCAAAATTTTTTCGGATCGGATTTAATTTTTTCTTCAAGAGAAATTAAATGATTCCTGAAGCAGGCTCTTAATTCAATGTCTACTTTTTTTTCTAAGGCGCAGCCTTTTCCTAATTTTATTCTTTAATGATAAGTGCTATAAGGCAACTAGAAAACCAACACGGAAACTGTCTTCCCTTAAGTTTAGTTTTCTGTATTTAAATTGCATGTTATTAGCTAATACTGCAACATTTAAGGCATTAAGTTTTAGTAGATGCTGAAAAAGGATTATTTTCTACATTTGGTTAAAAATTGGGTCACAAACTAACGTTGACCTTTGAGTTGCGTCTGGCATTGCCTACCATGAAGTCAGCAGTCCTAGTTTTCGGTTAAGGAGTTTTAGTACTTGACTATAAAGCAATCAACTAAAATTCAGTTTTATTACCATGTTCAAGTCTCTACATATAAGTATAGGAGCTAGATTCTTACAGAAGAAATAAACGTTGCTGCTTTGTGTTTTGTACACATTGTACACTCAGACCAGAGAGGACTTTACAAATTACTTCATAATAGATTTCAATGAATCTGTGTTTTCTCGTTAAAAGAGTCAAAAAAAAAAATTTAAAATGTGAACAACCTGCCAGTAATTGTAGTATGAAAATAGATGATTATGTATTCTTTATAGCGACACGCAGATTACCTTAAGTTGTCGCCAATTTATGCGGCGTCTCTTATATACCATAAAATACGTAACATAACATACATTGCGGAAACAATAAAAATTCTGCAGAAATGTACGTAAATAAAAATGTTAATTAGCTATGTTGCAATATTAGAGCATTACTAAAAGTGTTGTCATGTTGCAGGCCATGTTCACAAATCGATTACAATTAAAAATTAAATTCCAACAAAACATAGTTTATGTTGTTTATATGTATAAAAAAATGCAACAACTATAAATAATTTCAGTTATTTCATTCTCCTTATAATATGTTGCTGCATAGATAGATGTACGAGCGTATACGATAACTTTGAGTGCAAAAAAGAGATAAGAAAACGAAAATAGTTGTTGTATTTTTAAATTATCTTTAACTTAATTGAAAATGATCATAATTTTCCTTTTGTGCAAACTTAAAATTTATTATAGGAGCCAAACGATCATTTATCATTACCTTAATAACCATTCCCCTGTCATTGTACATAAATGATTTTATCTTTGGTTATAAACATGATTTCTATTTATGTTTACTGCGCTAACTTATTTGAATGACGGCGCTGTTAAAAAATTACACCTATCAAATTTCTAAAATATTTATGATAGATACATTATATTACCTGTGTTTTAAAATTTCCATGCATATAAAATAGCCAACTCCCTCCAAATCATTGTAATATGTATGAGCAGCATAATTCCCAAAATCAAATTTATTTCGTTGAATAAATATTAAGCAAAAGAAGTTGCAAAGTCATTATAATTTTCAAGATAAATCAAAAAATTTTTTTTTTGGTTGCTGGTTATCGTTATGCGCGAGAGATACGAATAATTTTGTGGTATTTCAACATAAATTTTAAGATGTATCTTTAAGAAAACGAAACATCACATTATCTTTATAAAATGATGTAAATTAACCCTTTTATTTCAATCATCATTTTTTTTTTTTAACTTTTACCGTGCCGTTTTGATTTGATGTGTGAAATGTTTTGACCTTGCAACCTTTTGGTTTTGAGTACTGCATGCTCTTCATATTTCAAATATTATCTTAATAGGTTACTATGTGTGATTAAATATAAATCAAATAATTTTTACCAGACAATATCTACCAGTGAGACCGTTATTAACGATAAAAGACCGCATCACCAAATAATAAAAAAAACTACCAAATAATCTCCACAGGAGATTGACGTCTTTTTACATATCAAAATGGTTAATTAAGGTTAAGAAACATGTGATACTGGAATGCACTAAAGTAATTAAAGTGATCTTGATTTTATTACCTTGATCTGGAATAGATATTTTTTTTCGGTAAAATAATAAATGTTGACCTACTAAAGTCTGACACTAAACGCCTACATGAAATGATTAACATTTTGGTATGGCACCAAAAGACAAACAACACAAGAAAAACAAGCAACAACAATTCCTGAATGATAAACATTTCGCTTGCTTGCAAATGCTTAGAAACGAACCATTCAGATTTAGATTAAATATCATATTACAACTTAGATCCATTTGCCACTATAAATTAACAAATTTAACATTATGTCAATGCGCGAAATATATCGCAATAAATTTGGTGATTGTATTGACAAATAACATGAAATGAAAATGTCATCGTGAATGGTTAAAATTTTGCTTGACAAAACCACACAACAAAACACTTTCATTTTTTATCTGTGGTAAAACCGCAAATAAATTTTATGATTTCAAGTTTTTCACACATTCTGTCAACACGGTAAATGGATATGGTCTTGTAATTATAGTGACATGATTTATATGTTCTAGAAATGAGCCAGACTTTGCGGAACTAAAATCGAGACTAAGGATTTAATATTCCGTTGTAAAGGTTATAGAAAATTTTCCTGATTGATTTTGTTCTAAAGTTAATTTGGGTTTGGAGTTAGATAGTTGGATTTTTCATAAAAAATTGACTCAAACCAAATTTATTGGATTTTTTGCTGGAATGTGCCAATCATTTCGCAGATAAATAAATTTATAAATTAAAAGATGTGTTGATAACAGGCAATAATGATATGTGAAAGTGTGAATGCAGGTAAGGCGGAAAATACGCGCTAAAGTGCCGTATAAAAATTGCCAAAGATCCTTCTTGTTTGCGAAAGTTATACGATTTCAGAAATTATCTTGTAGTGAAATTTTTGTATTCAGGAGGTCTAACCTAAACTTTTTGTTAGTCAACATAAAATCACCGTGTGCTTCTCTGTAAACTGACGAAGAATGACATAGAAAATGACGTAAGAGAGTTCAAGCTGCTGGAATCGCCTTCCAATCGATTGTCTTAAGTTTCAACGAAATGTTTTTAAATCCTCAAAAAATTAGCTTTGGGTAAATAACATAAATTAGTTCGTATGCGTATTCTATACCGTATTGAAGTTATCCCAGATTTTCACCCCAGGAAATTTGAAACCAATCACAAACTTTTTACAAGAGCGTAAACCCCATCGTAAATTTTTTTAATGAATATTCGATTTTTTTCTCATAGAACAAAATTGGGGAAACCATAAAAGCATTCTTATGACCAAAACTATGGGGGCCCTGAAAATTTATGACAATATAGGTGGGAGATTCTAGTCGTTACCTCTGGGCCAATTCTAAACCTGGTTTATTTATTGAAATTTTCGCTAGTTAAAAATGAATAGAAATAAAATTGAAAAAATTCTTCTGGTCAATAGCCTTGGAAATTTGTTTTGCCGGTAAAGTAGGGGCTTATTGGCTACCTATAGGCCAATTCTGAACCCGGTTTGCTATTTAGAATTTTTGCTACCTCAATAAATGTGTTGGCTTTAGTTAAAACTGAATAGAAATACATTAAAAAAATTCTTCTTCTCAGGATTATGCGGCCCTGGAAATACCTTTGGGCCTATTCTGAATCCGGTTTGCTTGCTAGATTTTCATTACATAAATAAACGTGTTGCCTTCCCACAGTAATAAAATGGATTTTTAAAAAATTAGAAAACTTCTTCTGGTCAGCAATATTGAACCCCTGCAAATTTGTTTGGTATAGTAAGAGATCTCATTGGCTACCGTCGGGCCAATTTTGAATTCGAATTATTTGTTATAATTTGTACTACGTCAATAATCCTTTTTGTAGATAAAAATTGAAAAAAATAAAAAAATGTATATGTTATATCAGGGCCAATTGTGAACTTGGTGCTTGGTAGAATTTTCGGTACAAAAATAAATGTATTATACCTTCCCTTTTCCTTTGAAAAAAAAACATCATATTCATAATCAATTTCTTTAGCGAAAATTCTAACAAGCAAGCCGGATTCAGGATTGACCCAGAGCTTGCCAGTAGGACTCCTTACTAAACCAACATAGCTTTGACCAGAAGAATTTTTTTAATTTTTTCCCATTTTTAACTATGAGAAGGCAATACATTTATTGATGTAGTGAAAATTCTAATAAGCAAACCAGATTCAGGATTAGCCCAGAGGGACCCCTATTACACCGATATGACAAATTTCCAGGCCCACCATAATTTTGTGCAGAAGAACTTTCTCGTGAAAACCATGGTAACAGGACAGATCATCGCGCAAATTTTGTCGCGGGAATATTTCCTCGCGAGAACATTACCTCGCCGGATATAGACAAGCGTTTCAAAATTTTTATTTTCAAAATCTCGGTTTTAATCGCGGGTTTTATTTATTTTTATTTTAAAATTAAAATCCCCATTTTCCCGAATTTATAATTTTTAACCGAGATTTTGAAGCCAACCATGTGACGAGGAAATGTTCCCACAAGGCAATGTATGCGAAGAAATGTGCGCAAGGAAATGTCCCGGAATCAAAAACGTAAAAAGTCAAGCATATGCTTTTACGCTCGTGTTGTCGAAGTAATTTCAAATTTTCATGGGATGAAAGGCTGGGATAACTGCAAGGCGGTTAATCTATGTAATCTAAAATTTTATTTTCTGTTTTTAATATTCATTGTAAGGTGGTGGAGCCGATAAAATTCTCCGATCAAGGATTATAAATTTAATTGATGACGTGTGATTTTATTGGATGGATAAAAATAAAAATCAACATTAATAAAACGACATAATCAAAAATCCAGCTTCTTCTCAGAGTATTAGCAAAGAGCTATGAACAACTGTGCCGAAAAATAATAAAACGTAACTAGAGGTATGCGGTTACTTAACCCATTGCATAACCCATTTTTTCTGGATAGAAACTAAGAAAAACTCTTTTCAGACGGTCTGCACATTCTCAGGTTAACCATTTACTGTGCATTGAAAGTCGACTTTTAAATTTAATTGTCTATTGCAATAATAGTTTTTTATGTATTTGTTTATGGTTTATTACATGAATCAAACACACTAAGCGTCAAACCGACTGAATAACGAAGAAAACACTATTTTTCATTAACTTCGTCCTAAAGGTATCAGTAAGTATAAAGTTAGTATAAAGTATAGCCAAAATTTGGTCCTTACCCTTTTTAATTTTGCAAAAATCACCAAAAATGTTCTCCACATGAAATAATTTGACTCATATTTTTTATTTCCAGGGCCATTCGCTGTTTTCTGATTTTTTTCATTTTTCTTAAAAACTCAAATTTTCAAAATGCTCGTTCTCAAAAATTACTTAACCGATTTTAATGATTGATGGCTCATACGAAAGAGAATAGGATTTTAAATTAAATAATGATATCACTTTTATTCTTTGTTAAATTCTTGTTGAAGAAAAAGTGTGTATTTCTGAAAGATGTCTTGTTTGGTGACCCTTGGCACAAGGGGTCACCATTCTTTATATTTTTTGGTGAAAGCTTATTTACCTTAAAATAAAACAATAAACTAAAAAAATTGTTTACATATATTCCATTTATAAATTATGATTTATAATTATATAAAAATCAAGAAATTCACTCACATTTTCACTTCATAAAATTTTTGTTTTCAATTTTATTTTTCATTCTTCAATTGTTCATTCACAGACACTTTTTGCAATGCAATGCATATCTTATTTTTTAGATAAAAGCTGTGATATTTTTGAATAGCCGATATTTGTATTACTGAGTTTTCAATTTTCGCTCAATTTTATTATAATCGGTATTACAAACAAACCAAATAATTTACTTTTGATTCATTTTCCAAAGAATGGAAAAAGTACTTTGGTGAAGGTATTTGGTTTTCAAACGGTTTTAGATTCTAATTTGTCGTTCACAGTGTCATAATAAGCATACCCCGGAACTAAACAGCTGTTGAAATATTTCTTTAGAAATTTTTTTGTGCAACTTTTTGAAATCAGTCACATTTCGTTTTCTTATGCACGGTAGGAGAACTATTAATTGGTTTTAAAGATTATCTTGAATAAAGAAATATCAGTAAGAATGGATTGTTATCTCCTCAATTGATATTTCTGATGAACTTGTTGAAGAAACACAAATAAAACAAAATAACATATACTTTTAAAATAAATAAGCTTTCAGAAAAAAGTATAAAAATTGGTGACCCCTGGTGTCAAAGGTCACCAAACATGGAATTTTTTGAAACAAAAAAATTCAAAAAATGATATACCATTACATAAATGAAAAATCAATTTCTCTCTATATGAGCCATCAATCATTAAAATCGGTAAATTAGTTGTTGAGAACTAACCTTTAAACGTAAATCTTGTATATAAGCGCGATCCCATGAACTTAAGTATATAAAATTTTAGAGGCAAATTTAAAATGTCCTGGAGGAAAACCTGTTAAAAATCACGGATAGATCATTTCTGTTTGACGAAATTCTTTATATGTGAGGGTTACTCTTTAGCACGGAGTAGTGGTGCAAAATTACTTCCAATGGCCATTTTTCTGGTTGGAAAGAAATGCTAATGATAGGTACAAAAGCATTTTATCCTGAATTTAGTTTATTGTGGATTAGAGAATGGCTTAGATTTTTGAATGTCAGTCAGCTGTTTCAAACCAACTTGATTAACCACTTAAATTTGATAATGATATGTTGCTTTGTGCCCTTCTGTTGTAAAGGTTATTCAAATTGAAACTCTACAATCCCTAGTTCAAAACGGTAATTACTGAAAACTGCGTTAATCCAAAGAAAAAATCCGTCGCCACTACTTTATGTAGGTTAATAAAATTGTTATCCAACATTTAAATCAACCTGAATCAAACTACTAAATAAAGATATAGGATGACATATATTCTATATAAAACCAATTTATTAAACCACACCTACTTCTTCATTTTTTTTTCTTATACCAAACTGATGAAAATTGCATGTAAGTAATTTTCTCTTCCTTAATTGTTCGATAGTTAAAAATAGAGATAAATTGAAAAGCATAAATAATTAGCAAACTCGAGTGATTTAAATAAACTGATAGTGAGTAACTTTTCAAGCTGCTATAATTACATACGCGCATACAAGAAATATTAAGATTAACCTCCTTATATACTCGGTATACAAAATAAATTAAAATTTACCACCATTAAACATTTTAGATTTTCTTCTTTTGCTGTATGTTTGCGCGCGATAATTATTTTGTTTCAAGAAAATTATTATCAACGCGAAAAATAAATAAAATAAAAAATGAAAAGTGTTATTATCGCCTTAAGTAATTTAAAAAAATAAAATTGTGTATTATGTTCTTGTGACAAGAAAACTCCATATAAAGTATGTATAATTAAATTAAATAAAGTATATTGTCACATACAACACCATATTTAAGATATGATTAAGTTTTACTTTTCTAAGTGAATTTTCTTATTTTCTTTTAATAATGTGCGGTTCTTGTTGTTATGAATGTTTTAAGTATAGCCTATAATAATAATTAGATGTTATAAGAAGGTAACAACGTACGATGGTATATAAATTGAATTCACTTGTTATTTTCCATTGGTTTTTTTCAATCTTTGTTTTGTTTTTCGTTTCTTATAACAAACACCTTAGCTACAAAAATTATAGTTATTTAAGAACTATTTATTAGCGATGTTATGATTATTTAGGACTTTTTTTAGTGCGTTGGTCTAGTTTGTTGGTAGTAGTTAGAAATTAATGATTTTGGTCGAAAAATGGGAAATGAGAGTAGTATAGCTGCAAATTTTGGGAGTGGTAAATGTAAGTGTGAATGCTCAAAAGCGTTTTTGTGTTACGAATGGGCAACGGAATTATAGGCCTTCGTACCAACTTTTTTTAAAACTGACGTGAAAAATGTATTTTGTCTCGAATAAAACAACTTACTTAAACTACATTTTATGAACTTCAATTAGAATTTTCCTACTTCTTTAGCACCTCATTTTCTTGTGGACCAGAAGATGAGATCAGATACGTAAGTATATGAAATAAGGACTTTGTATAGATGTTATGGAATTTTCCAATTCTAGCCAAAATTTATTGTAGAAAATTAGCGGAAATTGTAATTAAAACAATTATTTTAAAATTCAATTTTCTTTTTCATATTTTTATTTTAGTTTTTGGTTGGGACGAACCTAAGCGAAAATTTTAAAGGTCAAAAAATCGATTGTCGAAAAAATCTGTCAATAATGCCACTAATTCTCGTAACTTTATTAATAAAATTAATTTCGTTGGAGAACATTAAAACAACGAGTATTTGTAATAACTAACCCGATAAACCTTTTCTATCTACCCCCAATTTAATCTTTTCTGCAATATTTGATAAGAAAGACGCAAAGATTATTCTCTCAAAGAGACAAGAAACTTTTTAAATTAAAACACATGCCAAAATGTTGTTCAAAAACTTCCCCAATTGGTTTCAATGCTAAAAGTAGGAGTTCATCATCAATATTTTGCCAAAAATTACAGAACAATATTTTAAGTCAGTTTTCGATATGGTTTAGTTTGAGAATTTTAAACATAAAATATAATTTTACTTTTAAAATTCCCAAACTAAAGAAAATCGAAAACTGATTTAAAATGTTGTGGCTATAGTTACAAAATATTGAATTTATGTATTTTGTGACACTTGATCGAAATACGAAGTTCAGGAATTTTGAAAAATTTCAAATTTTATAAATAATTTTAGAATTCAGCTCTCAGATTCTAAAGTTAAGTTAAAATTTTTGAGCATTTAAGTAAATTTAGAATTGTGCTTCCGAATTTTGAAAATTTGTTACCTTAGGAATATAAAACTCATAAAGTTTAAAGTTTTAAGAGTTAAATAATTCAAATTTATTAATAATCGTAAATAAATATGAGAAATTTTTTGTAGTGGTATATTATTAGAAGAAAATCTTGAATTCACGTGACATTTTGAATATTCCTTCTTTTCCATACACACTTTTAATGAATTGAATTCACAAGTTTCTATTACAAATTTTGAAACTAATTACCGAATTGTAGTATGTAATTGATAAATAATCAGAAATTCCGATATTATGGGAAATTCCTATAAAGTTGGAAATTATCGATTTTCAAATTTTTAATAAAAAATAGCATTTAATCTGTGTGAAAATTGTGAAAATTTTAAAATTGATAGATTTTGAAGAATTTATAAATTAGTGAAGTAAATGAAGTAGATTAATAGGAATTTAAAATTCTAAAATTTATAAATTGCAAAAATACGAAAATTTTATAATTCAAAAATTGAAAATTTTTTAACATTTTGTAAGTTTGTAACATTAATCTTGGAATCCTTAAAATTATAAAATACTTTGAGAAAGAAACTTCAGCAATTTACTTTCACTCTAAACCTGATTAATAATCCGTAAACTGGTAGGTTAATTTAGAATAGATGTAATCATATATTAGAGATTAAACTCACCAAACTTATTTTTACACAGGCCAAAATTTGAAATTTACAAAATTTGACGTGGCAAAATTTTTTAAAATCATATTACATGTAGCGGCGTTAGATCAATTGTTAGAAAGCTCACTATATAACCTTTTGAATTTGGCAATATGAAAAACTTAGATAATTTTGCTATCAAAATAACAAGTCGAATCAAAATATATATTTGTACTAGTTTCAACTATGGCGCCAAAATAGAAATGAAAATCAATTTCTGCATTTAAGAAATTATAAGTGGTTTTATCGCGAAAATAATTTAATTAAATCACAAATAAATCAAAAAAGAGTTGCAGGTTCCGAACATTATTCAAAAAAAATCAAATTTAGATCGCCCCAGAAAGTGCGTTTGTACACATGTTTGCAATGTATGTGTGTCACGAAAAATCTGTTTTATTGAGAAAAACAAATAATTTTTTTTGTTTTTATTTTGTAAAAATATTATTTCTCGAATTTTAGGCTGTGCCAAAAAGTTGTACAAATAAATCGGAAAATTCATATTTTTAGCGAGCATTTTCGGTAAAATTATCACCCCAATTCCCATAGTGGTATCATGTCATTTCTTATGACTGTAGTCACGTCACATCAATTTTCCTATTCTCATAGCCGTTTGTTACGTCTAAAGCCACGTTATATACGACAAATGTCACTTGAATTTTGTAAGTGACAGACGACTACAACAAAATTTAACGCCGAAATTTTAGTCCTAAGATTTTGCGCAAATGAGTTTATATAATAATTGTGTAATTTTGTTCACTTGTTTAAATAAGTTGCTTAAATTAACATTTTTTTGTTCTAACATGATTTTATTTGTAATTTGGCCGACATCTTTTTAGTTACAGTCGTGTCACTTGAATCGACTTCAAGAATAACAATTTTCATGTGACGTGACATGACTTAAGTGAAGTCATCTGAAATGACACAACTATGAGAATTAGGGTGTATACACGGTAGTTTCAAGCGCTTTTAATCACATTTCCCTGTGAAATGTAGAAACACCTGGAAAAGAAAATTAAAACACGCCCATTAACCTTACGTTCTCAGGGATCTCAAGTACAGAGTTGTAATTTTTTAATAATCTGAAATTCAAAATTACAAGAATAAAGTTGAATTTTAGTGACAAGTGTCTCTAGAATTTAAGATAATTTTGAAATATATAAAAGCTTAGCTTCGATAATTCAAAAATATTTCTTAAAAATTTATTTACGATGTTAAAATTGTCTGATTTAATATAAATTGTTTTCGGCTTTTTATAGACAACATACTATTTGTAATGACATACTCATTATTTTCGATTTGGCAAATCAGAAAAATAATGGAGTCATACTCCTAATATATATACCAGCAAAAGTAGAAAATATTCATCCCCTCCCCCCTTTTCTTTCCCGCAGAGTCAATACAAAGTGTATCAACTCTCAAAAATGAGAAATCTCTTTGAGATTTTGTGTTGGTAATTCGGTTTCGTACAGAAAAGTAAGGTCTACTCATCAGGTAGCTACGACCGAACTACAAAAATTCAACTCTCGAAAAATACATTAAGTATTTAACTAGAGGGTATTGAGTTAGCGAATTATATTCACTAACTCGAACTCAAAATCCCAAGCAGAAATCTCATTTGTGTGCGTATAATGCCCGCACTAATATTTACGATGTTAAAATTGTCTGATTTAATATAAATTGTTTTCGGCTTTTTATAGACAACATACTATTTGTAATGACATACTCATTATTTTCGATTTGGCAAATCAGAAAAATAATGGAGTCATACTCCTAATATATCTACCAGCAAAAGTAGAAAATAAGAGAAATAATTATAAATAATTTACCAACACAAAATCTCAAAGAGATTTCTCATTTTTGAGAGTTGATACACTTTGTATTGACTCTGCGGGAAAGAAAAGGGGGGAGGGGATGAATATTTTCTACTTTTGCTGGTAGATATATTAGGAGTATGACTCCATTATTTTTCTGATTTGCCAAATCGAAAATAATGAGTATGTCATTACAAATAGTATGTTGTCTATAAAAAGCCGAAAACAATTTATATTAAAAATTTATTGAATTTTAAAAAAATTGAAATTTTACTATATAGAATTATCTGCGAAATGTATCTATATGAATTCTAAAATTACAAATTATTACAAGATTTTTCTGAATATTTTATATGTAATTAGTTTAGAATTTTATTGATTTTGATATTTATAAAATTTTAAAATTTTATATTTTTACGAAGTTCCTCAATTTTAGCGGCTAATAAATCTGAAATTTAAAATAATTTTATAAATTTTAATGAATTTTGAAAACTTAGAGCAAGCTTTCTTAAGAATTTAGCTTCTAAGAATTTAGTAATTTAGGAACATTGCTAAATAAAATCAACCGTATTAGCTACGGAATTAAAAATTTACCACAACTGTTGAAAACTGAGTAACATTTAAATAAATTAAACATTTCAAGATTTTCTAGTTTTTAAATTTCTGTTAATTTTAATTTTGTAAATTAACATTCAATATTCCTACGATTTGCGGAGACTCTGAATATTACGAAAATAATTTATATAACAGTAATTTGAAGTGTTTAGTAATTTTAAAAATTTAGGATTTATGGGCCTCAAAATTTTTAGACTTTTCTGAACTTTAATGACTTAATTAATTATTCTATAATTTTACGGAATATACAGACTTTTGAGGCCGTATGTTGGAAGGTAGATGTAGAAATCCGATCCTTCCTGTAATCGGTAATTTTTAGGAATTCTGGAACTCAAATTTAAAAGATAAATTTTTACAGAATTTAAAAATTTATAAAAATTTCAAAGTATTTACTAAATTTTAGTCAATATTTTTAGTTCTGAAATTTCAAATTGCGAGAATGTTTTTATCCAAAATAATTTTGTGAATGTTGAAATTCCTAAAATGACTTGACAAATAACCTTTGCCGGAATTTAGTTTATTTTAGTGGCTAAATAACCTACGGATGCTTGATGCTTATAAGAATATTTGAATTTTAACTACAAGTTTCTAAGAATTTACTGATTATTAGTGATTTAGTTGCTAAATGTAGTAAATTCAGATTTAATAAAATATTGCACAATTTCAAATTTTTAATGACTTTTTTAAGTTGAGACTATTTCGCATTTTTTGATGGACACATCTATGTAACGATTAAGTGCCACCCTATGTATTTATCAAGATAATTGATGTATTAAAATATATTATGATAATTTTATAATGTACACACCACGCCTAAAACACGTTTATCTTATTGATTTTTATTTAATTAAGCAAACAATATTTACATAATTATTTGCTTCGTCTCGTGGAACCCACATGTTTTGCCCAGCACAGATAGTATACAAATTTTAAAGATTCCTGAGAATCTATTTTTGAGAATCAAATTCTAACGTTTTTTTCTGAATTTATATGTCAAATCTCCAGAATTTTACAAAATTTCGAATTTCTTTCCAGATATCAACAATTGTTTATTTAATTTTGGACACAATTTTTAATTGTGGTATTCAAAACTTCCGAAATTTTGGAATTTATGATTGGAAATTCTAATAATTTTTCTTAGTTTATTGAATTTACTACATGAAAAAAATTCTAATCTTAAAAATTTTAACGAGTTTTCATTCAAATTTAGAATTCCCGTTTTGAATTACATAACTAAAATATTGACTAAAATTTACTTTTTAATTCGTTTTAATTCCGGAATTAAATTATAAAACCCTGTAAAATGTTAAAAATGTTTTATAGCAAAGTTAGTTTTTCGAATTCTAAGAATATAGACTAAGTAGAATTTTAAATTTTTTAAATTAGCCATGTCACATGTCTAGAATTTTGCAGGCAGTTAAGATTAAATTTATATTGCAATACACATAAATTGAAGGAATTTAAGAATTGTGGCTATAGACATTCGAAAATTACAAACTCTACAATTTATTTAGTCAATTTTTCTTAAATTTTACAAAACTAATATGTCCACATCAAAGTAAGTTAAAGTCCACAGCTCTAGAAAATTGTGAAGTTTGTAATTTTAACAATTTCTTAAATCTGAGACATTTGGAAATTTTATCAAATCAAAATTACGGACATTAGATTATTAAATTTAAGTTAAATTCTTATGTGTTAAGGAACTCCTGAATTTAAATAACTTAATAATTCTAAAATTTTACAGAATTATATTTAAACTTAGAAGTTTAACTTTTTTTTAGAAAATTTGGAACTAAAACTAACAAAGCAAGCACTTTATTGAATTTTTTTGAGATCCAGTAAATTTTTAAAAATGTTAATAAAAATGTTAAGTTCCAATAATTGAGGCGATTCCAATGCCTTAATTTTATATTCTAGAATTTTACAGAAATCATAAACATTAAATAAAAATTGAATTTTGTAAATTTTGAAAATTATAGGAATTCTAAAACAAAATTTTAAGGGTTCATTGATTATTTTATGATGCAATTTCTCGAAACTTAAAAAAAAAAATGTTTAGGAATTGTATAATACAGTAGGGATTGTAAGAATAGTGTTTTGTTGCCACGATAAACAACATCAGATAGGTTATCTCTTGGCTCTTACACCTTAATTGTAGTTCAAAAAATTTCTTAAAATTGAATTCGAAAATATTTGAAATACGTAAATAAAGATTCTGCTAATTTTTAAAATAAATTTGCTGAACTTGGAACATTTTTCTGAAATGCAATAGTAAGTGAGTGGTTTATAAAGAAAAAGGACAAGAAAATGATGGTCAACTACAACATGTTTAAGAGGGAAGGAACAAAAAATTGCAAAAGTATTTGATCTTCCTTTGCAACAAATAACTTCTCATGCATTAATAAATGGATCAGAGGAGTTTGCCGTAGAAATAAAATTCATTATGGAAAATAACTCATCAGAGTCAACAAGACGATTCTCGGTTCTCCGGCAAATGAAATTCGCGATAAAATGCAAAATTTTATTACAGAACCATAATTCCCAATCTCATTCCCGGTTGATTTTTAATATGAATAGAGAACTATGTGCTATTTTGACATGACTTACGGGTCGGATACTAAATTTTAAGGACGAAACTCCGTAAACGGGTTGGATATACACGGGCCTTTCTAAAAATCATTTTTCTATGGAAATGCGTATTTAAGCTGATATCATGATGACCCAAATACAAATTATTTGTAAAGGGCTTAAAAAATATCCAAAGGTAAAATTACCTAAAAATATTCATCTAGTTGTGAGTGACAAACTGAAAACGGTTCGAGGACGACCGATTAATTGATCAAATGAATACAGAATTACAGCTGATTTGACATGGATTCTTATACCACTGACAGACAGCGCGATTAGTGAATTTTTCGAGATTAGCTGAAGTGTGTCAAGTTCAAGATTAGCTCAACGCATTTTATTTCGAGAAAAGTGACAAAGCGCGATTAGTGAACTAATCTCTCAATATTTTGAAGTTTATATGTAAATGTTAAAATAAAATTGTAAATAGGAGTTGCGCTATTTTAATATAGATGGAACTATCAACATTTGTGGTAGGTATAAATAAAAAAGATTGAAAATTTTAATAAATAATTAAAGTGTTCAAATTATAATTAACTTTTTAATGTCTATGTTGTTTTTATTTTGATTAAATTATTGAACAAAATCAAGGAAATTAACTCAAACAAGAGTGATGATATTTGCATTAATACCAATACCATAAACTGGTGGCGCCACTTGCTGAGTGTCAATGCAATTAGATTAGTGGTAGATTAGCTAAACGGGTTTAGCCCGATCTAAAAGCCAAAATAACCGATAATTTTAAAAAATTGTGTGAATGAGAACGATGATTGTTCCACCAAAAGTGATATTATTTTTACAACCGTTAGATGTTTCAATTAAATATCTATTCAAAAATGATTTGCGATTAGAATAGAACAAGTGGCTTGCAGTAGAATCCCAAGAGTTTTAGAATAAAGAATAAGGGCTACCAAAAAAAAATCAAGTTATAAAAACTTGGTGGATTTTACAGCAGTAGCAGTGAAACAAATTTCTCGAGAAACTATGAGACGTGCGATAATTCGAATGTTGTGGGATTGAATAATAAGGAGAAAAAATTCCATTATTCAAATTAAACACCTGGACAGCGATATATAAGTATATGTATATTGCTATTGTATGTCGTTAAATATTTTTATTGTATAAGCGTATTTTCCCATGATTTTGATACTTAAAAAAAAAGCGAAGCGGGTGAAATCGGTTCAAATTTTGGGTGCTTATGCTCGCATTGAGTCATTTTTCTCTTTCTTATAACATGAGAAATTCGTGTTTTTTTATCTATTGTTTTTTTAACATGAAACAGATGTATAAAACATAAAAAACCAAATCTTCTGTGTTTTAAAAAACCTACATTAAAACACAAACACACACATTTACCAAATACTATTGCCTTCCGGTAATTCTCAATTCAATCCTTATTTTGTGATCAAAATCGCAGTCCAGGTTGCAAACCATTCTTGTTACTGACCAGGTAATACCATCAATTAGTGAAGGTAGAATGTGATGGAATTTTGAAACAACTAGGCTATTCCGGAATTAATTAGCCGGATAGATAAATAATTTTACGAAGTGAAGAAATTGTTAAGAATTTTGCAATTCAGTTTTGATCTGATAAAGATTGTTAAAAGTTTTTAAAGAGGAAAAAAAATATGCTTTACGTGGCTTTTACTGGAATTAGACTAAGCCTATTATCAAAACACCAAAATTTAGTCTATGCCAAAATATGTAAAATAATTTTGAAAAGTAACTTGTATAGCGCCTATTTTAATCCACCGATATGCTATTACCTGATTCATAAAATGATATTATTATTTAACAGACCAACAAAAAAAAAATCGAAACAATATAAATTCTTTAAAGTATCTGAATTTATTGTGACAACCACATGCTGTGAGGGTTGAAATTTTTAATACCATATACATACTTAAAATGTATTTTCTGAGTGATTGTTATTTGATTCGAGCAAGGATGGTTAGAATGTGCAACAAGGAGATTGCGGTACAAAAATATTTAAATATTGCATCGCGATGATTTTGTTTTAATTAATTTTTTTGTTATATCCCCATTTCAAATACACCACATGTTAACAAACTGGTACACTGGCACAATTTAACTTTTATATACTACAGGGCAGGTAATAATAATAGTTTATCATCACTATATAATAAAATAAAATGCGGACTATATTGAAGCCTCACACGTAACTTGATAACAACTATAATTCAGATCTTTTTTGCTGTCTTATTATGATGATCAATAAAATTGTATAATAAAATTACATGCGCGAAATCATATGTTACCCAAAATAAAAAAAAATTCTCTCCAGTAAGTCCGTCCATAAACGAATGATGGTTATGTATTTTTACGTGTTGTTTCTTTGGTTGTGTCTGTGTGTGGTATCCCAATCATCATTATCACAATATCATCGACATAGTAATAACAAGAATTATATAACAACAAAAACCATCTAAAAATGGTTTGCGTGTTAGCAATGATTTTCTCCCAAACCAATATTTATCGTACATAATTTTATTTCAATTTCTTAAAAATTTAAGTTCACTTTTGGTGGTATTTTAACAAGGTCTTAAAAACAATATATAATAAAAAAAGCTAATAATTGAATTTTATTTTGCGAAAAATTTGAATACATTTTGAAATGGTCGTGTCGGAAAAGTTTGGGGTGTGAGTACTTTTTCTGCAAGAAATAAATATCGATAAATGATTTTCAGTTGATTTAATGCAATATACTCGGGCTGGCATGAAAAATTACAAAAATATGGTTTGAATAAATTAAATGTTGAGTTATATCAATTACATTGACTGCTGTATATTTCTTTATCCTGATCCTCTTTATTGACAGATCATTTTTTATAAAAGTTGTAATAACTGAAATGTTTCTCTTCTCACCCTTCCTATATTGGTTTTGTAGACGCCGTTCCCATCACCATTTAGACTATTATTTAAACAAACAAAAAAAAATCTGTTCATTTAACCAGAATAACATTTCTAAAGGTTCAAGCTATAAATTTCAAATCATAATTATACAAATTTTAAATATGTACGCACACCATTCATCCAAAGATGCTTACAGCCGATAAGGTTAATCTTTTTCCAATCATATATACATTTATTACTATATTCAATCAATAACCCTCAAACAACAAATATACTTAGGAGGGTAGTTACATTACATGACATATACACCAACCAAATATTATATTTAAAACTAAGATATTTATGTCAATAAGAATTTTTTTTGTACCGTTGTAATACCACCGTGCGGGATATCATGTCCTTTCTCGGATTAAAATTTAAAATTCTTACATCAACTAACGAAACCCCAGTCAAATGTCAATGAACTAATTTATTATTTAACTAGATAGGAAAATAAATAAAATTATGAATAATTGATTTGAAAATGATATAAAAATCATAAAGTCATGTACATTATAAATAACACATAAAAAAAAATGTTAGATGCCTAAAAGGTATTTCTCCCAACTCCTCGTAAAGTAATAAATTACTATTCAAAGATGCTAGAAGAATCAATAAGATGATCATGCTACAACTAAACAAACAAAGATTCCATGTATTATATTGAATGAATTTATTTCTGTTTTAATCTATTTTCCAACGCTAGATAACGAGGAATTTGATATTAATTAATGTATCTGTTGGTATAAAAATTCATGTTCTTCTATGCGCATTATAACTTATAAAAAAAATTTGCAACATGAAATTTAAGATTACCTTTTATGCTTTGCATCCGTTTTATGTATAGCAAATATTATTCTGATTAATATTTAGGAAAATTAATTTAATTAAAATAGTTTTTCTATAGATTGCGTGTTTTAAAATGTGTTTGGTATAATTATTGAACTGTAATTGAAAGTATCATACTATAGTCAGCCAATAGTTTAAACCACCGTTTAGAATAGTGACAATTCTGCTTCCAACCAAATGTTTTGCCCGAGATAGTGAGTGCTCACTATAACAAATTGATTCCATAAAATTTACTTTCATCATTAAATGTTCCTCAAGACGATTAAGATGTGTCCCAAATAAATTAGGCTAGAAGCTAAAGTGCCTTTAGCGCCAATCCAATATAAGGATTGAGCAAAAATTTTTATCACAGATACTGGACATCAATAACGCACAATCATTGATAACAATTAATTAATATCTATATCAGCTAAAATGGGCCATAATTATACGCATATGGTCTTAGACATTTTGTCGCCGATAATAAATTCATGATAAATTGATTTCATTGGATTTAATTTCAGGCACTCAATATTTTTCTGAGAACTCAAGAGAGAAGAATTAAGTGTTTCTTGTAGTAGTAGAGCATTCAAATAATCGTAAATTAGCAAAATTTAATCGAGAATAATTTTAACTTCTGTTGATAATTTCATCTGGTGACCCATCTTCCCACCAACTAAGAAAGTAGAATGAATTTTTCAGAATTTGGTTTCTTAATGGGCAGAAGACTACTGGTTGACATATAATTACAAACAACCAATTTTATTTTTTAAGTTGTACCGGTTTTCTTTAATATCATCGAACCGAGGAAAATAAAATGGTAAACTTCCAAAGAACCCAAGTTACTTGCATTTGCAAATCAATCGAACAAATAATCTAGACATAATTAAGAATAATTAAGAATAATAATGATTGACACAGTTGTTAGCATGCTTGCTTTAAGCTCCGGAGGTCCCGGGTTCGATTCCCGGCGGGTGATGAAAAAATCACGGCTGGTTAATGTAAGGATCAATGAATTAATCATTCATTATCCGTTGAAAAAATGATTACGAAACTTCACCATGAAGCGGCCAAATCATGAATGGTGAAAATACTTAAGATCTAAAGAAATTTTAAGAGACCAATATGGAGGTAAAATATCGAAAGTTCAAATTTAAATCTGAACACCAAAGTAACGCTATAAATGGCCCCATGTAAGCCCACTTTGGTAAAAATTATTTCGGTGTGGCTTGATGTGTTGATAGCAATATTATCTAAAAACCATTTAATACAAATAGTTGCTTCTGAATTTTGGATGGCAGTACAAAGGTTTGAAGATTTAGAAACTTTGTCAACACGATTGACTCTAAAAAATTCAGGAGAAATTGTTGGTTAAAAAATATTGAAATATTAATTCTATTACAATATTTTTCTGAGAACTCAAGAAATACCTAAGATCTAAAGAAATTTTAAGAAGGTAAAATATCGAAAGTTCAAATTTAAATCTGAACACCAAAGTAACGCTATAAATGGCCCCATGTAAGCCCACTTTGGTAAAAATTATTTCGGTGTGGCTTGATGTGTTGATAGCAATATTATCTAAAAACCATTTAATACAAATAGTTGCTTCTGAATTTTGGATGGCAGTACAAAGGTTTGCAGATTTAGAAACTTTGTCAACACGATTGACTCTAAAAAATTCAGGAGAAATTGTTGGTTAAAAAATATTGAAATATTAATTCTATTTACGTGACATGCATACTATTAGAGTTAGCCGAAAGTAATAATATCGATAATACAGATAGTGTCTTGGCTATCTCAGCCGAAAGTTACTATTACTAGCCGACATATTTAAAATACAATAAATAACCAAAACAACGTATAAACTGGTATTTCCATGAAGTGATTTTACGGCTGAATATAGGCTCATCTTGGTTTGTCACTGCATACCTTAGGAATTATATATAGTTATGTTGTTCATTTACTTACTATAAACTGCATTCTATGTCATAAAATTTAAAAATCTCACCTGAAAATAGATAAAAGAAAAAAAAATTATTATTTTAAAATTAAAAAAATCATGATTAAAAAGTAGAAAACTAATAAAAATTAAACTTATTTGACAGGCTTCATATTAAACAATACTAAATATAAAGATTTGTGCTATCCAATTAAATAATATAAACTAGATATTTAAATTAACTGCCCCCAATGTAAGCGCGCTGAGTACAAACTCTTAGTAAAGTATATAGAGAACAAGACGATACGGGGACAAAAAAAAAATATACAAAATCTAGATCTGATAGGTGCACATTGTTCCAGAAATAAGATTTCATGAGAATATCAAATAAATAAACAATCTCGTTAACGTGTTTATTAATAATTTAAATATATGATAATCGATATATAAGAAACACACAAAACTCATAAATAATAAAGTTCTTAAACCCCATAATTATATCCAATATAATAATAACTATATTGCCTCGAAACTTTAATAATATTTTTTTGAACATCTCAATCATCATCGATAAATCTTTTTCTATTTAATACAAAATTGGTTTGTATATATATATATATATATATATATATATATATATATATATATATATATATATATATATATATATATATATACATGATCTAAGCCTAAGCTAACATAATTTACTACTTGTTGCCTATATGCATCGAGAGAGATAGACTCGTACACAACATAAAACCGCCTTATGATTTTCATTGTGTCTTGGTATGTGCGCCTTCGATCTCTTTACAACAATAAAGTTCTTAAAATATTTGTTATTATTGATTGTGGCTAAGTGATAAATATTTCTGTTGAAATTTATCCATTTCGTTGTCGTATAGCGCCAAAAAAATGAAATATGAAAATTAGATTGGCTACGTATACGTACCGAACGTATTCATTTTATTGTGCCCAAAGGGTTATAAATGTTATAGGTTTTTTAATAATTCACCCCTTTGTGTTGCATTTTGACATATTCATTTTGTATAAATGCGTATTCTAACTCCATATCCATACAAAAAAAAAAAAAAATTCAAAATGCAATAAAAAAAGAGCAAAGGATTAAAAGTGAAACCATTCATCTTTGTAAATATTTTGATAAAACATAAAGAATCTTTTAACTAACATTCAGATGAAATAAAAATTAAAGATGATCTCAAGTTAAATAATGAGAGTACAAAAAATATAAGAATAAATTGATTTGACTTTTGACCATCTAGAGCCAAGCCAGAATACCACAAACAAAAATATTAGAAATATGACAACAACAACAAAATGAAAACACTACTGGCAATATGAAATCAAATCAACACAGCGGGATATTTAACGCCTTTTCTTTACTGTTGTACTCGGTATGTGCTTATACATCGTTATTGTTGTATTATGTATGTTCGTTTATGCTCGAAAAATAAATCCATATATAAATTCACCAAAGTACCTAGTTAATCTTATAATTTTATGCTTTCTTATTTCATAATTCATTTTGGATTGTCAATTTGTTTATATCCACTTATACAAGACACAAGGAAGATATTTATATTTTCCCGTATTTCCATGGAAAAAACTAATTTCTGAAACATATTTTTAACACACAATTAGCTGTGTTAACATTATTAGTTTTCATTTCACACTTTTTTTTATTTTTTTGTTCGTTTGTGTAATTAAAACCGAAAGAACAGATTTTATACTTAAAGATGATTTTTTTTATTTTTATTTTTTTGGTGTAAGAGACCCTTCTCATTTGTGTACATAATATATTTTAAGATACATATTTTAGGGTGTTGTGACAAATTAGTAGTGTTTGTCATTTTAATTTACCATAAACATAAAATTTACTTATATGCGGAGAGGAAGGATTTTTGGGATCAATGCAGCATGTAATTTGGTACACCATTATTGTTAGCTGAATAAAGTAATGACAAATGTGCCAAAATATTACTTGAAGATAAATTTGTGTATGTGTGTGAAATACTAATATGCTTTCAAAAAGGGGATTATTGGATCGAGAAATGCAAGATAAAGGTGGTTTGACTAAATTAATAACAAAGCGTACTGACCAAGTGAATTATATTCACTAAATCAAAATCAAAAAACCAAAGGAGAAACCTAATTTGTGTGTGTATAATGCCCACACGAATTATTATGAAGTTAAAATTTGTTTGATAATTATGAAAAACTGTTTTGGCTTTTTATAGACAATATCCTAATTGTAATGACATACTCATTTAATTTGGGCATTTCTCTCTAAATTATGAACATGGAAAAAATGTAAATCCAGTTAAACAGTTAGTATTTACTAAACCAGGTTAATTTTTTTAATTGACAGAATTTATTGATTTAAATTGTCGATTTTTTTTTTTGGGAAATCGATTTGTTAAAAATAAAAATCCATCAAAAAAAAACTCGAAAAACATAAAGTAAAATGCCAGAAAGCAATATGATAATAAAAAGATGCTACATACTTTCTTGACATCCGTGCGAACAGAGAACCACAAGCGGATTCTGAGAGTTCTCTATTTTATAGTATGTGAATATACCTCAAACAACACAAATTTTTGAAAAATGTTGTTTTAATGAATGTTAGAATTTCAAAAAATCCTCAAGGTAAGGTTTGAGGGGGAGGCGGGCAGCCCTGCCCTATAAGGCAAAAACCGGATTAAAGTAATATTACTGAAACTTGATATCACTACCCTGCAATTGTTCACTTACCCTGCTACAATTTGGTGCCCCTGGACAATGAATAGTTGTTTCCGAAGTAATTTTTCACGCTGAATCCGAATACGGGCTCAGAATTACTCTATCACGTCAGGTTTATGAGATATTCTAACCTAAAAGTGCAAAAAACACTGTTTTTGACATATTTGAGGTTATCTAGCACTGAGATTTTTTTTCTTTTTCAAAAATCCATGTATGGGATCTTATAGTACAAGTCTTCTTCTTTCAAATGCCGTTGAGTTTGCTCAAATATCTTTTTTTGACGCCCAGATATCGCATTTTCGTATACCGAAAAATTCACAAACATGCAAATTCGAAAATGAAGAAATTTGAAAATTTGTGTTTTAAAATAAAGGTTTATTGGGTTCATTTCAACGTCTGAGGTTTGGTTCAATAATTCATAAAATTTGATTTTTTTGTAAAATTTAGAAAATTAAATTGGACTTAACCTGGACTGGGATGAAAATTTGGTTGTGTTTTTCAAGTTCTGAATTTCACATGTTCTTTTTAAAATTGAACAAAATTTTATGCGAAACCCAGGAACCGTTTTAAAGAAAAAATTTAAAGTTTAAAAAGTATGTAGTTTTAAATGTTTCCAGTTTCTTACATTTGTTGAAATTTTTGATAAATGTAAAATATTTGAATGAGATATTTCGGTTGAAATTTTAAATATTTTATAAGAATATTTAATTGTAAAACATTTTTGTAAAAATTATTTTTTAGGAATTTTAATTTTCAAACGTTTATCAAAGACTTAAATTTCTTAAAGATTTTGAATTTTTGTAAAATTTCGATAATCAAATGAAATCTGGATTTGGATGAAAATTTTCTCAAATTTTAATACAAAAATTATTAGATTTGAAATTACTCTTTCCAGTTATTCGGAGTTTCACATATTTTCCAAAAATACAACAAAATTGTAAAACTTTGTAAATTGTTTTAAATGAAAATTAAAGTTTTAAAAGAATTTAGTTTTAAATATTTTCTGGCAGTCCCTGAAAAATTCATAGTTATCAAAAATACATAAATTCTTGCACTTTAAAAATTTTGCAAAATTTTCTAGACGAAAATTAAAAGTTTAAATGTTTTGAAATTCACACTTATGTTCAAAAATAGAAATACAGACAAATTTTATGAATAATCCCAAAAGGTGTGATTGTCAATCATAACCGCGTGAATATTAATAAAACATTTTTTAAATATTTTAGACGAAAATTATAGTTCTAAATTTGTTTTTAATCAGTTTCAATTTTACTTATTTTTCAAGAATTTATAAATTTTAAAGCAAATGAGAAAGGTTAGAATAACCATTTGGATAAATCATTAAAAATGTGGATCAATGAATTAATTATCCCTTAAAAAATTAGTACGAAACTTCATAATGAAGGACCAAATCCCTCTATGGGATGTAGCGCCAGCGAAAAAAAAAAATTGAACATGTTTAATTTATACATTTAAATGAAAATAAACAGTTCTAAAATTAGATTTCAAAATTTCGATTTTCACACGTTTGTTCAAAAATTCAATTTTTAAATTTTATGAAAATCCAGACCATGGAATAATTTAATAAAATTTTTAAAATAATTTTTGAGAGGGTAACAATGAGTTTCAATAACGCATTCAAATTTGAAACTTCTGTAAAATTCAGAAAATTAAATGAAACATTGATATTGATGACAATTTTGATAATCCTGTCAACTTTTAAATAAAAATTATCAAATCTGAAATTAATTTAATTAAGTATTTTCAAAAACTCAAAAAAATTTTATGAAAAATTTGAAAATATTTTAAATGAAATTAATTAATTTTGAAATTTGCAAATTTCAGAAAATTAAATGAAACCTGGATTTGGATGAACATTTTGAAAAAATTTTAAATGAAAACTGTCAGATCTCAAATTTGTTTTTAAGCTTTTGTATTTCACATGCTTTTTCAACAATTTAACAAAATTTTATGCAAAATCCAGAAACCGTTTGGAAAAGAATTTTATAAATTTTTTTAAATCAAAATTAGAAGTTTGAAAAGTACCTATATAGTTTTAAAAATTTGAAGTTTATTTTTGTTGAAAATTTTATAAAATTTCCGAATTTCATGGGCAAATGTGAAATGTTTCAAAAAAACACTAAGGTTGAAATTTCAAAATTTTATGAAAATTTTGGATTTAAAACATTTTCAAAATTCGTTTTAAAAGTTCCAATTTTCATACGATTTTTCAAAGACTCTTTCCAGAAAAGTTGTAAAATTCGCCTCAAACATTCTCAAATTTTTTTCAAATTTCACAAATGTTTAGAGTTTTTGTATGATAAAATTCTGAAAATTAAACATAATCTGGGTTTGGATAAAAATATTGTAAATTTTATCAAATATTTATATGAAAATTATCAAATCAATTATCAATTCTTAAAATTTTTGACGAAAATTAAAATTTTGAAAATTATTAATTAAGCTTTGAAATTCACACGTTTCTCCAAAAATTCAGAAAATGTTAAAATTTTATGAGAAATTCCAAAAGGTTTAATAAAACCGTTAACGCGTGAAATTTAAAAATTTATTTAAATATTTTAGACGAAGATTAGAATTCTAGATTTTTTAATAATTTTGAATTTCACTTATTTGTTCTAAAATTCAAAAAATATATAAATTCTAAATAAATGAGAAAGGTTGGAAGCAACCTTTTGTGGGAATTAATAGAAAAAATTATTTAACAATTTGGAAACGTATGTTCAAAAATTCAATTTGTGAACTTAAAAGTTTTGATTTCTTAGTTCACACGTTTGTTAAAATATAACTCATAAAAATTAAAAATTTTGTAAAATTCAGAAAATTAAATGATGGATTTAAATTTAAATGTTGACGTTCTTCACATGTATTTTGTCAAATTTTTAAACGAAAATTATCAGATCTAAAATCCGTTTTAAAAATTCTGAATTTTACATGTTTTTAAAAAAATTTAAAAAAATTTAATGCGAAACCCAGAGTTTGTGTAAAGATTTTGTAAATTTCTTTAAAAGAAAATTAATTTTTTTCAGTTTCTTTCATTTGAATGAAATTTCAAATATTTTATAAGAATATTTAATTGTAAAACATTTTTGTAAAAATTATTTTTTAGAAGTTTTAATTTTTACACGTTTATTCAAAGACTTAAATTTCTTAAAAATCCTGTTTTTTTTTTTTCAAAAAATCCAGAAAAGTTGTAACCATTAACTTTAAACATGCTAAAATTTGAATTTTTGTAAAATTTCGAAAATTAAATGAAATTTGGATTTGGATGAAAATTTTATCAAATTTTAATACAAAAATTATTAGATTTGAAATTATTCTTTCCAGTTATTCTGAGTTTCACATATTTTCCAAAAATTTTAACAAAATTGTAAAACTTTGTTTTTCTTTGTTGTTATTTTCAATGAAAATTAATTTTAAAAGAGTTTAGTTTTAAATATTTTCTGGCAGTTGTTGAAAAATTCATAATTGTTAAAAATTCATAAATTCTTGCACTTTAAAAAGTTTGCAAAATTTTCTAGACGAAAATTAAAAGTTTTAATATTTTGAAATTCACACTTTTTTCAAAATACAGACAAATTTTATAAATAATCCCAAAATGTGTGATAGAATCATAAGCGCGTGAATATTAAAAAAACATGTTTTAAATATTTTAGACAAAAATTAGAATTCTAAATTTATAAATTTTAGAATTTATAAATTTTAGGTTGGAAGGTTAGAATAACTTCCGTGGGGTTTTATTGAAAAAAAATTTTAACAATTTGGATAAACAATCAAAATGTTTTCAATAATTAAATGAAAATAATTGTTCTAAATTTAGTTTTCAAAATTTCGATTTTCACACGTTTGTTAAAACATTTAATTTTTAAATTTTATGAAGATCCAGAAGATTTAATGGAATAATTTGATAAAATTTTTAAAAATTTTAAAAATATTTTTTTGAAAGAGTTTCAATAACACATTAAAATTTGAAACGTTTGTAAAATTAAGAAAATTAAATGAAAATGATTTTGATGACATTTTTGAAAATTCTGTTAACTTTGAAATAAAAATTATCAGATCTGTCCCGAGCTTTCACAAGTATTTTCAAAAACTCAACAAAATTTTATGGTAAAAATTTGAAAAATTTTCAAATGAAATTAATTAATTTTTAAATTTGCAAACTGCAGAAAGTTAAATGAAACCAGGATTTGGATGAAAATTTAAAGAAAAAATTGTCAGATCTCAAATTTGTTTTTAAGCTTTTGTATTTCACATGCTTTTTCAACAATTTAAAAACATTTTATGCAAAATCCAGAAACCGTTTGGAAAAGAATTTTATAATTTTTTTTAAATCAAAATTAAAAGTTTTGAAAGAATGTACATAGTTCTAAATTTTTGATGTTTATTTTGGTTGAAAAATTTATAAAATTTCTGATTTCCATGGCAAATGTAAAACGTTTCAAGAAAACATTTAGGTTGAAATTTTAAATATTTTATGGAAAATTTTGGATTTAAAACATTTTTGAAATTCGTTTTAAAAGTTCTAATTATCATACGATTATTCAAAGACTCTTAAAAATTTCCAGAAAATTAGTAAAATTCGCCTCAAACATTCTCAAATTTTTTTCAAAAATTCACAAATGTTTAGAATTTTTGTAAAATTCTGAAAATTTAATATAATCCCGATTTGGATGAAAATTTTGTTAATTTTGTCAAATATTTATAGGAATATTATCAGATCTAAAACTTTTGTTTAACTTTATTGTTGTTCTTAGTTTCACATGTTTTCAAAAATTCAACAAAATTGTATGGGAAATCTTGCGGGTGAAAATTTTGTAAATTTTTTTGAGTGAAAATTAAACTTTTAAATTTTCCAAATATTTTCAAAAATTACTTGAAAAATTCATTAAGGTTGTTAAATTTTTTATAACTTTAAAAATTCTAAAATTTCTTTGAAAAAAATTTTAGTTTCATCTATTTGCTCAAAAATTCTTAAAATTTATAACTTTACAAATTTTGTCAAATTTTTAAAGATAATTAAAATTTTTAAAATTAGTTTAAATGTTTTGAAATTCACACGTTTAAAATAAAAGTTTCAAAATTGTGTTTAAAAATTTTTATTTTTTAACTCAAACGTTTGCTCAATAATTCATGAAAATTTGGAATTTTTGTAAAATTCATAAATTTAAACAAAACTCGTATTAGGATGAAAATTTTGTGAAATTTCTAAATAAAAATTATCAGAACTAAAATTACTTTATAACCATTTGTCGGTATACTGTATAATACACTACCTTTTATACCTATGGTATAAAATTTTCGTATACCGAAAAATTCACGAACATGTAATTTTAAAAGTGCGATATCTCGGCGAAAAAAAAAACATATTTGAGCAAACTAAAGGCATTTGAAAGAAGAAGACTTGTACTATAAGATATCACAAATGGACTTTTGAAGAAAAAAAAATCGCGGTGCTAGATAACCTCAAATATGTCAAAAAACAGTGTTTTTTGCACTTTTAGGTTAGAATATCTCATAAACCTGACGTGATAGAGTAATTCTGAGCCCATATTCGGATTCCGCGTAAAAAATTACTTCGGAAACTACTGTTCATTGTCTAGGGGTAAAAGTTTGCAGGGTAGTGTATTTAACAACCCGTTAGCTGCTTTATCTAAAACAAAAAAGACAGAAAAAAAATTCCAAAAGTCATAATTGTCAAAGTGCGGCCAAGATAAAATTTCTAAAAATCATTCTCATTTCAACGTTTGAAGAGTAAACAAGGTAATCGCTAAATAGTATTTATTTATTATTATTTTTATTTCTAAGTACATTACACTACAAGTAATATATTGTGAAAGTGATATAACTTATTATTGGTGTCGTTAAGAAATAGTGGTCGGTCAGTTGAGCTGAATCCAAATTAATTCGATCAGGCGATTTACAAACTAACTGAAAATCATCGTACTCTGTTTATTCCACTAATACGATGGGCTTGGATAACGTTTGAATGGATGTACAATATAACGTAACAATCAGTAAATATAGTGAATATTCGAAATTATTGCAGCTTGTTAAAGAAGCAAAAATCAATCTTTTCACGCTTGAGATATCAAGTATTTAAGTATTAAAAATATTATGCATAGAAGATCTTGCAGTTTACCAAATTTACTTTAAAAATGTAATACCAGCATAAAAGATCTGAGAAAATTTAAATCCTTTGACAATAAAATCGTGAAATGAAACTCGTACGTCAAAACTCAAACCAGCCCAAAACAGGGTATGCAATATGCTGAACATATTGCGCGTAGTTGCTTTATGATTCCTAAGTGTAAATTATGTGGTAAAGGTTACTTAGCTGATAATTGCAAACTCAAGGAATTAAATTCAAGAAAAAAGCATCAACTTAAATACAGGTAACTGTGCTGGCAACCGCTGAGTGATTCTCATTGAACAAATAAACTTATCAAACCGTCCAATAATAATAAAATTTCATTTAAATACGATCCAACCAACCTTCCGGCGATGAAGTTTGCGACAGAAGCAGCAGAAAATCGTTCTAAATATCCCTTGAATAATTTTTACTATATGCTTCAGTGAAACATGGTTAAAGTTTTATTCTAGAACGTTAAAAGCATTCGTAATAAGATTAATGAATTCTATGATTATTTATTTAAAAATAATATTGATTTTTTTTTTTTTTTTTTTTTTTTTTTGATCAACCGACAGTCAAAGTGAATAGACGTATCTTTTTTTTTTAATTTCTGACAACAAAAATAGTGATTTAACGTATTTATTAATTAATAAAACGAATAAATCTGTTTTAAAGTATAACAATTAAGTGTATTTAAAAAAAAGAAGAATTGTAATATTTATCAATTTTTTTTTTTTTGTTTTTTTGGTGAAAATACAAAATAATCAATTAGAACATTGTGTAAACAGTTAGTTTAAATATTTTGTGTTTGTTGTCTATACATACATAATATATTAATTCGAAACTATTAATGTGATACTATAATATTAATACATAGAGCTAATATAACTTTCTGTGTATTCATAAAATTAATTTTATTAAAGTTTTTGATCAATTAATCACAGTATGTGCATAAACTTCTTCATTGTGATTTCGTGATAATACGTAGAATATCATAAAAGTTCAGCTATTTATCGTGTTTTAAAAAAAGAAAAAAACGTTATTAACAAATACATAAAATAAATAACACTCTGAGTGACTGTTAATTCCGTTTTACATCAACCTTCATAATGAGCAATAAGTGCTATAAATGTGACGTTGATTTTACAGACAATAATGTAGTAAAATGTTTTGGTAGTTGTGGGAAAAAATTTCATTTCGGTTGTTCAACTTTATCAACTGCGAATGCAAAATTATGCCTCAACAATCCAAATATTAACTTTGTCTGTGACGATTGTCTGAAAAACCATAACAACCTGCAACAACTAACTCAAGCATTGATGTCTCAATTGAGTGAGGTTAGCAAACTGCTGACTAGTATGTTTAATAATTTTCAAGCGGTAACAAACAACCTTGTCTCTCAGAATTCGATGGGCACAATGTTTAATAACAACAGCATGCCTGGACAATCAATAGACAACAACGTTGACAACATCGACAGCGTCAACAAATTGCGCCAACAAAATGTCATAACGGGAACTGAAGTCAACACTGATTTGGAAATGGTGAAACCAAAAAATTACCTACACGTCTCAAATTTTAAACCAACCACTACTAGCGAGGACATTAAAAGTTATCTTAGTCATAAGTTGAATATTCAAGTGGCTGAAATCGAATGTCACGAACTTGTTCCAAAAAATGCTGATAGAAGTTTGCTAAACTTTATCTCGTTTAAAGTTGGGTTGGAGTCAGCATTATACAACAAGGCTTATGATGGTTGTATTTGGCCACTGCAGTGTGCCATTAAACCGTTTGTTAATGTAAGACGTCAAAAGAAATTTCTTGCCACAGCATCATTGCAGTAATGCACTTATTAATTGGGATTATTCGCCGGTCACTCATCAAGGTCATCGTAGTTGTATTAGTTATGTAATTTGTTATGCTTTTTATGATTTTTTTAGATTGATTCATAATATTTTTTTGTATTTTAGGGTTTCACATTCCGGTCTCCATCGGAATACATTACGCAATACTTATGGTGACAACTTGAAGGATGGTGACAGTTTGTGTGTAAACTTTGGATTTCTAAATGCTCGCAGTTTATTTTGCCATATAGATAAAATTCGAATTTTTATTAGTTTTAATAACATTGATGTTTTGTGCGTGGCGGAAACTTGGCTTACTTGTAGAATCAATGATCAGTCTGTTGCCATAAATGGCTATAATATTCTACGGTACGACAGAATACACAAAAATGGTGGTGGGGTCTGTGTATACTACAGGAAATGTTATAAATTCAAGAGAGTTCACTCAGGTACATTTGGTAAAACTGAAGTTATAATGGCTGAAATGAAACTTCCGTCCATGACAATTTTAATAGTAGTATGTTACAATCCCCCGCCTGCTATACAAACTGACATGGATGCTTTCCAGAAAATGCTAACCTCTTTTACATCACGATATAGTCATTTCGTAATAGGCGGTGACTTCAATTTTAATATCCTTGACAGGTCGCACAAATTTCATGATTTTTTAAAAGCAAATAGCCTTTTCTCAGTTCCATTTTTACCAACTCGTGGCCCATCATGGCTAGATCAGTTTATTGTTCCTATACCGGATCAGGCTAAAATTTTGGGGTTCAAACAGTGCTCAATGCCACATATATCTGATCATGATTTTCTACATATCTCCTATAAAGTAAAATCCAAACGTGTCAAAATTCGGAACAAGCTAATATACGACTATAATAACATAGATAATGATGCAATCTCTTATTGCCTGATGGGCGCTGATTGGGGTCAAATGTATTCGACCGATAACATTAATTCTATGTTTCACTTATTTTATGAGTGCTTATACTCTATTCATGACAACTGTGTCCCGGTGAAACGAACACTGGATGGCCAATCTGCAGCTCCTTGGTTCAATTTTAAAATTGCTAATAGAATGTTACTTCGGGATCAGGCCTTTGCTAAATTTCAGAAAACTTCCGATATGAAATACCGCAAAATATACCAGAACGAACGAAATTGTGTTACTGATTTGATTAGAGTCGCTAAACAAAATTATTACTTTGGTAACCATAAGCTATCTATGGCAAGAATTTGGGGAAATATTAATTCGATTGGTATAGGCAAAAGTAGGTCTGATGTTTCAATTAATATTGACCCTGCTGTAGTAAATTCCCATTTTTGCTGCATACCCAACAAGTCTGTTGTCATTCCTCTTCCGGATTTTAATGCTACAAGTAGAGTCGCTGCTGATTTGTTTTCAGTTACCAGTGTAATGGAACTAGATATTTTAAAAAGTATTTATAGCATAAAATCTAACGCAGCTGGTCATGATGCAATTAATTTAAAATTTTTAAAGAAGATATTACCTTTTGTTTTATCACCATTAACTTATTTAATTAATAATTGTATCATGCGGTCTGAATTTCCTGATATATGGAAAACAAATTTAGTAATTCCGGTTAAAAAGAAACAAAATAATGATTCGTTTTATAATCTTAGACCAATCAGTATGGTTTCGGTATTATCCAAAGTTTTCGAGATTCTCATGCGTGATCAAATCAATAATCATATAAAAAAATATAAATATTTAACACAGTTCCAATCGGGTTTCCGTAACAATCATAGTACAAGCACCGTTCTTCTTCAAGTTATTGATGATATTGCATATCATCTCGATCGAAGTAATTCTTTTGTTGTATTAGTATTGCTTGATTTTTCCAAAGCTTTTGACGGTTTAAATCATATATTACTGTTGCAAAAGTTGATGCTTTTTTTTAACTTTGATAAAACTGCGCTAAAACTTTTGTATAGTTATTTATCGAACAGATATCAAAAAGTCATAATAAAAGATCAGTTGTCGGCTCCGCAACTTATTCCTTCCGGGGTTTTCCAGGGAAGTATACTTGGGCCGTTATTATTCTCCCTATTTATCAATGATCTACCACAGGTTTTGAAATACTCAAAATATCATTTGTACGCAGATGATTGTCAAGTATACCTCGGGGGCGTTAAGGATAATATCTCTGAAATCTTTAATAAAATTAATAATGACTTATCCAACATATTAGGCTGGTCTAAATCTAATGGAATTTCATTGAATATTTCAAAGACGCAAGCGAGCTTCATTTCAAAGCGTGATTTTTCAGTCATCCCAAATATTTACATTGATAATAAGATAATTCCATTTCAAAACCACGTTAATAATTTAGGCATATGTATTAATAATAGATTCACGTGGGATTTACAGATTATCAATGTATGTAGTAAAATCAACACTACATTATATGGATTGAAACTTCATAAGAACATTTGTCCTAGAACCGTTAGAATTTTACTAGCTAAAACATTGGTGATTCCCCATGTATTGTATTGTGAATTTCTTTACTTGAGCTGTGATTGTAACTCGAGGGAGATTTTACAAGTTTCTTTGAACAACATAGCCAGATACATCAACGGATTGAGAAAATATGATCATATCTCTGCCAAGTTTAGAGAATTATTTGGTTGCACAATGGCTCAATTTTTTTATTATAGATCATTATTACTCCTCTATAAAGTTGTTATTAATCAAGTTCCTGTTTATTTATACAATAAAATAAAAATTGGTTCAGCTCGAAATAGCAACATAATACTGCCGGTGAACCATTCCAATGTTTACAACAACTCACCATTGTTTAATTTGTTCACAAGTTGGAATCAGGTTCCGATGGAGATAAGAAGTGTTAAAACTTTTGCTAGATTTAAAGTGTTATTGTTCGAATTTGTTAAGAGTAAATTTTAATTTTGTGTAGATATTATGTATGTATTTGGGATAGAAAAGCTTTGCTTTATCCAAGACTAAATAAAATAAATAAAAAAAAAAAATTTCGCTGTAATACATATTAGTATATATTACCCTACATATTATCCGTATTCTTCAAGGGGCCTTTCTTTCACTTAGAGCCAATATCATCGAACAACGTGTATTCTATAATTCAACGAAAACGTTCGATGTTGAAAAGCCGAATGTCGGAAGGCTGAATGGGTCGAAAGGCCGAACGGCCGAATGGGTCGGAAGGCCGAATGTCGAAAGGCCGAATGTCGAATGGCCGAATGAGTCGGAAGGACGAATGTCGAAAGGCCGAATATCGTGTGGCCGAATGTGTCGAAAGGCCAAACGTCGAAAAGCCGAATGGGTCGAAAGGCAGAATGTCGAAAAGCCGAATGGGTCAAAAGGCCGACCGGCATTTGTGGTACATCTATCAATAGAAGTGATACGAGTGGTACAATTCCTTTGGTCTGCGTCTGCAAGCATTAAATCCACAATTCGCTCCAATACATTCGTCGATGCCATACTAACCCAATGAATTAAGCTAACCAAAAAATACATTGAAACATTTGAAACATTGTGTAATAGTTCAAATTAGTAGAAGCGATACGAGCGATACGATTCCTTTGATCTGTGTCGGTAAGTTTGATGAAACAATTTGATAATTTCGTTTCCGGTTTTTTTTTCTGAATTTTTTTCGGGATTTTCAGTTTCTGTAATATTTTTTTCTAGATAAGGTAGCCCAAAAAATTTATTTCTTTTTTTATTATAATTAATTAATTTTTAATTATATGACAAAAAAAACGTAAGAAGATTTTATTATTTAAGGCGATTTACTACTAAACATTTTTATACAAAAATTTTGATAAAAATATAAATTTTCGTTTTCATAAAAATAAAAATTTTAAAAATTTTCATTCATAAAAAATAATTAAAATCAATTTCGACACAAACGGCCTTTCGACATTCGGCCTTTCGGCACAATCGGTTTTTCGACATTCGGCTTTTCGATATTCGGCCTTTCGATATTCAACCTTTCGACACGTTCGGCCTTTCGATACATTCGGCCTTTCGGCCTTCGGCCTTTTTATGCATACCTTATTGCACTAGGATGCGATTCTGTCTCTATGTTTATGACGAATTTGAAAGAAGTTTATGACGAATTTGAAAGAAGTTCAATAAATTTATCAGACTCGGTTTTGTCGATGAAATTTTTTTTCGCCGATGATAAAATTTGTACGCATACCAAAATGGTTACTGAAATATATATTATGTAAAATAATTACTTTCCAAATAAATTATTTCTTAAGAAAGGTGATGCACCAAATATGTGTTTGCATTTGGATATATGAAGCCTACAAATGTTGATTTTTAAGCATTGTTTTTAATTGCTCCTTGACGAAACGTCGAAGATTTGAAAAATAAACAAAATAAGTTTGAAACCACATAAATAAATTTTTTATTGATTCTTTTAATTCTGTCAGTAACTTTTGAGAATCTATATAATTTGTGTAATTGAGGAACTGCAAATTCAAAATCAACGGAAAATCTATTCTAGGAAATTTAAAAAAAGTCGTCAAAGTTGAATTGCTATTTGTCTGTTAAATTAGAATTAGTTAATAATTATATCCAACAAACACAAAATTCTTTAATTTCAACAGTTTTATTACAAAGTTAAAAAATTAAAATTACAAAAACATGATATTTCGTCCCATGAGGACATGTAACTTGAGTGGTTTTGAGCTGAGTTCATATACAAAAGTAGTTTTTATAGAGTCGTATTGATTTGAATGTTGAGTTGGACGTTGATTTTGGGGTTAATTTGAGGGTTGAGTTGGAGGTCGAGTTAAAGGTTGAGTTAGGATTGAGTAGAGGCAGTTTTCACACCGTGTTGGTTTAGAGATTGAATTGAAGGTTGAGTTGGGGTTGAATTGAGGTTTAGTGAGAAATTCAGTTCAGGATTATCCAACTTTTTTTAAATAAATGGTGGATAAAACGTGTTTTGGCAATGCCTAATTTTCAAATCCATAAATTTTCGACCTTTTTGTGATGTGCGTGGTGAACAAATGTTCATGTGAACTGAGTAAGGATTTGAATACCGTATATTAAAGTAAGGTTGTATTTTTAAAATAATGAACTCAACTATAGGAGATTTTAAATTGCCCACACAGAAATTATTGAAAATTATTTGAAAATTATTTTATTGATTATTTTACACAAAAAACCCATTCAAAATGAAATTGTCGGTAATTTGTAATTTATTAATAGTTTTAATGATAGTGTTAATCATTATTTTAAAGATATTTATCTAAATCGACAAAGAGCACAGAAAACTAATGTTTGCACACTTATCAATCCGGACATTGATATATATTATTGAATTTGCTTATCGCATTAAAAAATTATTTTTATGTATTGATCGAAATCTCGTTAAGGTCATTTTAATCAATTTGCGAGATCACCCAAAAACACTTATTTTTTAATGTAATCTTTTCTTCCCACTTTCTTATACAAAAGATTATCTATAATGTAACAATAAAAAGTAAAAACCTTTATACATTTTATTATTATTGCCAATTTTACGATATAATAATGCAATTTATTTAATATACGTACTGAGTATGTATATCGACTGGAAAATAATACAACACAGATTTTTAAATTATTGTACTGATCTCTAAAAATAGTTAAACTATTTTGAATTGTAAGTGAAATTATTTACGTGGTGTGAAAATAATTGTTAAATATATATATGGATGCAAACGCCAACTAAATCAGAATATCAATTAAAATACAATTTATCAATTTGTTAATTTTATATGCAAATTTTATTTTTAATTTTAAATTACATTTAATTACAGTAATTATCGATAATTAAAGTTGATTTTAAATGCCGTAATTGGTTTGTAATATTGTTATTTAGTATATAATAAAAAATAAGAGTGGTGATTTGGTACAAACAATATATTATGTTGTTATTCTTGAACGGTTTTGTGTGTAAGATGTGTTAATTTATAAAGTAGACGATAGTTTTATAACGTGCATCATTTTATCACCTTGATTGATACATACCGAGAGTCATAATAAGCGCGGCGTCAACATAATATGGAATGGGAAAACATATGCTAAAATTCAGGTTATTTTCTTGACACCTTAGCATAAATATGTATAAAAAAAACATTTTCTCTTAACACCAATTTATGTTATCGCACTTGAAAATCAAACGATGGGCTAAATATATTTCACACATATAAAACGCAAACGCTTAATCATCATTTTGGGATTATTTTCTCAATCCATAATCGGTATGAAGAAAACCCGTAAAGATGAAATACACAGAAAATTACGCCTCTAAATATCCCATATATTATCATCTTCTTGTGATCATATAAATAATCTACAGTGTTTTTTATGTGATATGAAAATTATATAGACAGAGATCGTAGCACAACAGCTAACTATAAAGATTAAAATGTTGATAATTTATTTCCAATTTCGGAATGAGTCTGATATATTTTCTTATATAAATTTCCGTTATTAAAATATCCAAAAAAAAAAAATTTTAAATATAAGTTTTATCCGCGCACATATATATATAAAATATTGATCTATTGATTATGATTTATGATCTGAGAAAATCATAGCCCCCTTTCGACGTTGATTATCATCATTTATGCTGTTTTAAAATTTAAATTGCTGTCGTGTCGGTATGCCGTGATATATTACTTTTAAGCTGATTAATTTTATGTAAATGATGTGTAATGTCCCCAGCCGATATTTTTCTTGTTTATATTTACATCCTTGGTGATCTAGGTAAGGTAGTTAAGGAAGTAATTATTTAATTATCATATTTTATATAAAATAGATTATCTTGGAAGTACATCAAAATATTGTAATTTAAAATTTTCATGGCAAACAGGATCAGGGTGTTGCTCTAAAAGGTGTAACAAATAAATGTATGATGTACAGTTGTGGCATTATAATTAAGCCACAATTAGTAGAACACGTTTTTAGACTTTTGCATAAAAGTTCCATTGAGGCTCTTTATTCTCCAAACAGCTCTCCTCTATGTTGCTTCCGATTTCTTATTGAATCCATTAATTTTTTATCCGCATCCTGGTCTGAGTATTCACATTGTAAGGCTAAAGCAAATTCTTTGCCATTTAATAATAAAAAAATTGATCCTAACAGTTCTCTTTCGTGAATATCCTGAGATTTCGTCATTTTATTAACTTTATTAATGAATTCATTGACAAGCTCCGTTGGAAGATGTGATTGATGTAATTAAAATTAGACAATCGCACAATGATGCAATGACGTATGCAGTTTTTATTCCAATTTTTTCAAATGTCTACTGCGATGGATACATTTATTGTAGAAGCCGATCTACCAAATCTTCATTTACTTCAAACAATTCCAAAATTGATCTGAAAATTTCGAAATTCTAATACATACCTTGTTTCGTATAATTAGCAAAATAGACTAATAGACACAGAAGAATCGGGTCAATATTAAAAAAAAAATTTGGGCAACCTCTAAAATATTTGATCTTCAATGATTTCTAGCAAAGACGAGTTGAATTTAAGGGTTCAGAATAAATTTAAGTCAGATGAATATTTTGAATCAAACATTAGTATAATTTAAAAAAATTATTTAACACCGAGGTTTAATTAAGAAAATTTAAATATCGTTTGCATGTATTCTTAATTACTTTTTGCAAACAGTTCGCAAAATTACATCATCTACTTTTGCCTTATGAAGTCGTATATTTTTAACATTCGAGTCCCACGCTCCAAACAAAAATTTTGATAAACTGTTTTCTAAAACCCATAGATTCCTATTTTTATCGATCGTGATGTCAGATGGATAAAATAATCGACTATTGTTTTTGTACACAACAGCAAAATTGAAATTCCGATATGATTTCGCAGTATTCCAACAACCAAAGCGACCCCTATAAAATTGGGTATCAAATAACGCTTTAGTATTTTCATCATAAGCCCAAGTATATATTTGTCCATTTGTACCGCGATCACCCAAATATATCACATCATTGTAATAATTATTTGCTGTAATGTACGCTTCATCCTGTAGAATCCTATTTGGAACATAATAAGCTTTCGTTGATGACAAGGGACTGTAATACACCCGTTTTGACCTTAAATTACAATGACGTTTAGTTTGTATTATAATTTATAATTAACAAAGTATGTGTATATTGTTAAATAAAATTTTACCCATCACGCTGAGTCTCTCCGACGGTTATTCCGAGACCTCCAAAATTCCATTGAATATCTTGTTTTTCAAGATAGAAATGACTGGCTTGTGGATCTGAACCAAAAAAATTGTGTACCATGCGCCATGAGCGATTTTCTTTGAATGAATACACCAAAATCGATCGAAACATATCAACAACATAAGCAAATACATTGTTACAATCCCTTCCTGTAAAATCTATATCCAAATTAGTGAAAAATGTATTTGAATTAACAAATTCTGATGGAATTGTATATCGCCTTATTAGTGTATCATTTTTAAGATTAATAATAACAATAGAAGGTTCGGCCACTACACGTAGCATACCCAAAAAATTGGTAAATCCAGCATCAACAATCCAAAGTCGGTCACATTTATAATCAATGCGAAAATATCCGGAATTGATAATTGATAATTCACTTGTCAAACCGACTGTTTGTTCCTGTGGATCTTCATTAACATAGTTCGCATCAAACGATGGGTATGGTATTAACACGGGTGATTTATTCGCACATTCTTTGAAAAATAATTGAAAGATGAAAGTACACCAACTCCAAATCTGTAAATTTTTATTAAATCATTTAATAAATTTGGTTAAAATATATTTTGTAATTTATGCTTTACCTGAATACGGAAACAAATATTTTATCTTCCCATATTCCTAATCCCCAAATATTATTTTTTTCGGGAATATAACTACCTGTTGCCAGTGCAGTACTTCTAGCAGAATCATTTGGAAACTGAAATTCGGGCATGTCCCAATGAAATTGCTCTTTTAATGCATTACGATCTGATTGACAGTATAATTCTGACAGCCAAAATATGACAAAAACAATTTGAATTTTCATCATTAATAATTGTACGTTACACTTGAGGTTGAAATTACTTCTAATTCAGTAAAGTTTGTAAATTCGCTTTTATACATCAAATGCGATTGTGTAATATAACTTGTACTCTAATAAAACACAATTTATGAGCGCTATTGAGAAATTTTTTTAATTGAATTAAAAATATATGCGCCTGCATATTAAAAATGGTGATTACTGATTAGCTTGCATTATTTATTTAATCCTTGAAATTAATAATAATTTTTAAAGTATTAAACATTTTTTGATAACAACATTTTATCCATGTAACAGTACATATTTTACTAAAGCACAGGGCAACTATTTATAACAAATATTGTGTGGTGACTATCACAAATAATATGCCTTTTGGTACATCTGTAAGGTGATATCCGAATAAAGAAAGACACAAGTTGTCATTTCGTTCCAAAATGTTTCATGCTGCTATAACATTATACAATGCCCAGAAGAAGATTGATATTGAGCTACCTTACTTCCAAAGTAATCTAAAATCATGAACTCAAATTTTATATGTAAAAATTAACAAAAAAATAGCATGTAACGCTTTAAAATGGAACTGACCTACGATTAAATCATTTATGGAAATGATGGTTACTCCAACTGACACTAAAATCGTCTGTAACGATTTACAAAAGCAACTAGCACACTCTTTATTTTAAATCTCCAACACCGGTGTGAAGTATTTCACACAAAGTGTAGCTACACAAATTAACGAAAAGTGTAAGTGTATGGAAAAAGTGTAGGCCTACATAAAAAAGTTTAAATAACCAGTATAGCATAACATGTAACAAATTTTTTGATATTTTAGACAGGTCAAGCTATCCGAAACAATTTCTGATATTAAGATAAAAATGGTTGGCCATGTGCGACGATATTTTGAAAATTGTGAAAATCACTTAAAATGTTTAAACCTGATGCTACACTTTGGCCATTTACAAAGATCTCAGAGATGTTACCAGGTGTGGGCTAATATTTCCATAAAGTGGACAGGTCAAGCTATTCGAAACAGTTTTTGTTATTAAGATAAAACGGGGGGGGGGGGGGGGGGGGGGGGCATGTGCGACGATATTTTGAAAATTGTGAAAATCACTTAAAATGTTTAAACCTGATGCTACACTTTGGCCATTTACAAAAATCTCAGAGATGTTACCAGGTGTGGGCTTATATTTCCATAAAGTGGACAGGTCAAGCTATCCGAAACAGTTTTTGTTATAAAAATAAAAAGGGTTGGCCCTGTGCGACGATATTTTGGAAATTGTGAAAATCACTTAAAATGTTTAAACCTGATGCTACACTTTGGCCATTTACAAAGATCTCAGAGATGTTACCAGGTGTGGGCTTATATTTCCATAAAGTGGACAGGTCAAGCTATCCGAAACAGTCTTTGTTATTAATATAAAACGGGGGGGGGGGAGGGGGGGGGGAGGGGCATGTGCGACGATATTTTGAAAATTGTGAAAATCACTTAAAATGTTCAAACCTGAAGCTACACTTTGGCTATTTACTAAAATCTCAGAGATGTTACCAGGTGTGGGCTTATATTTCCATAAAGTGGACAGGTCAAGCTATCCGCAACAATTTTTGATGTTAAGATAAAAAGGGTTGGGCATGTGCGACGATATTTTGAAAATTGTGAAAATCACTTAAAATGTTTAAACCTGATGCTACACTTTGGCCATTTACACAGATCTCAGAGATGTTACCAGGTGTGGGCTAATATTTCCATAAAGTGGACAGGTCAAGCTATTCGAAACAGTTTTTGTTATTAAGATAAAACGGGGGGGGGGGGGGGGGGGCATGTGCGACGATATTTTGAAAATTGTGAAAATCACTTAAAATGTTTAAACCTGATGCTACACTTTGGCCATTTACAAAAATCTCAGAGATGTTACCAGGTGTGGACTTATATTTCCATAAAGTGGACAGGTCAAGCTATCCGAAACAGTTTTTGTTATTAAAATAAAAAGGGTTGGCCCTGTGCGACGATATTTTGGAAATTATGAAAATCACTTAAAATGTTTAAACCTGATGCTACACTTTGGCCATTTACTAAAATCTCAGAGATTTTATCAAGAATAACGAAATAGGCTAAATAGGGCATATATTGAGGAATTTATATCAATAATTTACATTTGATATGAGCCGTAGTGCTCTTGCAAAAAATTATGAAAATTATCAAATCGACGAATTTTGCATTGACAACTTTTCGTGTACTCTCCGAAACGTTTCGATCTCTAGCCTTTATACAATCATTCATGCAGGAGAGCCCCTTTATAGGTATAAAAGAGATCTCCCATATGAATGTGTAACGAGACTGAGTCGAGTTACCTCAACTCAATCGTTTACAAAGTTTGTTTCCCAACCGCTTATAGTCACCCCGTGCGGCATTTACCTGAGCTCAAGGCCGGTAGAGGTAACTTCGTCGTGGGGTTTGGGGTGACGCGGTCGAGAAACCTTGTTATACCGCATTATTGAAAAAAAAAGGACAACTTAGAGTTTGGACCAAAACTTGGTCAACGGACATATTAATTAGAAGGTATGAGGTTTTTTTTTTTTTTTGGGCTCTTAAGGGAATCATTATGGTGCGAGTTCTTCGACCATAGTCAATAATTGTGAGCTTAGCTCTGAGCCATTTGAATGTGAAAGAAATGAAAAATCAGGGGTTAGTAAGAATTATTTTTTTTGTGGGGTTTTTTGGTGCTGTGTTTCCAGCAGAAAGGGTGAAGAAGCGTTTCCACTTACTTTCTCCCGTCTCTAATGAGACCGCTGGATTGACACACCACCAAATTTTGGTTACTTGTGGTTAGTAGGTTGGGATTTTTTTAAAGGTTATACTCACCATTGTTTCACCTTTTCTTTTCTTTTACGAACGAACAAAAAAAAAAAATTCTCAAAAAAAAATTTAATTAAAATAGTTACAGAATTTATTTTTATATTAAAAACAAAAAAATTAAACAAAGAAAATTAAATTGACAAAATTTTGTTCTCCGAAAATAAAACTTAACACCCACTAACAACCCGAAAGCAAAAAAAAAACTACTGTCCCCAAATAAAATTTTGGCGAGGTTTTTATATCATTTTTTCTGCTGATTGACCAAAAAGACGTATTATTTTCGATCAATCAACTCTCAAAAATTCCATAATTGCCCCTGCATTATTTTATGTGGTTTATGGATTATTGTGCAAAGCTTGCTAGTAACCGGCACGTTTTTTTGGTTACAGGTGAAAACCCAACAACACCAAAAAAAAGAAATGCAGAAAAACGTTTTTGAATTCATTCACCCAGTGGAATTCAAATTGGCTGACAATAACCTTGGGTGAATGAATAAAAGAAAATTGCTAATAAGCAAAACAACAATTTTTTATACACATACTAGCCCAAGTATGTGCGATAAGAATAAAATATGTTTTTACGTTTATTTACGAAACATGAGATTTGTAAATAAACGTAAAAAGAAAATGTGTCATATGGTACGCGCCATTGAGAACATTTTAGTTTTACACTAATTTAGTTGTTGGTTATGAATCTTGTTTATGTGCATGTTATCATATGCACAACACACGATTAAACCAACATAATTAATGTAATTTGAACATAATCTGTACCCGGATATTGTCATAGGGATTTGTTTAATATTTTAGAAGAATATATCTTCAAAAGTGGGGTACAGTTTGAGGTGTGGGTTTGGTGGATTGATGTACTTTGTAACGGGGATGACAAACGCCCGTTACAAATGATTGTACAAAGTTGTCCATACAACATTCATATGGAGCGCCCAAGCCAATGGGATCCATTTCACTCACGACTGAGAGCCCGTTTATAGGGATCATATTTTATTTTCAAGAGATACGAAACGTCTGGTTTGCCAGTAGTCAGTTGGTTGACGGTTGACGGAAATAATTAAATTAATAAATAATAATTGAAAAACGTCCTTGTTCCATACGAAATTCATTGATTTGTTAACTTTCAAAAATGTTTGTTTTGCAAGAGCCGTATGGCTCGTATCAAAATTGCAATGATTGGTTTGATTTCCTCAATGTATTCTCTTTACAACCTTTATAGTGCTTATATGAGTCAATTTCTGAGATTTGTGTTTGTCGAATGGGTATGCCCGGTGGGTATGCCACCACACAATATAAACAATAACTCGTAAATATTGCTTGGCTTATTCTTGTTATTTTTCCTGCCCCCGTGTTAATCATATTAATTTCTGTTGTCTTTAATATTTAGAAAAAATTAGTATCGCTGGATTAACTTTATACTTAGAACTAACTTCCATTGTAAATGAAACTAGGTCGTCGAATTGCTCCCATATATTTCCACGTTTGACATACGCTATAAAATGACCTGTAACATTAATACTTGTGGATTTTGCAAAATGAATTAGTCCTTTCAAATAATAATCGTCTCCAGACAGTTTTATTTTCTGGCTTATATCTTGAAGTGATATATTATAACTATTGTTATTTGGCTGTACATCAGCTATAACAATGCCGTAATTGCTGAAATAATTTTTTGTTCTGATCCCTTGACATGTTGGACAATTTGGGCTGCTAAAATCTATAGCATTTTGTAATTTGGTTAAAGAAATTTGATTAAAGCTGAAAACATTTTCAAATGGAAGGTAGAATGTGTCCCTCATGCGATCTGTATGAGCGTTGTTTTCGCAGTAACGTGTTTCTGTTAATGGAGAAGACAGAGAATTTTCTAAAATGAACGCTATGGTACAAGCTGCATTTAACTTAATGACATTTTTCTCGCGAATTATCGATCTACTTTTCTGGTACAGATTTAACATCAATTGAGACCTTTCTTGATAAAGGTCACTTAGGTCCTTATAATTTGCTAACAATTTTATAAATTTGAAAAAGGTATTGTTGGAAGATTGTATTAAACCTTTGAAGAATTCTACATCAGAATACAAACAAAGGAATATTTGGGCAGTTGCGTCGAAAGCACAAGTATTTGATATCTCTATCACATGTTTGTCGTTGTCTATGAAAGTAAATCCATTTTGTAGAACATGTAGTTCATCAGCAACACTATCAGATTTTTTTATATTTTTATATTCATTACTTTGCTTAACCGTGGAGTTTCGAATTAATACTCGTTTACCAAAGTGTTTAGGTGAATCATACAGTTTCAGCTTTTTATTCCAACCCTCTTCGTGTTGATTGCTATCTGGATCATCCAAATTTCCTAATACTTTTCTTTTATTTACAGTTTTCTGTTTATTTGATAGTTGTATTAGTTTTATTATTTTGTCGGTTTTATCCTTCATAATATTGATAAACCTTCCTAGCCTTAGTGTTTTATGATTTGTGATGATTTTTCACTAGAGAAAAATAACTTTCCGCATTTGCATTTGACAACCGTCCTGTAATACCTATTTTTTTTTAAAAGCATACTCCCCAAAGTGGGAGATAAGCCATATATTTTTTTATAGTAAACTCAACAAACTTTTTATTAAAAAATATATTTGTTTCGTTTTCGCTTGTTTTCTTAGCAGACATATTTGTTAATTCTTTCTGAATTTGTTCAAAAATTGTATTGTACCGAATATAGTATGGGCTACTGCTGAACATCGACTGTGTAAGCAAATCATGCGTTTGGGGTATCTTGAACTCGTCAGACTCTGTTGATGGACTTATTCTTGAAATTTCGTCTGTGTATATTTGTGCTAACATTTTTTTTAAATTTTGATGAGACTCTACGGTTTTTGGGTTAGAAAATGGAGAGCAAAATATATAACAATATATTTTAAATAAACCATCCACCGCGTCTAGGGTTTCGCAGCTAAGCATACCACAAAATAGGTCTAATATAACATTCCGTATGTCTTTATTAGCGCTTGGGAGCTTTTCTTTTATCTGGGATGAAATTATTTTAATAAAGTGAGCACAACATATGAAATTGCCCACTTTAATTGTTACTTTATCTTCGATAGTTAAAATATCATAAGTACATTTTAGGTACTCAGAAACTGACATGTTATTGAAGCTTAATAAAACAGACTTGATCAAAGCCCAAGACCAATCCGTAACGAAAAATTTTGGTTGGTACAATTTGGGCATGTTTTTCTTGATAGCATCTAGAAATTCTTTAATTGTTTCTACTCCGTGGCTTGATGATATTAATTCACCAATAGGAAGGAAATGGCCGTTTATGTTGACTACACAGGCATAATAAAGGATTCGTTTATATGAATGGTATGGATGGCATATAGAATGTTTGGCCACCTTTCCTGTGGCGTCGAAGTAAATACCGGATACGTCATAGGTTTTTAAAATTTCTAAAGCAGACTTTCTGAGAAGGACTACTTTTAATGGATCTAAAGAGAGATCATATATATATTTTTTTTTTTTTGGTTCTATCAGGCACATTTGAGAAATATCAATTACATCGCAATCGAGAACAAGGTCATTTAATTTAAGCTGCTCAGATTTAATTTTTCTTAAGGTGGTGGATGGTACGAATGATTGGGTATTACCTTTTTGAAATAAGTCCAAATTAGTTTCTCCAGCTATATCAAGAGATAAATTGTGGCAAGAGGTCCCTTCGAGTTTACTCTTCAAATTGGTACGGTTCAACCCTCTCATTTGCCTGTATACTGACGGCCCTTCATGTGTAGCATCAGGTTTAAACATTTTAAGTGATTTTCACAATTTTCAAAATATCGTCGCACAAGCCCAACCCTTTTTATCTTAATAACAGAAATTGTTTCGGATAGCTTGACCTGTCCACTTTATGGAAATATAAGCCCACACCTGGTAACATCTCTGAGATTTTACAAAACGGCCAAAGTGTAGCATCAGGTTTAAACATTTTAAGTGATCTACACAATTTTCAAAATATCGTCGCACAGGCCCAACCCTTTTTATCTTAACATCAAAAATTGTTGCGGATAGCTTGACCTGTCCACTTTATAGAAATATAAGCCCACACCTGGTAACATCTCTGAGATTTTTGTAAATGGCTATAATGTAGCATCAGGTTTAAACATTTTAAGTGATTTTCAAAGTGATCTTCACAATTTTCAAAATATCGTCGCACATGCCTAACCCTTTTTATCTTAATAACAAAAACTGTTTCGGATAGCTCGACCTGTCCACTTTATGGAAATATAAGCCCACACCTGGTAACATCTCTGAGATTTTACAAAACGGCTATAGTGTAGCATTCGGTTTGAACATTTTAAGTGATTTTGACAATTTTCAAAATATCGTCGCACAGGCCCAACCCTTTTTATCTTAATAACAAAAACTGTTTCGGATAGCTTGACCTGTCCACTTTATGGAAATATAAGCCCACACCTGGTAACATCTCTGAGATTTTTGTAAATGGCCAAAGTGTAGCATCAGGTTTAAACATTTTAAGTGATTTTCAAAGTGATTTTCACAATTTTCAAAATATCGTCGCACATGCCCAACCATTTTTATCTTAATGAAAGAAATTGTTTCGGATAGCTTGACCTGTCTAAAATATCAAAAAATTGTTACATGTTTTGCTATACTGGTTATTTAAACTTTTTTATGTAGGCCTACACTTTTTCCATACACTTACACTTTTCGTTAATTTGTGTAGCTACACTTTGTGTGAAATACTTCACACCGGTATCTCCAACAAGCTATTTTTTTATGAGAAGAGTCAATAAAAAATTTGAGGCCTGGGTCAAATGAAATATTATTGAAATGGGACCCATAGCAGTAGTGGAAGGTCTTGGCCGTTGTGGAAAACAGGTAGCAATAATTTTTGATGAAATTAAAATTAGGCAGATGTACTAAAAAAAATTCGTGGTCATAAAAAAACATTTCTATTTTAAAAAAACGGTTTGACCTTCAAATGACGTTGAAGGTCAAAGTCAAGGTCGAATTGAAGGCCTTCATCTGATGTCCTACTTCGAATCCTACAACTATTTTATTTGGTTATTTTTGGATTAGTGGATCCCCTGACGAGATATTCAGGTGCGTTGTTTTAAATGGAACCTTCTATATATGGTTTATAGATTGCTCAACTGCTCACTAAACCCTAATCAAACCCCCATTAAACTCCAACTCAATCTAAATTCAATCTGCAAATGGAACCCAACTCAATCCTCAAACCAGCATATATAAAATATTGGTTAACTGCTCACTCTATCCTAATCCAACCCCTACTCAACTACAACTTAATCCGCAAATTGACCCCTATCCTAACCTTCAACCCAACCCCCAAACGCAATGCCCAACTCATGCCCAGCTGGTGGTACCTATTGACTTACAGGTACCAAAAGCTTTCCAATTCTCCGCCTTGAGCATAGAAAAATTGAAGAAAAAACCCAAAATTTTTGCTTTTTCGAACTCCGAGACTTTCAAAACGTCGAAAAAAGTGATTTTGGACCAACCAAATATTTGGTCATTTTTGACAGGTTTTTAGTACTTTGGTCTTTTTAGACTGAAGTAATTCTCGAAAATTTTAAGAATTGCTGCATCGGATTTTTTTAATTTTTGGTAGCTGCCTCTATAGACCAAACAATTACACAGGTAGAAAAAAAAAAAGTCGTGACCCAGAGAGGGAGACCCCACTATTCCTACGTTTTTGAGGTCGCTGAAACCTAAGATGAGCATAAAAAATGATTCCAATTGCCCATTTTCCCATTTCTATGTTTTTATGGTCGCTGGAACCGAAAATGACAACAAAAAGTCAATTTGACCCGTTCATCACCCCTAGCACCCGTTACTAACCTTATTACCACAAGAAAATTGAAATTTCAACCCACTTCTGGGGGGTTGGGGGGGGGGGGGGTAGGAAGGGGTGCTTGCGGGTGACGGAAGAGGTGCTAAGGAGTGACGAAAGTGTTACTTTTCGTTGTCATTTTCTGTTCTAGCGCCCGAAAAAATATAGAAATAAACATCGGTCTCAATTTTGCATGAAAATTAAAATTTCAACCCCTTCCTGGGGGTAGTAAAGAGGTGTTAGGCGTGATGAAAGAGTCGAATTTATTTGTTGTTATCATTTTCAGTTTTAGCATGCCATGAAACGTAGGAATGCATATCCATTCCAACTTTGCATGAAAATTGAATTTCGACCCCCAGGGGGTGGTAACGGAAAAATGGCCAATTGGATTCATTTCTTATGGTCATATTCGGTTTCAGCGACGTTGGAAACGTGGGATTAGTGGGGTCTGCCTTCTGGGTCACGACTTTTTTTTTTATTTGTGTGTCTGTGTTATTTATTATCATTTTTCTAAAACCCCTTCTAGAAATTTAGTTAGATTTAGCATTATCCAACACTTTTATAGAAATCAAACAAAGTGAAACCTTTACTTGGCAAGTTAACAAATGAACAATTTTGAACGTATTTAAAAATGGATCTACATAGGTACAATTCCAATTTACATTTCTAAATTTTTTGAATTTTTGTGCAATGTTATTTCGAAATATGTATTCTACTTTTAAATTTGCTTAAGAAATTTTACCAATTTTGCAAAAATTTTGAATTTCGACTTAATTTTGTAATCCGACATTTCATATTTTATATTTTCTTTTTTTTGAATTTTAAATTTTCAAATGTTTTTCCCGTCGTCCTGATATAATTTTGGCTGAAAATTTCCAGTTTTAAGGAAAATTTGCATTTCTTAATTTCAAATTAAAGTTGTTATAGCGCACAGCCAGGTCTTAGTGGCTCGGTTCATAAAACACGGTTTTACAATATAATTCTCTACTAAACATACACACACAAGACCTAATATTTAGTTTCATGAAGGCATTCACTAAACAAAGTTAATTTATTGAAGAAGTTTGATTTAAGCTGTTGTGAGGTTTTTATGTATAGTGTTACATTTTTACTAACACATCCAAATATTTTGTCAATTATCATAAACTTCACACTAACTAATTGTTGACATATTCTGGACTTTCCTCTTTCGCTGCCTACAACAAGATGCATTATCTTCAACAGGGAGATGCCGATTGTTTACATATTTAGCGTGATTATGACATAATTATAGTATTGAATGACGGAGGTAATTCTGTCCCCTAACGGATTTCAAATATTGCGAACATACTTCTTCACATTGTAAGTAATAGTATAATCATATTTGTAAATTGCGAGGAATAGACAATTTTTTAGTACAAATTTCAGACACAGGCTCAAAGTTGTATATCATTGATAATTTGAATAATTTAAATTTACTAATCCCTCTAAATTCCCGAATTTGAAATTTTTTTCGGTGAAACGTTGGGAATTGTAAGGGAATAAAATACTGTTAAAACTGGAAAAAAATTCTTTTATAACATCAACTTGGTAACGGTAAGCGGAATTAAATATTTTATGACAACTTCACACGCATCATAAAAATTATACCAACAACCGCAGCAAATAAGTTCACATACACAAAAATACTCCATATAACTTGGAAATTGCACTCATGCAGTTTACCAATAAATTTTACGTTTTTAAATAACTTCATTAACATACAAGTCTATACCACACACATTAAAATGCGCATCTTATAAGATTACTCTCGTGTTTCCCCCTAATAACTTACAAAATTTTTATTTTTTTTTATTTTACAGTTTTTTATTCTAAGAACTACTCATCTTCATAATTATAAATTAAAAATCAAACCGAATGGTGATAATAAATTTCCATTAAAATAAATTTTTATTGTTTTGCCTACAATGATTTGTTGTCACGTTAAACGAATATCCATAACTAATATTTACAATCTATTGTACATATTTCATATAAATATCCTCTTCGCGTAAAGACCTTCAATTAATCAGCAAATGTACAAGATTTCTGCTATATATCAAAAAAAAAAAAAAAAAAATTATCCATAGTCGATCGTTTGTACGACAAAATATTTTCATCTTATTTTTATCTTTTAATGAAAAATAAATAAATTATAAGACGTTACTTATTTACCGACATTATTTGCAAGGATTAATGTAGCGCACTATATGCAGGCTGGATAGATCTACTTTTTTTTTTGTTGGTGGTGGGAAGTCTGTCATGTTAGTGTTTTAGATAATAAAAAAAGAAACTAAACATGTCAGAGTTGTAGTTCTGCTAACATCAAAACGTACCTACGGCTCACATTGCAATATACACTTAAGGGGTTATTTTAAGTGGGTTTAACATTTTTTGCCACTCTGTCGCGTTGATTATTATTCATATCAAATGTTATAGTTTATGACAATTAATATTTGTGTAGATGAGTTAATAGACAATCGCGCATGCTTATTTTCTCTTCTGCCAATTATTTTTAATTTTTATTTTTATTTTTTGTTAGATGGCAATTTGACAGACACTCGTTTCCAATTAATACTGACTAATATGAAAATATTTGGATTTAAAATAAATTTTTATGATGATTTACTAAGTTTTTAAAGCATATATGTACACGGTTTCACTTTAATTATATAGTTTCCAGTATTATGTCTTTGGAATATCATTTTAATTTTAACATCACTAAACGTGTTACCATGCAATTGAGTTAAATCATTTGTAAGAGAACCGTAGTCTTTTAAGCTGTGATCTTGATAAAGCGATAGAAGACCGGTAGAATTTTAAATTAGAAAATCTAAATTAGCCCAATTTATTAAAATGGAACCTTATTTTTGTTCTCAACAAATATTAACATTAGGTTTTGGTTGTGTTAGAAAATAGCAGCATGTGTTTTCTTTAGGTAAAATGTTAAGAAAAATGGGGTTTTTTAAGCATTTGTGAAATACATAATAATATACTTTGGTGTTCAATTCACCTATACTACAATTTCCCACATTTCATATAAACTCTGCCAAAAACGAATTGTTAAATAAAATTATATACAATTACTTGACGTACTCTCTAAATACAACAAACTGATTAACATATCAAAAAAAACTTGCGCTTATCTGTCTGAAGCGCAAAAACATACGCTCCAATTTTTTTGTAAAAAATAAAAATTCAATTGAAGAATAGATCTTGCCACAAAATATCATATAGTTTGTGGTTAAACTATATTAAACTAATTTTTGTGTTGTTGTATATAGTTTATAATTAAGTGTGGTTAAATGATTTGCTCTCGGTTTTTGTATATAAGAAACGCATTAAATAATTATATACACCATACACATAAATTAACAAAATCATGCGCATATTCTAGGTTTAAAAATAAATTCTATAAATATTTAATACTTTTTCACGCATTACACATTAAAGTTCATTGAACGATAACCGCGCGACGCACACACATTATTGTTATTATTTATTGTCTGCTTGTTTTGCAATGTAATTAACAAAAATATTTTGTTTTTGCTATTTTGGCGATTTTTTTTTTTTTGCCAAATTTAATGAGTTGTACTTTTTTTTCGCTTAGGTTAATCTATCAATCAGTTAAAAATACAATGTATTCAATGGGCGGTAGAAATATTTACCTATTGTTTTTGGTTGCGCTTATCTAGGCATATTTGTAGATTATCAGATTGCGGTTTTTCTATAAAGCCTTGTAATCCAAAGTAAGAATTTGGTTTTATAATAATTAAGATAAGTAAATATATTGCGAAAAATTTGGGTTTTAAGCCTATATATGTATAGAATCCTCTATTATACCTATATTACGAAAATCGAAACCTTCTGGAGAAACTTGTCCAGAAGACTTTTTGTTTAGCAATGGAATACGTTACAATTATTTTTATTGATTGATTGATTGGAGTGTACCGCCACCGAACAAGCTCTCTACTAGGGCATCCAATTCCGGAATTCGAAATTCCGGTATTCCGGAATACCGGCCGATATTTTGGTTTCGATTATTCCGGAATTGAAAACAATAATTCCGGGATTAATGAATTTTTATTTCTCACACTAATTTAAGTATATAAATTCACCATAATTTTGTGTAATTTTAGTCTGTCTTGCAGATACTTAAAAAATATATATTTACATGGAGACTTCTCTAAAGTCACTATTCAAGGGACCCAGAAATGTTGGTCACTCTATGGAGGTGGTTAGTTTAAGGAATAAAACAACCTAAAAATTTGAAAATCCAAATCAGGCTAAAAAGAAAAATTTCCTTCAATTGTACCAAAAAATTATATGTAATATTTCAGAGAGTGCCAAAAGGTGGTTATATAGGGAGCTGGTCAAAATATAGATGGGCTACTTTTGGAAGTTTTATAGTATTTATCGTTTCCGTTCACCATGATATGACACCTAATAAACGGATTACGGAACAATAAATGCTCGTTCAAAAAAAATATCAAAAACCGTGATATACGTTTTTGCGTTTCGAAAAGGACTTTAATTTTGGGACGATGGTAGTGCCCTACGAGGCTAAAAGAGGAAATTAAGCAGCGGAAAATATAGCCATCAAAATTGTATCCTAAATGACATATGCGTCGATGCGTCAATTTTAATGAGAAAAACCACAAAAATAGGAAATACTTGTTGTCAATCATTACAAATTGTAAGACCGGCACTAAATCGCAGTAGCAATTAAATCTGTTTAAAAATGTTTCCGAATTTTTTTTCACATTCATTTTATAAGGAGTGAGTAGGAAATTAAATGTTTAAACAAGCATTTAATTGTAACTGCGATTTAGTATCGTTAGTTAGTCTGGGGAGTCCTATCGCAGTGCTTAAACTGCGAGATAAATGGTTCCAGTAAAGGGCGAATGGAATAAATTCTGTGCCACTCCAACTAATCTAACCTAACTCACTGGATTTTTAGGCTTTATAGAATTCATAGAATTTTTAAAATTTACAGAATTTATTGAATTTATAAAATTTATAAAAATTATAAAAAATTTAGAGATATTAGAATTTTTTGAATTTATAGAACTGACAGACTTCAACAATTTATAGAATCCGTAGAATCTAAACAATTAAAGGATTTATGAAATTTATAGAATTTATAGGTTTTAAAAACGTATTAGAATTTATATGTAATATTTACAGACAAAATTTATAAAATTTATTGGACTTTTAAAATTTATAGAATTTATCGAGTTCAAAGAATTTGAAAGAATGAAATTTATACAATTCATCGATTTTATAAAATTTGTAGAATTCAAGGAATTTATAGTATTTATAAAATTTGGGGAATTAAAAAAAAAATAGAAAGACATTTTAAGTATAGATCTCTGTCAGTTAAAACAATTTATCGTAAAGAATCTACAAAATTTAAAGAATTTAGAAAAATTCATAAAATTTATTGAATTGATAAATTATTTTAAAACTTATTGAATTTTTACCTGCTGCAACAGGCAAGAACAAGTCCGGGGAATCCTATGACAGCGCATAAACTGGTAAGGTTTCACTGACAGCCTCACTTGTAATGATGCAAGACAAGTCGGGCCAAAACTAGAGTTGGGCCGCACTAGAACATTAAGCTCTTGTGAATTAAGAACGGTCGTAGGAATACTCACACCACACTGCCTTTTTGGAGAGAATGCAAGAAGGCTGGATTTAGAGGCAAATGACTTCCGTAATTCCGTAGAAGGTGTTTAGAGCTGTTCATTTCTTTTGACCATGTCCGGCATTAGCACGCAGAAATACTAACTAGCAGCATAAATATTTAGGTAAGCTCAAGATGGACAACCTGGCGGATCTCAAAAACAGTAAAGTGCGCGATGTTCTACGCTACCTAAATAGCTCTAAGTGGTTCCAGTGAGGGTGAAGGGGTAATATTCTATGCCATTCCAACTAACCTAACCTAACCTACTGAATTTTTAGGCTTTATAGAATTCGTAGGATTAATCAAATTTGTAGAATTTATCGAATTTATTGAATTTATAGAAATTATTGAATTTTTAAAATAAGTCAAATTTGAGTTTGTAGGATTCATACAACCCATTGAATCAAAAAATATAAGGAATTCATAAAATATATCCAATTGTATATCGAGATTATATAATTTATAGAATTAATGGTTATAAAATTTTTATTGTTTGTAGAATTTATAGGTTTTATAAACATACTAAAATTTATATAATCAAAAACAGTATTTGAAGAACTTATAAAATTTATGGAATTTATCGCATTTACAATTTTTAAGAACTAAAGAATTTATGAGATTTGCAGAATTAAAAGAACTTACTGAATTTTAAAACTTTATTCATAGAATTTATAGAATTATTCGTAGAATTTTTTGAATTTATAAAATTATTAAAGCTGTTTTGAATTTTAATTTTGAATTTATAAAATTTGTGAAATTCAAAGAATTTATAAAATTTATTGAATGCATAGAAATTATGGAATTTTTAGGATAAGTAAAATTTGGGTTTGTAGAATTTTTAATAACTGACCGACTTAAAACAATTTGATCCCGTAAAATCTATCAAAGTTTAAGAATTTATAAAATTTATAGAATTTGTGTAGTTTTAATAATTTATAGAATTGATAGAATTTATAAATATCCTAAAATTTATAGAATTTATAGAGCTTATAAAAATATTAGAATTTATAATATTTATAGACTTTGTCGAATTTAGAGAATTCATAAAATTTAGAGAATTTATTGAATTTTTAAGATTTATCAAATTAACGGATTTTTTAAGAACTAAAGAATTTATGAGATTTGTAGAATTTAAAGCACTTACTTACTAAAGTTTCAAATTTATTCATAAAATTTATATATAAAATTTAGAAGATTTATTTAATTTATAAAATGTATAGAAATTATTGAATTAGAATTGTACAAGTTTATAGGATTTATCGAAATTGTTGTATTTATAAAACAAGTCAAATTTGAGTTTGTAGAATTTATAAAACAGATACACTTAATACAATTAATAGAACTCAAAGAATCTATAAAATTTAAAGAATTTATATTATTCATAAAATTTATAAATTTGATAGAATTTGTAGCATTTATAGAATTAATAGAACTTATAAAATTCATAAAATTTAAAAATTTATAAAATTTATTGGATTTATCAAATTTACAGAATTTATAGGGTTTATAGAATTTAAGAAACTTATTGGATTTTTAGACTTTATAGAATTTGCAGAATTTACTGTAGGAATGCTATAATTTATGGCGTTTAGAGAATTATTAAATTTAAAAATTTTATTTAATTTCTATAAATTTTAAAAACTTTATAAATCCTATAAAATTTTTAATTCTAAAAATTGTGTAAGTAGTAACTGCGATTTAGTATCGTTCATACGGTTCGATGTTGAAAGGCCGAATGTCGAAAGGCCGAACGCCGAAAGGCCGAATGGGTCGGAAGTCCGAATGTCGAAAGGCCGAATTTCGAAAAGCCGAATGGGTCGAAAGGCCGAATGTGTCGAAAGGCCGAATGTCGAAAGGCCGAATGTCGAAAGGCCGAATGAGTCGAAAGGCCGAATGTGTCGAAAGGCCGAATGTGTCGAAAGGCCGAATGTGTCGAAAGGCCGAATGTGTCGAAAGGCCGAATGTGTCGAAAGGCCGAATTTCGAAAGGCCGAATTTTAAATATATTTTCGTTCTCGTATAAAAATTGTTTGGTTGCATCAATGTCCACTGTAGTGAGGTTTCAGTGTACATATATATTATCATAATAGTGTTTCTTTTGTTTTATTTTTCTTTATTTTGTAATTTTTAAGGGTGAACGAAATTTAAACGTGTTTTTATTAAGAATGTTTACGAGAAGACAGCTCATTCCTGACTCAACACTAAAATGCAAATAAATAATCAAAAATGCCTTTGTGGCTTTTCCCATGCCTATCAGAGGTTGAAGTAATCGAGCTTTTGCTACAAATTATTGTTTTGAATTTCACTCGTAACTTAAGAGTAAAATAGACAATCACTTATTAAAAATGTATTGTTTTTCTATATTTAAAAAAAAAAATGAATTTATTTGGTTCGGACACACCCCGTATACAATTATTCTCAAAACTATATACGTTTAACAGAAACCAATAATTTCCATTGACAAGCAAATCAACAGAATGTTATGATCGTATGTTGGAGGAGATTATAGAAGTTGCTGCCCAAAACAATACATATATTATTAAATCCAAAGTTTATTCTAACGGATTTTGAAATTAGCGCCGTAAATGCTTTCAAACGTGCATTTCCAACTACTATAAATAAGGCATGCTTTTTTCATCTAAGCCAATCTATATACCGTAGGATCCAGTCAGTTGGCCTAGTACAATTCTAAGTTAAATTGGTCGATGTCATTTTTCTTCAATTTATTTCCATCAGAATAGAGAAAAAAAATATACGAGAAATTGTTATGCAAGATTTTGTATTGCAATATTTAATAATTGCAACATTTTTTAATTGAAATATTTTGTAATGCAAAATTTTCTATGCGAAATTTTATAATGTAATATTTTGCAATGCAAGATTACATACCCAAACCAATTTTTCTATGTCCCTTATTTTAAGTTCATTTTTCACATGAGCAGGCATTTGTTTTAATTTTAATAATAAATTTAGGTAGGTACATACACACATTTTATTTAAAATTATAATTTCAGAAGTAAGTTTCTCTTCTTGAGATATTTTTGAAAAAATATAATAAAAATTAAACTAAATTTAATGGATTAGTGCTATAAATCAATGAAGAGCTATATTATTTGCAATGCCTTTAAGGAAAGAAGAGTTTGTAAAACAAGATTTTGGAGAAAAGATTTTAGAAACAGTCTTTTGTAAACAGTCTTTTGAAAAACAGTGATACGAGACCAGCCCGTGGAAAGGCCGATTGGGTTGAAAGGCCGAATTTTCATTAAATTTTCCTTCACTTAATTGATTGACATCAATATTTAAGACCATTGAATTTATTTCGTAATGTAAAGTGTAAATCCTGTGTATTTAGTATACATATTAATGTGATCAAATTTTGTCGAAAAAATATTTATTTATTTTTCTTTTTTATTATAATTAATTAATTTTTATTTGACAAAAAAATCTTAAAAAGATTTTAATATTTAAGGCGATTTATTATTAAACATTTTTATACAAAAATTTTGATGAAAATATGAATTTTGTTTTATCATAAAAATATAAATTTTGAAAATTTTCATTCATAAAAGATGAAAAATTAAAATAAATTTCAACATAAACGGCCTTTCGACACATTCGGCCTTTCGACACATTCGGCCTTTCGACACATTCGGCCTTTCGACATTCGGCCTTTCGACACATTCGGCCTTTCGACACATTCGGTCTTTCGACATTCGGCCTTTCGACATTCGGCCTTCCGACCCATTCGGCCTTTCGACACATTCGGCCTTTTGACACATTCGGCCTTTCGACATTCGGCCTTTCGGCGTTCGGCCTTTCGACATTCGGCCTTTCGACATTCGGACTTTCGTACCTATTCCGTTCATACTAATGAGCATTAATTATAAAAATATCTAATATTTTAAATGAAATAAAAAAAAATGTTTTTTTGTAAAACTTCAATTTTTAATCAGAGATTATTTTAAAACAAAATCAATTCCGGAATTCCGGAATCGAGAACATTTAAATTCGAAAATTCCGGAATGACTTTTTGGCCAAAAATTGGATGCCCTACTCTCGACATAATTATTATTAATTATTTCGTAAAACCAGAATCAAACCAGCTTCCGATTAGTTATCAATCTAAAATTAAAAATTTAAATCAGATTCAGCTGGATATTCTAGACAATTAATAACACAGGACCACAAAACAAAAATGAGTGGAGGGTTCCTTAAATCAGACTAAGTGGTGGATTATGTGTTTTTTGGGTCGCTGAAACCGAATCCGAAACCTGTTTTGTTCTACCACGTCAGTGTACCTCCAAAACATACTAATCTCAAAAAACAGCTTGAAACTATAAAACCCAACAATATCAACCCTTAAACTATATAACCCTATACCTTCATAGCTCAATAACCTTGAGATCGATAACCTATAACCTTAAAACACATAACCTCAAAATCGATAACCTCAATCAAAACTCATAAATCTCACATCCCAATAAACTATAAACCTAAAATGCAGCAAAAAAACGAAAAAACTTATACGCAAAACTCAAACTTCAATCTCGGAGAGTTTTAGCTTTTATAATTACATACTTCCATCACTTCATTACCTCAAAACCCATCAGCTCCATAACCCTGAAGTCTTATAACCCTATAACCCAACATCCCAGTAATCCAAAACCTTATAACCCTATAAATCCAAAACCCCAAAACCCCATAACCCTCCAACTCTTAAATGCGACAGAAAAATACTTTGAGGTGGACAGTTAAAATTCCACGACACCACATCTCTATAAGTCCATCACCTCTCAACTTGTGACTGCATAACCCTATAACCCTAAAATGCAACAGTAAGTGTACTTGTACGTAAGACTCGAGTTCTGAGTCTGACAGTTTTACCGTGTGTCCACATGGTGTCGATGGGCAACGGAGTTGTTCCGCGATCCGGCAAAGTCCCTGGATTATGGCGCTCATGTCGTCATAGTCAGCACACGGAAAAGTACGATGCAGGGAGTCGGAACCCGAGTATCGGCGGTTGGTCAGGGTAAAAACCATCGTCAGAGGCGTCATCATCAAGCGACCGCAGTTCTACATCGGTCGATAACTTGAAGAGTATAATGTTACAAGAAAGGCATCATGCAATAATTGCGTAAACTCTTTTTGCGTTGTTTGTAGAGAATATGTTGTGAGTAAACTTAGAAAGTTATTCACAGATGTACTTGACTTTTTGTAACCAGGCCTTTTTTGAGACTTTTTTTGGATAGAAACAAGTGAAATGATCAATAATTGAACTCCAAAAACGATATGCTTAAGATGCTCCTTGCACTTTAATACATAAAAGAAACGGACATGTGCTTCTCCATTATCTGGCGGGAACGAAAAAATCATGAGAAGGATTGGGTACAAATGAAAAACAAAATCTTCGATTTCTTATGCAACTGTTGAATCTGTGGCTTGTCCTATCATTCTTGAAGCTGAAGGGAGTAACAAAAGTATAATACTACTAGCGACGATTATAAAAGTGCAATGGAAATGTCGAATATCAAAGCTGATGACGTCGCCGAGGATATACAGATGAACGATGAAACATTAGAAGAACCAGAAGACGAGATTGATAAAAGCCTCAATGGGTTCTCTCAAGAAGAGCTTAATGGCTTGTTCCGATACGCTGGACTTTCAAAAGAAATTTCTGAACTAATGGCGTCAAGATTAAAAGAGAGAAATTGCCTATCTCTAGGGACTCGTATAATTTTTTATCGCGAAACAGATATCCAATTTAGAAAATATTTTACAGACGTAGAAAATTTAGTTTACTGTAACAATATTGAAGGACTAATAAATGAGTATAATGTTTCTTATGAATATAATGGCTGGCGTCTATTCATAGATTCTTCAACATTAGTTTAAAAGCAATCTTGCTACATAATGGCAACCATCTTGGTCAGATTACAGGCTCTTGAAGGCTCACTTGTAAGTCTTTTTGTTGTTACGGTTATGGAGCTATAAGGTTATGGAATTTCTGGATTATAGGGCTATGGAGTTATATGATTATGGACTTTTGGGGTTATGGAGTTTTGAGGTATTAGCATATAATAATAAACAACCAGAACAGACATTACGCTGACCAGCCACTGAACGATAATTTAACACCGAAAATCTTACCTTCGATAAACCAAGGTCAAAAAGATGCGTTATGTCGCTTCTGGGTATTCTATGGTATTAAGTTGTATGGAGTTAGGGGGATTTGGAGTTCTGAAATTTAATTCTACATGCAATTTTCTTATGTTACACATCAGGATTGTGGGGTTTATGGGTTTTGAGGTTATGAAGTGATGGACGTATGGAATTATAAAGCTAAAACTAACATCTTGGGTTTTATAGTTTCAAGGTGTTTTTTGAGGTTAGAAAAAAACGCTGATGTGATGGGACAAAACAGGATTCGAATTCGAAGGAACCCTCCACTCATTTTTCTTGTGGTCCTGGTGTTTTTTTTATGTGTAATTAGCACATACCTCTACTTCCCCATATAAACAATAAATGTTTGCTAAAAAAAAACAGTTGAAAAACAATTAACTCAACTAAAAACGTATTTTGTCGCCTAACCACGGTAATCGAAAAAGGTATGTATACAAAAAGAAGATGCCAATAAATTAATAAAATAAAAAATTGATCACAAAAAAAATTAACTGTTTTTCAATAAAATAATAGAAATGTTTAATGCTGTACGAATAGTATTACTGTAGTTCAAATGCATACAAACTATTAAAAGGAAAAAATTTGCCGGAAAACGAAGACATACATATTAGAGGCGAAAATAGCATTTTTAAATACGTTATGCTCAGAATATGTCTCAACGGTACCATCCTAAAAATAGACCCACCATTGGAGCTAAGTCATCCTTATTTCAAAATACGAAATAAGATGAATTATTATAACAACATTAAGCAGGCGCATGATGATATTGTAATAAAAATTGCAATGGAGATTTAGAATCGTCAACAAGCAAACCTCAACTCAATAGACATTCGATTACCGAATATAGAAATTAAAAATTTCTATGGTGACATCTTGAAATGGAAAGGTTTCGCGGATTCATTTAGGAGGTCCAGCTGCTAAAATAATAAGCCATTTTGAACCAATAGCAGAGAATTAACTTGTACATATTAAATAGTCGCTACAACAACTTAAGAGTTCTGGCAACGGCATATTTGAACCAATTGATTAATCAACCAAATATAGAGTGACAGAGACTGCAGCAGGAATGTGCATGATACCACAAGTGAAATCATTCATAACATCAATAATATTCTGAAATGTTAGCAAACAAATACATCTAGATGCAAATTCAAAATTTTTGCAAAATTGGTAAAATTTTTTAAGCAAATTTAAAATTAGAATACAAATTTCGAAATAACATTGCACAAAAATTCAAAAAATTTAGAAATGTAAATTGGAATTGTACCTATGTAGATCCATTTTTAAATACGTTCAAAATTGTTCATTTGTTACCTTGCCAAGTAAAGGTTTCACTTTGTTTGATTTCTATAAAAGTGTTGGATACTATATCTAACTAAATTTCTAAAGTGCCATTAGTATAGGGGTTTTAGAAAAATGATAATAAATACCACAGACACACAAAAAAAAATTGTGACCCAGAGAGCAGACCCCACTAATCCCACGTTTCCGAATATGACCATAAGAAATGAATTCAATTGGCCATTTTTCCGTTACCACCCCCTGGGGGTCGAAATTCAATTTTCATGCAAAGTTGGAATGGATGTGCATTCCTACGTTTCTGGGCGTGCTAAAACCGAAAATGATAACAACAAATAACTTCGACTCTTTCATCACGCCTAACACCTCTTTACTACCCCCAGGAAGGGGTTGAAATTTTAATTTTCATGCAAAATTGAGATCGATGTGTATTTCTATATTTTTTCGGGCGCTAGAACAGAAAATGACAACGAAAAGTACCCCTTCCGTCACTCCCTAGCACCTCTTCCGTCACCCGCAAGCACCCCTTCCTAACCCCCTCCCCCCCCCATAAATGGGTTGAAATTTCAATTTTCTTGCGATAATAAGGTTAGTAACGGGTGCTAGGGGTGATGAACGGGTCAAATTTATTTTTTGTTGTCATTTTCGGTTCCAGCGACCACAAAAACATAGAAATGGGGTAATGGGAAAATGGGCAATTGGAATCATTTTTTATGCTCATTTTAGGTTTCAGCGACCTCAAAAACGTAGAAATAGTGGGGTCTCCCCCTCTGGGTCACGACTTTTTTTTTTTTTCTACCTGTGTAATTGTTTGGTCTATAGAGGCAGCTACCAAAAATTAAAAAAATTCGATGCAGCAATTCTTAAAATTTTCGAGAATTACTTCAGCCTAAAAAGACCAAAGTACTGAAAATCTGTCAAAAATGACCAAACACTTGGTTGGTCCAAAATCACTTTTTTCGATGTTTTGAAAGTCTCGGAGTTCGAAAAAGCAAAAAAAAATCCGTCCATCCATCTGTCTTGTTGTCTATACCCATGATATCTCGAGAACGGCTTGCCCGATTTGGGTTTTTTTCTTCAATTTTTCTATGCTCAAGGCGGAGAATTGAAAAGCTTTTGGTACCTGTAAGTCAATAGGGTCGGGTACCACCAGCTGGTTATATACATATTTACCAATTTTTAATTATGCTAGTTTAAATATTGAGTTGGGCATTGCGTTTGGGGGTTGGGTTGAAGGTTAGGATAGGGGTCAATTTGCGGATTAAGTTGTAGTTGAGTAGGGGTTGGATTAGGATAGAGTGAGCAGTTAACCAATATTTTATATATGCTGGTTTGAGGATTGAGTTGGGTTCCATTTGCAGATTGAATTTAGATTGAGTTGGAGTTTAATGGGGGTTTGATTAGGGTTTAGTGAGCAGTTGAGCAATCTATAAACCATATATAGAAGGTTCCATTTTAAACAACGCACCTGAATATCTCGTCAGGGGATCCACTAATCCAAAAATAACCAAATAAAATAGTTATATGATTCGAAGTAGGACATCAGATGAAGACCTTCAATTCGACCTTGACTTTGACCTTCAACGTCATTTGAAGGTCAAATCGTTTTTTTTAAATAGAAATGCTTTTTTATGACTACGAAATTTTTTTAGTACATCTGCCTAAGTTTTCCACAACGGCCAAGACCTTCCACTACTGCTATGGGTCCCATTTCAATAATATTTCATTTGACCCAGGCCTCAAATTTTTTATTGACTCTTCTCATAAAAAAATAACTTGTTGGTGATTTAAAATAAAGGGTGTGCTAGTTGCTTTTGTAAATCGGTACAGACCTTTTTAGTGTCAATTGGAGCAACCATCATTTTCATAAATGATTTAATCGTAGGTCAGTTCCATTTGAGTTCATGATTTTAGATTACTTTGGAAGTAAGGTAGCTCAAATCAATCTTCTTCTGGGCATTGTATAATGCTATAGCAGCATAAAACATTTTGAAACGAAATAACAACTTGTGTCTTTCTTTATTCGGATATCACCTTACAGATGTACCAAAAGGCATAATATTTGTGATAGTCACCACACAATATTTGTTATAAATAGTTGCCCTGTGCTTTAGTAAAATAATTTTAACAGTACATGGATAAAAATTTCTAATACTTTAAAAATTATTATTAATTTCAAAGACTAAATAAATAATGCAAGCTAATCAGTAATCACCATTTCTAATATGCAGGCGCATAAACTTTTAATTCAATTAAAATAATTTCTCAATAGCGCCCATAAATTGTGTTTTATTAGAGTACAAGTTATATTACACAATCGCATTTGATGTATAAAAGCGAATTTACAAACTTTACTGAATTAGAAGTAATTTCAACCTCAAGTGTAACGTACAATTACTAATGATGAAAATTCAAATTGTTTTTGTCATATTTTGGCTATCAGAATTATATTGTCAATCGTAATGCATTAAATGAGCAATTTCACTGGGACATGCCCGAATTTCAATTTCCAAATGATTCTGCTAGAAATGCTGCACTGGCAACAGGCAGTTATATTCCCGAAAAAAATAATATTATGGGATTAGGAATATGGGAAGATAAAATATTTGTTTCCGTATGCAGGTAAAGAATACTTAAATACTAAATACATTTTAACCAAATTTATTAAATGATTTAATACAAAAAAACTGTTTACAGATTTGAAGTTGGTGTACTGTCATCTTTCAATTATTTTTCAAAGAATAGTGTGAGTAAATCACCCATGTTAATACCATACCCATCGTTTGATGCGAACTATGTTAATGAAGATCCACAGGAACAAACAGTCGGTTTGACAAGTGAATTATCCATTATAAATTCCGCATATTTTCGCATTGATTATAAATGTGATCGACTTTGGATTGTTGATGTTGGATTTACCAATTATTTGGGTGAGCTATGTGTAGTGGCCAAACCTTCTATTGTTATTATTAATCTTAAAAATGATACACTTATAAGGCGATATACAATTCCACCAGAATTTGTTACTTCAAACACATTTTTCACTAACTTGGATATAGATTTTACAGGAAGGGATTGTAACAATGTTTTTGCTTACGTTGTTGATATGTTTCGATCGATTTTGGTGTATTCATTCAAAGAAAATCTCTCATGGCGCATGGTACACAATTTTTTTGGTTCAGATCCACAGCCTAGTCATTTCTATCTTGAAGGACAAGATATTCAATGGAATTTTGGAGGTCTCGGAATAACCGTCGGAGAGACTCAGCGCGATGGGTATAATTTTATTTAACAATATACACGAACATACTTTGTTAATTATACTTCAAACTAAAACTCATTTAAGGTCAAAACGGGTGTATTACAGTCCCATGTCATCAACGAAAGCTTATTGTGTTTCAAATAGTGGGGTGTTCTAGTGGGGTGTTTAAGCCCAATGATATTAATAGTTATTTTTGCTCTAGTTTGAACTCGGGCAGTAGTACCGTCGATTTGTTCTCTAATGCGTCCTCTAATTCGTTTTCGTTTTCAAATATTTCTCTCGAGGATTTACAGTCTGTCATTTGGAATGTTAAGTCGGAATCTTCTGGTCTGGATAACGTCAATTTAAAATTCGTTAAACGAGTTTTCCCTTTCGTCTCAAAATATTTGTTACATATTTTTAATTTTATTCTCACATCCTCTTCCTATCCAGATCAGTGGAAGCTAAGTAAAATCATACCCATCCCAAAGATTAGTAATCCTTCAGAGCTATCCCATTTGAGGCCAATTAGCATTTTAAGTTCTCTCTCTAAAGCTTTCGAGATAGTTGTTAAAACTCAAATTCAATCGCATCTAAATAGCAATAGTTTAATTAGTTTCTTCCAATCTGGGTTTAGAAAATTTCATAGCACTTCTACTGCGTTATTAAATGTATGTGATGATATTAGGCGTAATATGAATAATAGGGAATTGACTTCTTTAACTTGTTAGATTTTTCTAAGGCCTTTGATTCTATTAATCACAGATTTTTAACAAACTCTTATCTCAGTTTAGATTTTCGGTTTCCGCTGCCAGACTAATTTTTAACTATCTTTCCAATCGTTCTCAGGCAGTTTTTCTCGACAATTCTTTGTCTGATTTCCTTCCTGTAATTTCCGGCGTTCCTCAGGGTTCAGTGCTGGGTCCTCTATTGTTTTCTATGTACATTAATGACATAGAATCCTCTATTCACCATTGTTCATTTCACATTTTCGCTGATGACGTCCAAATTTATAAAAATAGTCGTTTAGATCAGGGTTCTATTGATAGGAATATTTCTCTGATAAATGAAGACTTAAGTAATATCGCTAGTTGGTCGGTCTCTAATAGGCTCGTTTTAAATGCGAATAAATCTCAGTCGATCATAATTTATAAAAAATCGTTAGACACCTCGTCCTTTCCTGGTATTTTTCTGCAGGGTTCGCTAATTAGGTATTCAAATACTGTTAGAGATTTAGGCTTAGTTATTAATAAAACTCTTTCTATGGGTGACCATTTAGTTAGTATTAGTAAGAGGGTCTTTGGTATGCTTAGTTGTTTGTATAAAGTAGTAGGATTTTCTGATAGTCAGTTTAGGAAAAAAATGTTTTTGTCTTATCTTCTTCCTCATTTTATTTATGGTGACGTAGTTTTATTCGGTATGCTTCAGGAAAATATGAACGTTCTCCAAAGATGTTTCAATGCATGTACTAGGTTTATTTTTGGTATTAGGAAATTCGATCATATTTCTGCCTACTCTAGCCTTGTTTTAGGATGTAGTTTATCTATCTTTTACGAATTTCGCGTTTGTCTTTTTATTTTTAAACTTCTCAAAGCTAAGAAGCCTTGTTATCTTTATAGGAAGTTACTTTTTAGCAGGTCTCATTCCTCAAACTTCCGCCTGATTCCGGCCAAAAATAGTTGTAGGTCGCTAAACAAATCCTTTTACGTTAGGGGAGTTTCTCTTTGGAATTCAATTCCATTGGAAATTAAGAGTTTAGGATCGGCCAAATTATTTAAGTCAAAATTTTTGGAGTGGCGTGATTGATGGGCAATACGTAGTTTTTTTAAATTTATTTTTAATATTATTATTATTATTGTTAAATTTTAATATTATTTCACCTCTTGCTGTACATTTTATTGTAAATGAGCTATTGCTCAAAATAGAATGTGTATGCATGAGATGGAAATTGTTTGAAAAAATTTAAAAGGTTTTTCTGCCTAATGGAAGCAGCTTCATCATTTTATTTTTGTTCTTTTGTTCCGTTTACTCTGTTTCCATCTGTGATTTTCCTTTTAATACTAAATTATTGTTAAAGTACAATAAATAGGATTCTACAGGATGAAGCGTACATTACAGCAAATAATTATTACAATGATGTCAAACTATTGGGTGATCGCGGTTCAAATGGACAAATATATACTTGGGCTTATGATGAAAATACTAAAGCGCTATTTGATACCCAATTTTATAGGGGTCGTATTGGTTGTTGGAATACTGCGAAATCATATCGGAATTTCAATTTTGGTGTTGTGTACAAAAACAATAGTCGATTGTTTTACCCATCGGACGTTACGATCGATAAAGATAGAAATCTATGGGTTTTAGAAAATAGTGAATCAAAATTTTTGTTTGGAGCGTGGGACTCGAATGTTAAAAATATACGACTTCATAAGGCAAAAGTAGATGATGTAATTTCGCGAACTGTTTGCAAAAAGTAAATAAGAATACATGTAAACGATATTTAAATTTTCTTAATTAAACCTCGGTGTTAAATAATTTTTTTTGATAACAATATTGATTTAGTGTATTAGATTTTATAATTTGACCATCTAAATTTTTGTAAGCTTTGAAAATCTAAATAAAAAACAAAAATAAATTTAAATTAAATTATACTAATGTATGATCCAAAATATTCATCTGACTTAAATTTATTCTGAACCCTTAAATTCAACTCGTCTTTGCTAGAAATCATTGAAGATCAAAAATTTTAGAGGTTGCCCAAATTATTTTTTTAATATTGACCCGATTCTTCTGTGTCTATTAGTCTATTTTGCTAATTATACGAAACTAGGTATGTATTAGAATTTCGAAATTTTCAGATCAATTTTGGAATTGTTTGAAGTATCTGAAGATTTGGTAGATCAGCTTTTACAATAAATGTATCCATCGCAGTAGGCATTTGAAAAAATTGGAATAATAACTGCATACGTCATTGCATCATTGTGCGATTGTCTAATTTTAATTACATCAATCACATCTTCCAACGGAGCTTGTCAATGAATTCATTAATAAAGTTAATCGAATGACGAAATCTCAGGATATTCATGAAAGAAACTGTTGGGATCAATTTTTTTAATTATTAAATGGCACTTCACTGAAATGGCATGATGTTACTTCGTGGAAAGAATTTGCTTTAGCCTTACAATGTGAATACTCAGACCCGGATGCAGATAAAAAATTAATGGATTCAATAAGAAATCGGAAGCAACATAGAGGAGAGCTGTTTGGAGAATAAAGAGCCTCAATGGAGCTTTTATTCAAAAACCTGAAAACCCCTTTAATCGAAAGAGAAAAACTTCGCTTTTTGTATAGTAATTTATGGTCCTCATATTTAAGATGACTTGGAGTTAAAGCACTCCAAAATATTCAATCAATTAAGGAGCTAACATTATTGTGTCGAAGTATCGAAAGGATGGAAAATCAATTCAAATGCAGTATTTCGAGCTAGAAGACAATTGTAACAATTAAATGAAATAGAGAATTGCAGAACAGTCAACCATGCACAAGAACGAGCGCAACAAAATTGTATTGTGAAAACCACCAAGATCAAATTTGAATTTAAAGAAAATATATTTTTAAATAACTCATCTACTTTTCCAACGGGAAGCAACGGTATAATGCAAGCAGCCTTTAATTGTGTAAATTGTTTTGATAACGGCAATATAGACCAGAAGAATGTTCAAAACCAAAACTTCTCACCAACGGTGAGGAAGAAGTATGGAAACCCCTAGAAATCTGGTGGAGTTTGGTAAAAAAAAAATTAACAAGGAATTAAATGGTGACCTTGGATGTGATCTTGAACCTCACCTTCAAGGGCATTTTGAGGTCAAGGTCATAATTTCGAATCCGATGTTAAAATGCGGGGTTTGACCTTAAAATGACCTTGAAGATGAGGTTCAAGGTCACATCCAAGCTTACTATTGAATTCCTTGTTAAAAATTACCTAAGATTTAACCTTGGTAATTTATTTTTACCAAACTCGCGAGATTTCTAGGGGTTCCATACTTTATCTTCACAATGTATATTCCTTCAGATGACCTTGAGAGGTCATGGAAAATACATGTTCGGACGTACAATTTCATGCTCTTTTCGATTCTGGCACCAAAAATTGGGGTTCCATTTAAACGTATGACCTTGACCTCAAAATGACCTTGAAGATAAGGATTAAGGTCACGTCCTGAAAATCACCTAAGATGTAACCTTGTTAATTGTTTTTTTTACCGAACTCCGCGAAATTTCTACGGGTTTCCATATTTTTTTCTCACCCTGTATGTGAAACCGATCTGGAAGAAAAACACAATTTCAACACAAAGCAAAACCTGCAACACTCCAAACTATCCAACAGCAATTCACTACTGCTAAAATAGCTCATCAAACAAGTCAACCAGAAGCCAATACTAGTCAAATGAATCAATCCTCAAGCCGTAATACTTCTAATGGTAAAGATTCAATACCAAAGGATACAACTGAATTCTATTCGTTGTTTACTCATGGTTGAGGTTCCAAAATTTTAACTGGATTACTAGATACAGCAGCAAATATTACGGTAATAGGAAGAAACGCACATCAATTTTTGGTTCAGTGTGGAATTGTTACTAAAAGAGAATTTACCAAAATTGTAACTGCAAATAACCAAGCAACGGAAAGTTTTGATGTAGCCGATATATTACAGTTCAATTTAAAAAAAAGAACCGAGAAACTTAACTGTACATATATGTGTTGCCACAAATCAAACAACATCTCATTTCCGGAACGGATTTTTGGGCTATCACATTTTACAGAAACTGCCGACGTAGAATTGAATCGGATGCTGAAATTAGGTGAGATCAAACCGTGTCCTGGTTCGCCTTAGGGATCTCTGATCACCATTGTCTATAAGTCGTATTTGATATTTTATAAAATTTAAAAGGAACACACAGGTGAAAAACTGCATTTGCTTTATTAAGTCGATCGTTGTAAATGATCGCCAGAATACAGTCTGGATTAGGGGGAGCACCAGCAATAATGGCTAGACTTGCTGATTCGATTATTGGATCAGAATTACACCCTCATATATGGTCATACCTCATCTGGATGGCATTATAATTGCTGCAAAAATATTTGAGAAAAACGTCGGAATGCAAAACAATTAATGAAACAAAATCAAAGTTTTGTGTTATAGAATTAAATTATCTTGGATTTGTAGTGACCAAAAATGGAATTCATATAGCACCAGACAAAGTTGATGCAATCATCATCCTGCACCACGAATAGTGAAACAAGTTAGACAGTTTTTGGGAGTAGCTGGATGGAATCGACGATGTAATGTGGATTATTCTACTGTGGTAGTTCCAATTAGAGATTTGCTTAAAGGCAAATCATCCAAAATCGAGTGGACACTTCGAGTGCTCCAACTTCACGGAATCCTAATTATACTAAACTATTTATTGTATGCACGGATGCATCAAACATCGGAATTGGAGGACAATTATTCCAAAATATTGACAATGTTAACTATCCACTAGGTTATTTATTACAGAAATTATCAATAACTAACCAAAAATATTGTGTTCTCGAAAGGTAAAGTAGAAGAGTCAAAATTCACGTTAAGTTCGGGGTAAATATTAGAAACCCAGAAGATCAACAAATTGTAGAAATTATCGAGGCAGAAAATATGAACGATTTTTTGGTGGAACGCAAACAGATGAGAGCGGAGCTAGAAAACAATTCAAGAGGTATAGTAGGAGAATAAACATACCTACAACCGACGTCGAAAGAAAGCGATCAAGTACAAGATTGGATACATTGTGGCAGTCAAAAGGACGCAGTTTGGATAAGCATTGAAATTTACGCCAAAGTTTCTTGGACAACGGTAGAAAACGAGTAGAAAATTGGAGACCACCGCGGACCATATAGGACGACTTCGAGCGCCGATCACATGAATCACATGGCGCGATAATTATCCAGAATATGACAGATTAAAATGCGAATAGGTAACATGATGAAACCCAAAATGATGAAGACCCACGACGATTTAACCCCAATTACAACTCACAATGATTTAACCCACGAAAAACAAAACCCATGATGATACAAATTATGACGGTAATTATAAACGACGACTGTTCACCGGGACGGCGAACAATGCAGGCCGGCCAAGCTTTAGGGTTTTCCATTTGGATCACCCGGTATTACGAATGCAGAAGATAGCGGGATTGTCATTATAAATATTGAGGTATTGGAAAAATCATTATAAATAAATGTATTGTTTTAAGTAATTTAATAGTGAGCTTGAATGTGACCTTGAACCTCACCTTCAAGGCCATTTTGAGGTCAATGTCATTTTTTTTAAATGGGAACAATGCCCCATTTTTAGTGCCAGAATCGAAAATAGAGGAAAATTATAAGTCTGAATAACTATTTTCCATGACCTCCCAAGGCCACCTGAAGGAATATGTATACATTGTGAGGAAAAAGTATGGAAACCCCTAGAAATCGCAGAGTGCGGTAAAAAAACATTACTAAGGTTAAATCTTAGGTAATTTTTAACAAGGAATTCAATGGTTATCTTGGATGGGACCTTGGACATCATCTTCAAGGTCATTTAGAGGTCAATGTAATTTTTTAAAATGGAAACTCCTATTTTTGATACCGGATTCGATATTAGTAGGAAATTTTAGGTTCGAATATTTGATTGACCTCCGAAGAAAAGTAAAGCAAAATCTCTTACCGGCAGCCCAATCACTTTCTCGCCTTCGCAGATGATTTTTTTATGATTGTACTTCTTGGTAAAATCAATGAGCACCGACCAAATATCTTTCTTTGGTTTAGAGACACATGTGATTAAACTGATAATTACACGTTTGAGAGAGTGACGAAATTCAGATACCTAATTGGGATATGCTGTTACTAATGATACTAATGTTGGGGAGGATATGAAATAATATTTTGCCGCTGGCACCTGAAGGTGATAAACTGAAGGTATGCACAGTGTGTTTATCGATGGCTCCTTAACGTACTCGTAAAGGGTTATTTGTGGCCAGGTTATTGACATGGTACGGGCAAGCAATGGCTTGTAAAAACATTTTTAATATGAGTTTTTTTATTTACCGTCGCAGATGTTTTCACATTAAAAATAAGGGGCTCCGAGATAACATTTAACATTTTAAAATATTTTCTATTGTTGCTCCCCTAATCGCAAATTGCGGCAACAATTAAACCCGCATATTTCACAAATTATATCCAGGTTTGATCCAGAAATATTGTTTTTTTGTGGAATAATAATTTAAGATTTTCATTCTGAGCATATACCTCTGATCATAAAACCACCACCAAAATCTTGAATACCTTGAATTTCATTTTACATTTGCCTAATTTTAATTTCATCAAAAATTAGTGTTACCTGTTTTCCACAACCGCCAAGACCTTCCACCTTGTCGTACAAAATTGCTTGATGAAGATTTAAAATAAAGGGTATGGTATGCTAGTTGCTTTTGTAAATCGATATAGAAGGTGTTCGTGTCAGTTACTACTACAACAACTTACAAATATGCTAAAAAGCGTATTATTTGTGATAGTCACTACACAATATTTGATCTGAATATTCCCCATTTGAAAAAGCCGATTAACTTTGTAAAGTCAGCCGCCCTTGTGATTTAGTAAAATTAGTTTAACAGTACATGGTTAAAATGTTGTTATCAAACAATGCTTAATACTATAAAAATTATTATGAATTTCAAGGATCAAATAAACATTCCAACTGCAAGCTAATCACCATTTCTAATATGCAGGCGCATAAACTTTTAATTCAATTACAAATTCCTCAATAGCGCCCATAAATTGTGTTTTATTAGAGTACAAGTTATATTACACAATCGCATTTGATGTATAAAAGCGACTTTCCAAACTTTATTGAATTAAAAGTAATTTCTACCTCAAGTGTAACATACAATTACTAATGATGAAAATTCAAATTGTTTTTGTTGTATTTTGGCTGTCAGAATTATACTGCCAATCAGATCGTAATGCATTAAAAGAGCAATTTCACTGGGACATGCCAGAATTTCAATTTCCAAATGATTCTGCTAGAAATACTGCACTGGCAACAGGCAGTTATATTCCCGAAAAAAATAATATTATGGGATTAGGAATATGGGAAGATAAAATATTTGTTTCCGTATTCAGGTAAATCATAAATTACAAAATACATTTTAAATATGTAATTTAATAAAAATAAAAAAACTATTTACAGATTTGGAGTTGGTGTACTGTCATCTTTCAATTATTTTTCAAAGAATAGTGTGAGTAAGTCACCCGTGTTAATACCATACCCATCGTTTGATGCGAACTATGTTAATGAAGATCCACAGGAACAAACAGTCGGTTTGACAAGTGAATTATCCATTATCAATTCCGCATATTTTCGCATTGATTATAAATGTGATCGACTTTGGATAGTTGATGCTGGATTTACCAATTTTTTGGGTGTGCAACGTGTAGTGGCCGAACCCTCTATTGTTATTATTAATCTTAAAAATGATACACTAATAAGGCGATATACAATTCCATCAGAATTTGTTAATTCAAACACATTTTTCACTAACTTGGATATAGATTTTAAAGGAAGGGATTGTAACAGTGTATTTGCTTACGTTGTTGATATGTTTCGATCGATTGTGGTGTATTCATTCAAAGAAAATCGCTCATGGCGCATGGTACACAATTTTTTTGGTTCAGATCCACAGGCTAGTCATTTCTATCTTGAAGGACAAGATATTCAATGGAATTTTGGAGGTCTCGGAATAACCGTCGGAGAGGCTCAGCGCGATGGGTAAAATCTTATACAAGTACATACTTTGTTAATTATACTACAAACTAAAACTCATTTAAGGTCAAAACGGGTGTATTACAGTCCCATGTCATCAACGAAAGCTTATTGTGTTCCAAATAGGATTCTACAGGATGAAGCGTACATTACAGCAAATAATTATTACAATGATGTCATATATTTGGGTGATCGCGGTACAAATGGACAAATATATAATTGGGCTTATGATGAAAATACTAAAGCACTATTTGATACCCAATTTTATAGGGGTCGCATTGGTTGTTGGAATACTGCGAAATCATATCGGAATTTAAATTTTGGTGTTGTGTACAGAAACAATAGTCGATTATTTTACCCATCGGACGTCACGATCGATAAAGATAGAAATCTATGGGTAGTAGAAAATAGTAAATCAAAATTTTTGTTCGGAGATTGGAACTCGAATGTTAAAAATATACGACTTCATAAGGCAAAGGTAGATGATGTAATTTCGCGAACTGTTTGCAAAAAGTAATTAAGCATCATGTAGACGTCTTTTAAATTTTCTTAATTAATTAAAAAATGTTAAATAATTCTTTTTTTTTACAAAATTGATTTATCAGTTTACCTTTGATTACCTCTCACATAGAGTGAATTTTCGAGCATATTTGTCTTAAAAATAATTTTTATAATATCAATTTTTGTGTCATTTTGGAAGTACATATGTCAAAAAAATAATAAACTAAATTTTACTCAAAATTTGTCAGAAATATTTATCGTGCTTAAATTTATTCTGAATCCCTAAGTTCAACTCGTCTTTGCTAAATTTCGAATTCTAAAGTAAGTTTCCAGAAATCATTGACGATCAAAAAAATTTATCAAAACTTTGCTCAAATTATTGTTTAATATTATGGCTCGGTTCTTCTGTATGTGCATATGAATATTTGAATTGTTTGAATTATCGAAAGATCTAATAGTATAATAAATTTATTCGTCGCAGTTGATATTTGAAGAGATTGGAAGCCACTGATAAATGTATACTTCATTCTCCGTTTGCCTAAATTTAATTTGGTCAATCACTGGAAAAACAAAAATTGAGCCAAAAGTCGTTGATTTAAGTTTTTCACTAATATCTCTAAAACGACTAAATTTTAAAAAAAACGGGTTGATCCAAATGATAAGAGGAAAATTTCCAAAAAAAAAGGTTACTTAAACTTTATTTTACATGAACAATGTCATACAATTCAGCCCGTCGTGTTCCGGAAGAGAGCGATACGAAATGTTGCCTTTTGGTCGCAGGCATTTACTCGTCAAGAATTAAGCATTAGTTTAATTTAAAAGTCTGATTGCATAGGTCATAAAATTACAATACTTGAGGCCCCTGTAGCGAGCATACGTCTTATTTGATCGGAGCAATTCCAGTGTCAATTTTTGCCTAAAGAAACTGTGGCAATAAAATAATTATTGGCGACATACATTTTAATTCATATTACAAACTACAAAATTCAAATTACGAACAAAACTCTTAGGGGAACAATAGTACATATAATTTGAAATAGATGTCATTTCACATCATTCACAGCAATTTCACTGAAATACGAGATCCTCCCTCCATACACTTACTCAGACAGTCGCATTCAATCTTTCGACTTGCAGGTGACTGGACGTCAATATCAGCAACCTGACAAAAGCAAATCCACTTCCATTCTCGGATCCATCTACAAGCATTCCGGAACAACTATACAGTACATCTCCATGCTTGTTTATACCAGGTTCTCGTCCCGTTACATATTAACTTCCACTAAACACTGCCATATGTCAGTGTGCAAGAAATCGTACAAAAAGGTGATCACTTTCTATAAAAAGCTAAGAAGCAGAAATAATTAGAAGGAAAACTGTGAGCGGCGAGAGAAGTGATATGAAAGGCTTCTTGCGCAGAGCAAAGCTACCGCCGGCGAGAAACGAACCTCTTTGCACTATGGCCACTGAAGACGACTAGAGCCCCCTCAGAGGGCAGATTGGAGATGTGTTGGGGCAGGAAAATCAAAGAGATAAAACCAATGTTCCTCGGTAATCAGTTCAGGCTGTGGTCGCTATTGGAAAATAGGGCCACTGCGAAGTGGCTGAAAACAACACTCGGAAAAGTGAAGCCGTTAGAATGAAGAGAACTGCATGTTATCGAAGCGAACAACTGGCTTCGTGCTCAGATTGTTTTTGGGACCATTCCGAACAAAACGGAGATACCGACTGGTCGGCTACTTGGTTTAATTAACAGCCAGAATGAGCGTATCAACGCTAGTAACTTCAAAGTGATCCGGAGGGAGGCGAAAGGCATATGGTGCTTTTGTACTATCTCAGTATAGATAACTCGTCCAAAGACAGGAAACTACAAAATTCAAAAGCAAATCCTGGATTTAGGCCAAAGATTCGACCACATTGCTTAAGCCTGCGAGAAGCTCGATTGCGGTTCCTGCGGATAAGATCCCGATAGTCCAGTTCTTGCCTGCACTAGGGAAAAAACCCTACCGGCAAAAGTACAAAAGTGGTCTGGGAAAACCAGGGTTCAAAATATAAGATCGAGAAAATGAATTGCAAACGTCAGCCATCTGCAAGTAAGGATGGGAGGAAGAGGCGGGGAAAAGGATAAAACCGTGCCTTCACACTCGTTGGTAGCCCATTACAACAAAAAATAATAATAAACAAATTAAATTATTACAGATTAATCTGCACAACTAAGGCCGCATTGGATGTCCGTAGCCGCAGATTTACCTTCCAACACATAGAAATGGCCTTGATTCAGGAGCCGTGGACTATAGGTAATCAAGTTAAAAGATCATCTAAATTCTAAACAAGTGAATAAGTTGATTTTTGATAACGGAATTCAAGGCTCCTACAGAGGCCATTTTGGCAAGCTCACAGATACGTTTTATTTTTATTCCAGAGTTTATCTCCAGGGAGCTGGTGGCGGTGCTGGGGCCAAGGAGCAAACAGGAGGCGGTAATGTCCCCCGCTTCTTTCCTGTTGCCACAGAAGTAACTTCTCCAGACGAGATTAGGCAGCTCATACCCCACTGCAAGCCGAGGGGTTGGACTACATGATAGGATGTGATGCGAATGCGCACAATACGGCGAAGGGTAACAGTGACATGAACAACAGAGATGAGTACCTCTTTGATTTTTTAATGACTAATAATGTGGACAATATAAATAGGGGGAACAACCTACTTTCAGAAATGCGATTAGGCAAGAGGTTCTAGATTTGATGCTTGCCAACTGGCTTTTGCGTTCTTTAATAAATAATTGGCATGTATCTGAATAGGCCTCTTTATATAGCGACCGGTACCATACAGAAACAGGAAAATATAATTCCGGAACTGACCGACTGGGGCATATATAAAGGCACTTCTAGAATCCGAAATTCTTTCGATTATGGGGAACATAGAGTCCTCAGAGGGGTTAGAGTACAGCTTGATTCAGTTACAAAACTCCATACACACAGCTTTTGAGAACAGCTGTCCTCTGAAGCAGAGTGAACACAAACATGATCCCTTGGTGGAACGGGGCGCTGGAAAAACTAAGGAAAAAACCAAGAAGGTATTTAACAAGGGTAAACGCACCAATGAATGGGGCGAGAACAAGTTGGCCTTGACCGAAATCTCGAACTAAGGATATCCAACAGGGCAGCTGGGAGAAGTTTCTGCGAAGGAATCAATGAATTGCCTTCTGCAGGGCGGCTCCAAAAAGCCCTGCCTAGAGAACATTCCAATGGTATAGGACTACTCCAGAGGGCAGGCGGAAGTTTTACTGAGAACCAGAAAGAAACAGTTGAAGTACAATACTTTTAGAGTCCCATTTCTCCAATTCTAAAGTGATGTAATTTCAGGAAGGGTCACATGATGATGTAAGTGAGGTAGTTTACGCGACACAACAGAATCTGAAATCTTTCTGGAAGGTTACTCCCAGTAAAGCGAGATGGGTCATTGGCTCTTTTATACCATTCAAGTCTATTGGATGACATGGTATGTTCCCAGCCCTACTGCAGAAAGGTATGAAGGAATTCTTCCCAGCCTGGTTCGGATTTTTCAGGTAAGCTATGCCTTTAACTACATCCCAAACCGTTGAAGGAGAGTAAATGTGGCCTTTATTTCGCCCAATTAGCCTCACGTCGCTTCTACTGAAAACTGTATACGAAATCCGCTTCATCGAATTTAATTTGCATGTCAATCTGGTAAATCCACAGTAACAGCTCTCAGTGGCCTAGTCAATAAGATTAAAAAAATCGCCCTCTGTGACATGTGGACATTGAGGGAGGGGGCTTTTGATAATACCTCCTATTATTCTATAGAAAGAGCAGCAGGAGAAAAGGAAATTCCACCTCCCATAATTAGATGGTTCCTTTCCATGCTGAAACATAGGAATATTATAGCTAGATTTGGTATTGGTAACCATTAGGCCATTAATGAGTGTACCCAAGGAGGCGTTTTATCTTTGTTATTATAATGGTGATGGTATGACAGACTATTGACTCTTCTGAGTTATGAGGATGATCTGGCGATCGTAATCAGGGGGCATTTGGAGAAATCATATCCGACCTGATGCAGGATGTACTCAATATAGTATGGAATTGGTATGTCCAGGAGGACTTCCAATCTCGTCAATCCAAACAAAACGAGGGGGACAAATCTTGCGCTTAGAACTCCCCCTTTAAACGATACTACAGTTCAATACTCCAAAGAAGTTAAGTGTCTAGGGGTTATCCTGGATCAAAAACTGAACTGGAAATAACATTTATTTAAACTTCAGAATAGAGCCACTAAAGCCTTCTGGGAATGTCAGAGACTCGATAGACGAACTTGGGGATTCAAACCAAAGATGATCTAGGAGCCGCAAACTTTACTGAATAAGATTCATTGCATAGCCTGGTTCGATGTTAGAAGCTAAATGAGAAAATGTCCGACTGTTGCGATAGTTCTAGGACTGATTCCTTTACATCTGCAAATTAAAAAGGATGTATACGTCTTTAAGTTTCAGATAGAAGACAATATTTGACCAGGTAATATGGTGGGCCATCTGAGAATTCTTAAGATAATTCAACCGGACCATACCTTAGAGACGCCTTCCGACTCTATGCCAACTAAACAGAACCTTGTGTGTCGTTATGCCAGAGAGGGACAAGTGGGGTTTAGGTGGGCCGTCCTTTAAAGAAGACGGTCAGACGAAGCAAGGAAAGGAGTTTATGAGGAGAAAACTGCTCTTTCGAAGTCCTTGGGTTCTTATGCTACTGTCTTCCAAGCAGAAATGCATGCTACAGAGCTTTACACTAAGGTTGGCATAGCTAAAGTACTAAACTACGCAAAGATCTGCAATTTTTTAGACAGTCAAGCGACCTTTAAAGGCTTTCAAATCCTACATCGTTACGGTAATACTTACGTCGGTGCCAGGATATACTGAAATCGCGGAGAATAAGGCTTCGGATGGTCTTGAACGCGTTGGGTTTGCCTCTTCATTAATATGGCCAGAGCCTTCCTGCGGAGCAACTAAGGGTTACCTGAAGGCTGTGGTAAGGCGCAGGCAAGATATGCAAAAGTCCTCCTACTGGTGCAGCATTACAGGTCTACAATAGGCGAAGAGATTTATATCACCTGAGTCAATTAAGAGTCAAAGAGCTCCTCGTACTTGAGTACGCCTTTTCCATATTTCCAATTTTTGAAGCAAAATTTGATGAAATTTCTTTACAGAACTTTTAAAAAATCGAAAAATAAACTTTTTTAGATGGAAGTAAACAAGCATATCTCATTAACTACTAAAGATATTGACACGAAGTGCTACCAACGTAAGAAAACAAAACTTCTCGTTTCGATAAGCAAGCCTGTGCGATTTTAACGGAAAAGTTTTACTACTTTTTGATCATCGTAGTATAAAGAAAAAACTAACATTTCTTTCAGTTATTCTTTTTTCTTTCTTTGACATTAATGCCCGTTCAGTAGTTAGCGAAATATAAATAATAACACAACTCACGGCGACATTAAAACAAGACAAATCTCGTTATTGTTTAACTTTTGCTCCACTTTTAAGTCGATGATTTTCACAAATAAAAATTGAGAGGCGAATTGTAATGATGATTTATGAGGCAAGAACGTACAGATCTAGCGAATTATATTCACTAAATCAAAAACTCAAGAAAATCGCTAATTTCTGTGTGTTTTATACCCACACAAATAATAGAAAGAGAAGTTTATCTGTGTTAATAAGATTCTTTCGGCTTTTTATAAGGGTTTAAAGTACAGGGGGATTTTTGATATTTCTAATTTTTTGGTAGATTATTATAAATGATTTGCCTCTTAATTTTTTCTGATTAACAAATCGAAAAATGTTGTGAATGCCATTATTGTTAATATATTTTGTCTATAAAAAACCTAAAGAATCTTATTATTGATAATTATGAGTGGGACAGTTAATTGTACTAATCCAACAAACACAAATTCTTTAATTTTAACAGTTTTATTACAAAATTATTAAATTAAAAAATTAAAATTACAAAAACATGATATTTCGTCCCATGAGGACATTTTCAAATGCTACAGAATTGCATTGAAACTAAAATTAAAGATACAAATAAAAATAAAACCAACACTAAAAAAAAAAAAAAATAAAATAAAAAAAAAAAATAAAAAAAAAAATAACAAAAGAATCTTATTATTTTAATACACAGACAAACTTCTCTTTCTAAAGTAAAACCACACTTTTGCGCCTAAAGGTCAAGTTTTCTTGCACTTCCGCCACTCGGGCGGGTGGTAAAACATTTGGGGCCAATAAAGTGGCCCATAAAAATTATGATGTCAAATTGAGAAATTTTGTTCAAAACGCCGTCGAGATAATGATAAAAAGCCACCTTCAGAAAATACCAAAGTTCACAAATGTGTTGTTGAAGAAACACTTTTGAAGTTTAAGTATGCAAATCGTATTGTTGTATACAGTCACAAAGCAAGTGCTTTAGACGAAATCGGGGTGCGATGCTGTTTTGGAGTTTGTACTGTGATGTGACGCCTTTTCGAGGCGGGTTTGTGCTTTTCACAACTAGAAAATTCAGGGAAGCCTTTTGCCTAAAGAATTGGAATTGGTTTAATGATCGTTTGATAAGATTATCTATCATCCCGTCATTTTTTTTATAAACAAACATATTCCTAAAATATGTTTACATCCTAAAGTACTATCTTACTTACATGTGCCACTTATGTAATATACAATTGCCTTACATCCAAATATATTAAAGGAACACCCAATAATAACACAGATTTCATTTGACAGCCTATAATTTGTCAAATATTAAAAAAAAATATAAATCACATATGGTCACATTAATAATCCATACAGTTGTGAAAATAATTTTTACTTCATTTCAATCTCAATCTTTTTTCCTTTTATGATCGTACTATAACGATTGATCATTTACTCGATACTCTCTATATAAATGTATAAAGGGCGGAATATTTCTTCAAATACACTGATTTGTAACTGTCATGTAAAAATTTCGTGGGAGATTGACTTTAAGGAAAAAATTAATAACACTACACGATAACTGTCTTTAAAATTAAACAGTTTTGTCGATATAATGTGTATACACAATATGTATAACTAATGTACACACGAAATGCAATTTCCAACCAGATCTCTTCCTCAATTTCTTTATCACATCAATAAAAGAAACATGAAATAAAATTATTTGTTTTAATTAAATAGATTTTAATCAATAAAAACGCCTCCCCGATTATTACCAATTAAACGTATATTTTTGTACGCATATACGAGTAAATAAATAATATAATATTGAAGATTCTTTGCTATCAAATAGATATACATTTAATTGATAATAAATTATTGTATTTGCATTTTGCTAAGACTAATTTATCTTCTTTGCAGCCAAAGTAATACAAAAATCATCTTAAGAGTGTGTACAAAAAAGCAAAAAGTGAATTGAGATATGCTAACCCTGGAGGAGATGAAGTTTTTTTTTTCATTTACTATTATTATTTACAAATGAATAATTATTCTAGATTTTATGCTGTTCTAATTGTATTTAAAGGTATAAATACATATTTGTAATAGACAGACACATAATACATGCGAAATGTGTATAAAAACTATAAATTTATTAAATGCGATTTGTTCTTTTGCACAAGATTAGAGAGCTATAGGAATATAGAAAAAAAAATAAAAAATTGATAGGAGGATTTGATTAGAAGTTTTTAAAATTTTATACTTGCTAGTTAAGTTTTTATGTTGAAGTCAGTGATTCAAATTTTTTACATTTTATTTTAATTTCTATTTATAATTTATTGATTAAAAAAAAATTATTGACTCGCATAATCAATGCGCGAGATGTTACACATTTTATAGAAGGTAAATATATTTCCTTATAACTATAAATAAATTATTTTACTCTAATAAATAAAAAGATGCAAATTCTTTTTTTTTACGTTTCAAATGTCACCTAATTTGGGATTTATTTATTTTTTAAATTTGTTGTTTTGTATGCGAGATCAATAAGAAACACCGATTATAATTAAAATGAACACCAAATAAATTAAAAACGATTCCCACATTTTTTCGTTTCCAAATATTTTAAAAATTCGGTATATCCGATTTCAAACCAATTATATCAAACGAAAAAAAGCAAAAAAATAAAAATAAACCTACATAATTAGTTGTGAAATTCCTGATCCGGAAGATGTCCACCGTAAATGCCAAAATGAAGAGAACATTAAATTCTAAATATGTCTAAATATAGGTGAATCACTATTGTCTGTGGTGTTGTCCAATATTACTTAATACATAATTCGCGTGCGCCTATTAATTGGGTTAAATTTAGAGTCAGTATACAGCAAAATAAATAGTTATTTAAAAACATCGATTGGACCCAATATTTTTTTTATTTAAAATAGTATTTGCTTAATTAATACCCTATCTATCTACGTTTGTATGTATGTGTGATTGATTTATAGATCCACACGCCTTGACCGATTTGAACCAAACTGCACACAATTGTTTAAGACCTAAAGGCTGTCACTGTCCATATCTCACGTCTCAACCCCCTTCTTGTGGGGGTGATAATCGGGTCTAAAGTTAATATGGAGAAATTTCTAAAACTTCACCGTTTAAGCTGATTTTAGAATATTTAGTGCAAAATCAAAAATAAATCGACACATGGTACTGATGGTGTTGAAGATGTTGATAATAAAAACTGAAACGGTGATAGGGATGGTGAAGATGATAGTGATGGTGATTGTGATGGTGATGATGTACTATGGTATGATGGTAAGATGGTATGCACGATGGTACGATGGTACGATCTCACGATGGTACGATGGTTTGAAGGAATATTATTATAATTGTTATAATGGTGTAATGATATGATATTATGGTCGTGTGATGGTATGATCGAATGATGGTGTTATAGTATGATGGTATTAACGCATAATGATATGATGGTGTAATGGTATAGTTGTGTGATGGTATGATGGATTGATTTTATAACTTTATGGTAGTATGGTGGTATGATATCAATAAAGGTATCATTCGTAAAATCCAGTTTGCCTTTTGAAGCACATCAAACAAATTTCAATAACAACACATCTTGCAAAAGGTTCATCTGCAAATCTACGCCTCATCGAGAGAGTTTTAACGGCAAATTGTTCCACAATGTAAGAGCAATAAGGTAAAGACAATGAAGAACTTGAGGGAACGATTTTTATTAACATAGAACTCAATTACCTGAATCATGAGGGTCTCATTGCATGACAATTCTGTCTAACAAGCTAACATTCAATATTTATTTATTAGGGACACAACCTTAAACAAATAAATTATCAATTAACACTACCAACGAAACATTACGCATACCTTATCCAATAGATTGATTGAACTCAATCCTTCGCATTAGGTCTTCTAGGTCAGAGATTCCCACTAATACGCGTTTGAATTCAAGCGTTTGTAATTTCCAACGAAGATCAAGAGCAACCCTTGGAAGTAGGCAATAATTTGAAGAAAAGATTGCATATTCAAGGACTGATAATCTCTTTGTTTAAAATTAAAAAAAAACCGAAAATATTAAGCACTATCCGGGATTTAACATTGCAGAATTATATTCTCTTTGATGTGAGCTGTCGAAATAATTGTTGATTACCTTTCCGTAAGCCACCCTCCGTTAGGGTTTCTTTTTAAAATTAAAAATATAAAGGGCTGTAATCTCACAGGGTGATTAGAATTTCGGTCCAGAAAATTACGTCCTTACATGGAAAAAAATAAACTGGTCCTCAGCTAAGAAAACGGACTTTTAATTCAAGAAAATGTACTTTTTCTTGATTTAAAAGCTAATTTGCTTATTTCTATCGAGTTTTTCTTCATGTAAGAATTATGTTTCTTGAAATGAAGAAAAACTCGAGAAGCCCGTTTTCTTAGCTGAGGACCAGTTTATTTTTTTCCGTGACTTGAACTCATTTCAAATCAACTCAATTTAACATCCAACTCAACTCCAACTCTCTCCTTAATCCATTACTCAATCTCCAGCTCAACCGATTCAATCTCCAATTAAACCTCCAACTCAATCACAATACAACCACGAAAACAACCCCAACCCATACCCTTCTTAACTTAACTATAAACACAATGGCTTACTCAATCTATGTATCAACCTCCAAATAATTCCCCAACTGAACCCTCACCCAACCCCAATGCAAGAAAACTCAACCACAACTCAACTTAAACTCAACCCCAGCTCGAACAACATCTCAATCCTCTAAACAACTGCAAATTCAATGGCCAACTCAATCCCGAAATATTCGATTCAAAAACTACATGCTTGAATTAACTCCAAACAACTTAACGTTTTAATCAATCCCTAAATCAATATGGTTCGAAAACTGCTTGCGTATGTGAACTCAACTTAATCTAGTATACTCAACGAGTTGGTATCTTTATCCAAAATAAAAAAACTCCAAAAATCAAATTTTTGAAATATTATTTTAATCTTTATAGAAATCATGTTGTTTTGTCGTTATCAAATTTTTAATTATAAAAAAAAAATCGGCCATTAAGTAGACTTTCAAAAAGTTTCGGAATGGTTGAAGGTAAAGAAATTCCTCGATAATTTTGAACATCGCTACGTGAACCAGACTTAAAAATTGGAATAATCGATGATAATTTCCATATTTTGGGGAAAACTCCAGACCGAAGACTAAGATTAAGAATCTTGGCTAACGGAGCCGCAATTACATCAGTGAAAATATAAAGGGCTGAAACCTCACGAGGTGATCAGAACTTCGGTCTTTGATTTTTTCAATGAGGATTGCATTCACCAGTCACCTGTGTTATAAAGTTGGTGTGACAGTTTTGACAGTACTGATTTCTATTTTAACTAACATATATTTACTTATACATACAACAACAGCCAAACAGGTCAAAAGCTTTAGTAGCAGGAGTACAGGAATCCAATATAACACGAAAAATCGTATTTTAGAACTCTATACCGAAAGTAGTATACAAAATTATACTGATATTTCTAACCGTGTAACTGACCACATTCTAGAACTTAACCCAAAAATCATTTTAGAATCCCATTTACAACGCACATGTCAAATTTCACCATAATCGGGTAAGGAATAACTAAGTTCCATTCTACTTGGCCTTATTCCAGAGCTTTATCAAAAAATTATTATAGAATTCCATTCCCAACACCCATCTCAAATTTGATGATACCCCATTAAAGAATTGTCAAGTTCCATCCTACTCCAGAATTTCATCCAAAACTCATTTTAGAAATCCCATCTCCAATACACATATCGAATTTCATCAAAATCGGTTGAGAAATGGGCCAGTTTCATCATACTTGGCCTTATTCCAGAACTTCATCCAAAAAACATGTTAGAATCCCATTTCCAACACACATGTCGAATTTCATTAAAATCGGTTGAGAAATGGGCAAGAGCCATCCTACTTGGCCATATTCCAGAACTTCATCCAAACAACATTTTAGAATCCAATTTTCAACGCACATGTCGAATTTCCCCGAAATCGGTTGAGAAATAGCCAAGTTCCATCATACTTGGCCATATTCCAGAACTTCATCCAAAACAATTTTAGAATCCCATTTTCAACGCACATGTGATGAGAAATAGTCAAGTTCCATCATACTTGGCCATATTCCTAAACTTCATCCAAAAATCATTTTAGAATCACATTTCCAACGCACGTATCGGATTTCATCTTAAATCGGTTGAAAAATCGGCAGCTTCCATCATACTTGGCCATATTCCAGAACTTTATCCAAAAATCATTTTAGATTCCCATTTCCGACAGACATGTCAAATTTCATAATAATCGGTTGATAAATAGGCCAGCGCAAGTTCCATCATATAAAAAATTTGTTAACTACTTATACTTACACACTACATCCTAATCCAACCCCAACTCAACTTCAACTCAACCCTCAAATTTACCCCTAACTTAACCTTCAAATTAATTCCCAATTCAATGCCCAATTCAATAATAATCAAACCAGCATACATAAAAAAATCGTAAATATTTATAAAACCAGGTATTTTGGGTCAATTCGTATGGCAGTTGGCAGGTACCCCACCCTGTTGACGTACAGTCTCCAAAAGATTTTCAAATCTCCGCCTTGACCATAGAAACAGATTGGCGAAAAATATTCAAAATCGGACAAGCCGTTCTCGAGATACCATGGGTCCAGACACACAGATATCCAGACATTCAGACTCAGGGACTTTCAAAACGTCGAGAAAAGTGGTTTTGGACCAACCAAATTTTTCGTCATTTTTGACAGGATTTCAATACTTTGGTCTTTTTAGACCGAAGTAACTCACCATAAAGTAAGAAGGTATACCGTCAGGCCCGGCCCCCTTTTTACAATCTAGATTCTAGAGGCTTTAAAGCTAACGTCCTGATATGTTAAAGTTAAGTTGATAACACATTGTGTTATTCTTAGTATTTACTCTTTCAAAAAAGTCAGCAAATATTGGTTATCATTTGAACAGGATATCCACTACATTTCTGTTTGGACTAGATGCAAGACTAGAACTGCTTAGGATCGTTTGTTATGTCATTTTCGATCTGCATGACATAGCAATTGTATAAAAACTTCTGCATTTAAGATTAGTTTTGGGTCAAGTTGAGGTTAGGTTAGGGTTAAGTTTTGGTTGTGTAAGAGTTAAAGTTTGGGATTTATTTGAGTGTTGATTTGCGATTTGAGTTGAAAGGTAGCTTGAGTGGTTATGAGTTGAGTTCATATTCGCATGTTCTTTTGAATTTTGTTGATTTGAGGGTATTGAGTTCGGGGTTGAGTTCAGTGTTGGTCGAGTAGGGTTTTGAAATGGGGTTGAGCGAGGAGTTTAGTTGGGAATATATTTGGAGGTTGAGTCGAGGGTTAGGTTGAGTTGAGTTTATGCGCGAATTTAGTTTTCGAACCATATTTATTTAGTGACTGATTTAGGCGTTAAGTTTGAGGTTGGGTTGGTGTTCATTTGAACGGCGAGTTGAAGTTGAGTTGGCGTTTAGTTTAAGGTTGAGGGATGAGGGTTGATGGCTGGTTTGGGTGGATGTGATTTGAGTTCATATGCGGATATAGTTATTTAAATTAAGTTGATTTCAGGTTTAAGTTGGCTGTTAAATTTGGAGTGGAGTAAAGAGTGGAGATTTGGCTCAAACTGGGGTTGAGTTAAAGTTAGGTTGGCTTTAGTTGGGATTAAGTGAGGGGTACAGTTTAGGAATGTTTACTGATTGAGTTGAAGGCTTGATTGAGTTGATTTGAATTGAGTTTATTTCTAGTCAGTAAATTTCGATTATTAGTGTGATTAATCCAAAATCACTTTTCTCGATTTATTTGGTAATTGAATTGACGGTTGAGTTAGAGTCAGCTTGAATTGATTTGGGAGTTGTATTTATATATGTAATTTTCCAGACCGTCGTCTGGATTTAAGAATTCGTGTTGATTTAGGGGTTAATTGGGCGTGGAATAAGGTAAGGAGTTGAGGGTTGAGTTGGGATTTGAGTTGGGATTTGAGTTGGGAGCTGTTAAGTTGGGGATATATTTTTTGTAATTAGTTCAGGATCCGGTTTGTTAAGCGAATTGCGCGAGGGTTTTAGATGATGATTTCATTGGGGTTTGGTCAAGGGTTGAGTTGGAGTTGGAGGTTTGACTAAATTGAGGTCATGTAAACAAGAAGTTTTCGAACCGTATTGCTTTAGTGATTTAGCTATGCGGTGAGTTGGGAGTCAAGTTCAGGATTGATTTGGGGTATGAAAAGGTTGGGTTGAAGGTTGAGCTGCGGTTCAGTTGGAATTCAGTTTAAGGTTGGGAAGAGGGTTGTGCTGAGGATCGTTGATGTCAAAATTGAGTTTGGCCGTTGAGTTTTGTGTCTAGTAGAAGATTGAGTTGGTTTGAGTTGATTTAATGTAATCATCACATTTTTCGTATCATGTTGATTTGGACCTTTGGAACACCTTACAAATCAATGGCCAATAGAATCCTGAAATCCGGGCGGTTTGTTCAACTTTCCGGTTATTTTAGTTTTTATAAACCGCTATCCGGTAATAAAAATGATTCGGTAAGGTAAATGAGAAACTAAAGAGTTGTCCAAATGAGACGCAACAAAATAAAAAATTATTTTGCAAAGATGCCATGTTTGTTTTCTGTCATTTGATGTCATTTTGTTAGTTGAATGTTTGTCATTTATCGCTATGGAGTCGTAATCGATTGAAGACCGTATTAAGGTTATTCAAGAACACTACAAAAGAGCGATTAACATCATTTCTAAGCGATACCATGCACTGATAACGGATTATTTTTTGCCCCAGCTTGATGGAATCGACTTGGGTGATATTTATTTTCAACAAGACGGTGTAATTTGCCATATTACGCGTGAGAATATCGACGAATTGCAAAGGTTCTTCAAAAATCGCCTAATTTCGCGTTGCAGAAATGGAGAATTGGCCTATAAGATCATGCGATTTAACGCCAGTAGTTTACTTTTTATGCGGATTTTTCAAAAAGCAAGGTGTACGTTGATAGTCCAGCCACCATCCAAGACCTAAAAAACAACATCATTACCGAGATAAATGCCATAGAAACGTCCCTATTGGAAAATGTCATCAAACATTTTGACCATCAGATCGACGTCTGTAAATCCAACAGTGGTGAACATTTGCGTAATATCATTTTTCAAACATAAATGGCGGGTTAGCCCCTTAATCTTGCATTACAAAATGTTGCATTACAAAATCTTGCAAGTACAAAATCTTGCATTTCAAAATCTTGCATTACAAAATCTTGCATAACAATTTCCCGTACATTTAAAGAATCGCGCGCGCGATTCTATAAATGTACGGGAAATTGTTATGCAAGATAACAAATCGCATTGACAAAATTCTACTGTATAACGATAATTATACAGTAGAATTTTGCTTGAGATATCAAAAATCAAATGTCCAGGATTAAATATTCTTAACCAGGATATTATGTTGAGAAATTCTGGTAAATAGAGATTTCCATTTTAATTTTAATATTAAATCTTCATTAATCAGAAACGAAAATTTAAATTCTGGAAAATGAAGATTAAATCTTTTTTATCCAGAATATTTTGTTGAAATAAATTGAAAAATGGAGATTTCCATTCTAATTCTAATATTAGCCGTATTTCTTGACGCATAGTTATTCGTTATTGTTTTTAATTATATTGAACTTTTATGAATACGCAATAAATATTATGTTAGATACTAAAGACAGGTACAGATACTAAAACTCCAAAATTTTTTAAATGCAAGATATTGTATTTGCAAGATTTTGTACTTGCAAGATTTTGCACTTGCAAGATTTTGTAACTGCAAGATTTTGGGTTGGCAAGATTTTGATTCAAACAGAAGGACGGACATTTTTTTTTTGCTTTTTCTGGGACTTTCAAAAACGTAGTTTGATAAGGTAAAAAGTAAAGCGATTTAGAAATGTAGTCTTTCATCTACCAATCTCTCGTTCTAATTATCTGTACAAATGATTGCTTACGCCAATACTATAGCTAAGGAATCAACTCCACTATTAGACGTGTGCTCTATTCAGTTCTTACCATAGCTGCATTCCTGCTGCTGCGTTTCGTTAGAGGTGCGTTTAGTTGTAGTTTATGGTCCAGTTTTGGTTCAGTTGTGGGACATATATGATAGAACAATTCTTATAAACTATGTATGTTTCATTAGTAACAAAAATTGATTTGGTTAATGATATACCCTTGTCTGAGTTCAATTACACTAAATTATTTTTGGCGATTCGGAGAGATCAGTTTATGATACCTTGTCTGAGTCAGTAGTGCTCTTGATCCGATTTTATGGGGAGCTCTTACCATCAGTGTAATTGAGACTTTAAATATCGCTGTTACTATTACAAATATTTTTTTCTGATCAGACAGTTATCTGCGCGGAATTCGTTGAATAAGCCTTTGAATATGCGTCCCGATTAGTCAAGCATTCTAAACACTTTGTTTATCTTATCTGTTCAAGGAACAAATTAACGATTATAAGTTCCTACACATTGAGATAATGAAAGTAATGAAAATCGAACCTCGGCAAAAAATATATATTAGGCCCGAACCAGTTGATTTCTTACAATTTTATTTAGTTCAAGAAAACAAGCTTGCTACTTCTAGCTGGTGCATATAAAGACTATTTATTTGTGGGCCAAATTCGATGATCCCTATGTTTTTTTTAGCTTTATGAGGTGTGGGACATTAAGGATTGTCTTCAAATCGTTGTCGACTTCATAAACTTCTTCGGCCTTCGGTGGAGTTATGTTTCAATTGTTTTACTCCAGGTTTATTAATGTAGATCAGTTGTCTTCCCTGCCTTCTTACAAACTTCTATGGTTTACACCATGGACGCCTTGTGGTATTGAGTACGGAACTTCTATGGGTTCCAACTAAATTTTATTATTATAATAAAGCGACTGGATGCTAGTTAAGCAGGAGCGGCCAATATTTAACTATTCGTATGAAAGCCGTGGTAACCGTTCATGATTTTCGGCTAAAGGCAGGGTTGTTAACTGGGTAACCGATTTTCTAATTGTAAAAACCGGTTTTTAACTAAATTTGTTGTCCAAGTAGTAAGTTGAGAATAATACTTTCATCATTCTGGGGTCTCGGGTTAGGACGGTGGAAAGACGTTTAGAAATGATTATCAATAAATTAGAATAGTATGCCCTTTCTCTTAATTTTGATATCATTTCTATAACACCGTCCAATCTATAAAAAATAACGCCACAAAAGCCCAAACAATTGTAGAAACTGATACTGAGCTTAATGTTGAGAGTCGATTTTGAAGATAGTAATGGCAACGAAGATTTGTATTTCCAGTTAGAATCAAATGGCGAGATCTAAACGGTTTTCTACTTCAGTGGTGTCAGGTCAAGATGGTTGTTGGAGTGATTACAATTCACTGTCGCAGTTGTGAAGACAAATAGGAGAGAGAGCCAGTGACGAACCGCAGTAAGATGGGTGTTAAGAGTAACCGCAGCGCTCCACTCAACATAATAAATAAATTGTGGTAAAGCTACGGACCAGTTTGTGTCTATGCCGGTATTGCTCGACCGCCACCTTAATTTAACCTAACCTAACCTAGAATCAAATTTGTCGAAGTCCTAGACTTTTGAGGAGGAAACCGAAACAAAAAAAATATACAAAAGTTAGCTTAGTAAAGGATATAAAGCTCGGCTTCCAGCGCCTTTTTGACACGGTCCCTCATACTATTATCATGAGTGGTAAGACCCCAGTATTTGAATCTTGTCACTCCCTCAAATGTGTGTTTACCGTTGATAAAATCAATTGCGGCGTGGTCTCTAAAACTAGATGTTTGGACTCGTTGATTTGAGCGGAACAAGTAACACTCCTTTATTGTCATGCAGTCCAGTCACGTATATATGGTCTTCGAAGGCGAATACCTGATTAAGCCGATTTTGTAAGATGTTATACTGAAGTGTTTGACTTTTCCAAAAATGTATTCCAGTGTGAGATTTAATAGTATCGGCGACAGAGATTCTCTTTGTCGAAACTGGGTCCAGATCTGGATCCAGGTAAGATCAAGTATGCTATTATGTGTTATGCCCGCTTGGATTGGACCACTACTTTACCTTAGGTCAGCGCTGTCCAAGTAAAATGAGTATTTTTGACAAATTTTGAAAATAACTAGAGCATTAAAACAGCAATTAGAATAAAAAGCCAACTGGACAACGCGGTAATTATTTATGTATCCAGGGCTAAAGAATTTATCACTCCGGAACAGATATGAAGCTGACCGCAATAGTTGTTACATATTGTGGCATGCGGCCCGCGGGCCGCATGCCTCAAAATGGAATACAAATTGCTGTGGTCTTCACACTCACCGCAGAGTGATAAATTCTGTGGCTCTGGATACATAAATAATTACCGCGTTGTCCAGTTGACTTTTATTTCTAATCGCAGCTTTATTGCTGTAGTTATTTTGAAAAATTTTCAAAAATACTCATTTGACTTGGGCAGCGCTGCCTTAGGTTACGCTGGTTAGTTTAGTGAATAACTGCAGCTTAGTTGTATTTAGGAGCAGGCTACGAGTACTTGGGAAATTTGTTGAAGTCAAAAGAGGCCCAATTTCTGTCTAATTGGGTGAAAATATTGAAAACGAAGAAATTAGGCCCCCTCCGGTATTGACACAAATTCAGACAAATTTTTTATCAAGAATAGTCAGAGTCCTTTTACGTAAATCGTTACAACCACCATATACTGGTCCATATTTGGGAAAAATCCTTTATTATTGAAATTAACAGAAAAATGTCAATAGTTGTATAGGCAGATTAGATCCTTGCTATCTGGAGAATCAGAGCTATAATCAGCGGCAGTCTACCTCCAAAGTTTCACTTGCAATACAAGAATTTGCGTCTGATATTTCGAACCAATGGATCCTGCTTAATTATCCGTCCAGTCAATTTTCAAGCTCTTAATGAACCTGATCATACTGCCGGCCGATACGCGATACATACTATCTGGACTCATTGCTCTCTCTCCTAGATGTTTATTATAGCAAGTACTTCTACTAGAAGGACGGTATCATAGTTCCTAGCCCTGCCCTGCTTCCGTTTTGGTTTTACTCTTGCGAGTTGCTGGGAATAGAAAGTCGCCTGTAGGTCACCCAGCTTTACTACAGAAAGGCTAAATAAAACGGAAGGGTGCCTGGTATCCACAGTCCGCATACTTTGAACTGACTAACCTACCAGCAATTCATTCTTCGGCATAATGCTGTTCCATCTTAGATTAGTTTTTTTTGTCAAGGTTTGCTCCTTTAGCGCCGAAGTTTAGCCTGTGCTAAAAGGCCACATTCTGCCTAATGGTATCAGCTACCAGTGGTTGCCACGAGGTGGCAGCACGTACACTTGCGAATTGTGGACATGTTACCCCTTACACAATTGTACCCATCACGCAGTTGCCTAATACAAGACCCCCCCCCCCTCTACTGCAAGGTTACGGAGCTGGTAGATTAATCTACTCAACTTTGGTCCTCTCCCTCAAATAGACGCCAAACTACTGGGGGGGGGGGGGGTATTGTAGCGAGTTCTTTAATAATTTCTAATCATGTAAATTTAAAATGTTTAACAAATCACTTTAACTTGATTAGTAATTGCTACTAACTTGTACAATTTTGGATACGAAGTAGCTATTTATTTTACACGTTTTTACATAGTAGGCTTTTGCCTGCATTTTTCAAAATTTTAAAAGTTTTGTTTTTCAAGCAAATAATTTAATTTTTGAAAAGGATTTCAGTAGAACAAGCTGATATAAAATTTGTGTAGTGATAACTTGTAATGTGCCGCATAAATTGTAAAGAATAAATCAATGTACTGAAAAAACAATCTAAAAATCAATGAGTGGACGATCATCTAATACTGCATTCTGCATTCTATTGCTGCGGATTGATTTCAAAAACATCTCAGAACTATTGATGAAAATGTATAGCTAGGTAGGTATTATTAAAAGAAACAGTTTCACCGGTAACAGGTAATTAAAAATGGTGTTTTCGTTTTTTTAATTTTTGTAAGTACAATCAATATGGAATGGTATGTTATAAACACCGTCAACTTCATTTGAAACAGGGAATTTGGTTGCTGGAATTTACTGGGCGAAGTTAAATGGTTAATTGCGAGCAATGGAAAAGGTCGTTGCAGGAAAACTCCATTCATAAAAATAAAAACGAACTCGAAGGCAATGCTTTTACGGAAAATGAAAATGAAGTTGTACTTAGTATGATTCGGACGGAAGTAGCGACATTTAAAGAAGACCCAGCTCGAACTGATTTCGAAAGTTTTGAAAACCAGCGCTTATTAGATTTCACCAAATATTAACATCGTCAAAAGATACTTAACCAGAGTGTGAGGCGAAGGAAACAATTGTTTAATCACGCAAGTAAATCACGAATTTATTTAGTAAAAGTGACCAAAAGAGGTAGCGAATTTGACAATAAGTTAGACAATTTGTGCCACAAAACTGGTTCATTGACCGACTAAACGGCGGGATACGAAAGAGATTTTTCATAATATGATTACGATCGGTGATGACGATGAACACTGTTGAGAGTGCGGAGTCCATTTGCCGATCCACATTTCATGTAAGTTAAGTACTATAGGCTGGCATGAAGCAATGCAATGTACAAGGTGGTCTATGCAAAAACGGGTCAATAGCAGTACGTCCTCGATTTGGTGAAATATACTGCGTAAGGTATGACGTTATAAGCGAACTGCAGAAGAGTTGGGACTTAGGAGTGCCTTGAGCCCCATAATGTTGCAAAGATAAACACAAACAAACAAACAAAACTGTTTCAATAAAATCGATTACTACCATAAAGATCCAGTCGCAAGCTGATTAAGTTTATCTAAAAAAAGAAAAAACCGCGTTTTATCTGCTTAAGTGGACTCGAATTAAAACCAAATATTTAAATAATTAATACACCAGAACGTTCTAAAATTATTGAAATAGTTAACATATGCTAATTAATTAGGTATCACATGTGAAATATCTTCGAATCGAATCATCCGATTTCCGCGAATTATCAGTACGTAAATAAAAAAAAACTATCAACTATTTAAACAGTAATGAAAATTACTTCATTTATTGTACTTTTATATAAATAAACAAATTTATTTGAAACATTTTCACACAAAACTCAATAATTCTAAAAATACATTTTCATGCGATTTGCATGAACGAATTCGTTTTTTAAAATAAAACCCAATCCAATTGGGAATTATCTGTCAAATTATACAACAACAAAGTCAATTACATACGTGAAAATTGTAAAGTCAATAAATTTAATTACACTTTTTATTACTCATATTTACAACAATTTTTATCACACAAAATACGATTGACAATTCATAAAGATAATGAAATCATATTATTAACGAATCATAGATTAGCCTTCAACATTAATTCATATAGGTTGTACATATTATAAGGCATAAAAATAGACATAGAATTTTTGTTCATCGTCACCTACCTTAGATTTACGCATATTCAAGGCATGAACGGTAGATGAATTTTTTTTCACGATTGCGTACGCTATTAAACCACCACCCACTATTATTGCACATTTTGTTAGATCACTAGTTGTATTACGTTGATAACGATAACTATTATTGGAAATATTTCGCGTGATTTCTTTACAATTTAATAAATTTTTATTTTTTAACCGGGCTGTCATTCGTAATATGGACGCCATGATTGTTTTTATTTATACACAAAATACACTACTACACTGTTATGGTTTTAGCTGTCAAAAAGATTTTTTTGTTTTCTTTTATTTTTCGATGTTCGAAAAAATATATTTCGTGTTGCATGATGAGAAATTTATAATATTTGTATTTATCGGTTATAATGAATTTCGTTATTATTTTGTTGTACGTATTTATTCAAACCAAGTTAAGACAGTAGATAGTCGTTTATAAAACATTTATGAATAAATTAAAATTTGTTTGGTATTATTTAATATCTAAAAATTATAAAAATTAAAATATTACATATTTACCTATGTATTACATTCACTTTGAAATGATTATTGGCTAGCAAGGAGCAATGCAATGGGCAAACTAGGAAATCTACCCGTATACCGATTAAAGAGGCCATTATTGAAGTAAGTAAACGCTGTAAAAACAAGTTGCTATATGAACTTATACGGGAATAGTCATTTAATTTTAATTTTCTAAAATAGCAATTATTGGAAAATCTTATTAATCCAGTACCTATGTAGTGTAAATTGTGGCTTTTGAATATTTAATTAATTTGGAAGGTGTTGTCATTTTAAATACCAAAAATTTGTGCGTGCTTAAAAATTGCAGAAAATACACAAATTTCTGGTATTTAAAAATGATAAAACTATCTCAATTAATAAAATAAACAAAAATCACACTTTAAACTACACTCCCGAGCAACTGAATCGACTAGACCATCAAAACGCATATTTTTTTTAAAATGGCTGGATCGATTTTCGAAAAACAACCTTCTTTTGACAGCCTAGTATTTTATCTTTTCAAGGATACCTTTATCATTAAAATCCATACAGTACTTTTCAAATTAAAGCAGTCTTAGCCAAATGCGATGTTTCGGTGAAAACAATTGGCGTGATGCAATCTCCTGTATAATGCCACGTTGACCGATATTTGTCGTCACTTATGAGTCAGACGTTGACCTGAACAAATCTCTACCAGTTTAATTCATGTTTCCTTAAAATCATGGATACCACTCCAGAAAAATCCGCACTAGTTGTTGCTTTATTGCAAGAAGGACGCAATCAACAAGAAGTCGCTCGTCAGCTTAACATGAGCCAATCTGCTGTCTCAAGAGTATTCACAAGGTTTCAGGAAACTGGTACCTTCAATCGAAGACCACAAACCAGCCTGTTTTGGTGTACGTCAGAGAGGGACGATCGATTTATCGTCCTAACTTCACTGCGAAATCGCCATCTCACGGGCGTCGATGTGCAGCAGGAGCTAAGACAAGTTCGAGATGTAGCTGTTAGTCAATGGACAGTAAGAAGACGCTTAAAGGAAGCCAACCTCACTCCAAGATGGCCCGCTAGAGGCCCAAAATTGATTTTTGCAAACAGCGACTCGAATTTGCTCGCGAACACATCAATTGGAACATCGAGCAATGGACGTCCGTTCTATTTACTGACGAGTGCAGAATATGTCTCCATGGTGATATGAGAGACCGGGTCTACCGGCGTCCAGGAGAGCGATTTTCGCAGTGCTGTTTTGCTGAAACAGTCTCATACGGCGGCGGTTGGTGTATGGTGTAGGCTGGCATATCGTTTGAGGGAAAAACAGATCTTGTTTTCGTACCTGGTGGAGGCCGTGAAGGAGGTCTGACCGCTGAACGATATATCGAGGGCATTCTCTTGGATCATGTAGTGCCCTATGCAGGATATATAGGGGAAGATTTCATATTGATGCATGACAATGCCTGGTGTCACACAGCTCGAACCACTCGACAGTTCTTGGATGAGGTCGGACTCGAGACGATGAGGTGGCCAGCACTCAGTCCAGACATGAATCCAATTGAGCATTTATGGGACGAACTAAAACGGAGGGTCCGAGCTAGAAATCCGGTACCATCTAACATCAGTGACCTGAAGATTGCGTTAGAGGAGGAGTGGGGTGCGATCCCCCAAGTATTTGTCAAAACCTTAATAAGGTCAATGGGGAACCGCATGCGAATCGTTGTAGACGCAAGGGGGGCCATACTTATTATTAACCAATAAAATTATTTTTGTTTTGCATGAGTTTTTTGTTGTAATTTAATTTTAAACTCTCCCAATATTTTTTGCTTAATCATCAATTTTGGTTGCGTTTCCATTCAAAATTCATTACAAAAAAAAGTACTAAACCAATTTTCATAAAAATAGTGTCATTTTAAAGCAAAAATATCAGGCTTTCAAAAAAATAATGTCTTATGAAAATCGGTTTGACCGTTCTAACAAAAATCGCCCTTATGTGAGCGCTTAAGGTGTTAGTCGATTCAGTTGCTCGGGAGTGTATCTCCAGACATACCACTGCAGAGGCTGATTTTATTCCAAATAAAATATTTTTTGGGGTTTCGCGAGTTTTCACATATTTCCACGAGGAACTGGAGCCAGGTTTTGCCATATAAAAATATTAATAAAGGCCTTCAATGCTATTCATGCATAATTAGTAATATTTAGGCTAAACACTACCGATTGATATCAACTTCATTTTTTATTTTCGGCTGGGATAACACAATCTGCATTACCGACCTTTTAAATTTCGGCTTTTTACTTTCGGCCGTAGTAATACAAACTGCATTATAGACTTTTCAGTTTCGGCCGGATACTTTCGGCTAACTTTAACAGTATAAAGAATACAGCCAAGGCTGTCAAATCGCACGATGTCGGTGGCCTATGGGCCTCGATGTTTCACGGGATAATGGATCCTGGGAATTTCTTGTGCAATTGTTGCATTGGGTATGTGGCACCGTCTTGTTGTAACCACATATCGTCCACATCCGTATGGTACGTAGCGTTCACCATTCACATTATCATTATTGCCGGATTAATCACGGATTCTCGATTGATATGTCGCCGAAACCATGGTAAACATTTGGCCGATGTTATCTTTCGCACATAAATTTTATCGGTCAGTACGCATGATTTAATAAACAAAACAATATCATGTTATATTTACTATTCACATGGTGAAACTCTTATTGGCTCACCCTTTAGATTTATTTCTGCTAGTAGAACATAAGTGGTGCTGAACGAACTTTTCAAATCACCTAGTATATGAAACAGTGAAGGAGTGGTGGTAGCGATTTCTCCCTGACGCTTGATAGCACACTTCTGAATTAATAACGTCGCGAACATCGCACTCGTAACCAAACTCATTGCGAATGAAATTTTTCAAGAACTCCTTGGTCGTCCGTTCGATGTTTTATTTCTTTGCAGTTGTGATGGTGTCAATGGCGGTGTTAGTTTTGCTTGAATTACGGCTATTATACAGAGCTTTCCTCGGCTTCCTTCCAGATTAGGTAGTATTTGGTTTTAAGCAACAGTTAGTTTAAGCATCGTAAAATTCTAATAGCGATGCCACATAGAGATATAAAAACGAACGATTTCGTTCGTTTATACAAAAATGCGCCACATGATAAATGATATATCGACAATAAAAATTGACGTCACACAAACAAAATGACATTTGGCTTTAGCGTTTTTCAGTTTCTAATTTGAAAAGTAGTCTGAAAATTAATAATCATGGTGCGGTCAAAAGGATTATTTATATTAATAATATTATTCAATACTTTTGAAAACCCAGCCCAACGAAATGAGGTTAAAAAAATCGTCGAAATTTTAGAATCAATGCGGAAATCGTGTTTATTTTTGGAAGAGTTCGATCACGAATTTTATTATACCATTTGGTAAAATATCGCCGACAAATTCTTTCAAATTCAGAATTTGTTATTTTTAATTAAAACTTAATATATTGTATTTTATTTTAATTGTAAATACTAATAGGACAAATTTGGTAGATGATTTCATCAAATTTCATCAAGATTATGTTTTTATTTAATTGAAAATTGAATATTCGTTGTTAGATCGTCGTCGATATTTCTGTCATGTGGCAAAGCTATAATACAAAGTTCTATGAAATATATTTTCATGAAATACTTGATCGTTAGTGTATGTTTAGTGCTTCACGTGATATATAATGAATTTTTTGAAGTTTCGAGTTATGAAAGCTTAACTGAAAAGTCGGTTTAAGTTAACGCAAAATCTAATATTGCAAGTCCCTAGATAACCTACATATATACGGAAAATGAAAAACTATTTACAAATATTTAGAAAATTAGTCCTCTAGATCAGTGCTTCTCAAACTTTTTCATACTGCGACCCCCGAAATCGAAAAAATAAAACCCAGAGCCCCCAAAAATGTTATTCAATAATAATGAATTTACAACTAAGCATTTTGGGCATTCTTGTTCAATGATCTCAGACGTCTCATATTCGTGTCCCGCCAATTTAAAAAAATGTTCTACCAACCCAAAATATTCTTTCAGCTTTATCCGATTTACAGGTAAAAAAAATGCATATACAAAAAAATTGTACAATTCCAGAACATTGTTTTGCTTGGTTTTAAAAAGGAGAGAGAGGATTCTACATAAGGAACTATTGAAAATTAAATGTAGCTGTAAAAACTCCTAAACTAAATATTTTAGCTGGACATACACTTGGGTGCAAAAAAATCGCACATTGCTCAATTTTCCACAAAAGTGCAAAAATATCAAAAAAATCCAATTTTTGTTTGCAGGTTCAAAGTCTATTTCAATACCTATCCAGTGGTACCTTTTTTGTATTTATACGTGCCATCAAACTGAATTTTGGGGGTAAACATCTGAGATACACGTTTTTGTGAATTTGTCAGCATGAAAATTAGTAGTAAAAATCGAATTAAAACATGGAAATCAGAAACATTATTTTTATTAATAACGAGTATTCCCTCCTCTAGCCCGAATGACAGCTTCCATTCGATGAAGCATTGATCTCCCCAAAGTTCTCACAAAATCTTGAGGTATCGCCTCCCATTCCACTATGATCGCCTGTTGCAGCTCCTGGAGACTCGTTGGAGCAACATCTCTGGCTCGAACTCTTCTTTTCAACTAGTCCCATATATGTTCGATGGGATTGAGGTCCGGGCTTCGAGCTGGCCACTCCATAACTGGCACATCCACCTCTTGAAGGTACTGGTATACTACACCAGCCTTATGCGGTCTCGCATTATCCTGCATGAACAGAAAATTTTCGCCAATAAACCCGCCAAAATTTACGACATACTCCTCGAGTACTTCCTCAATGTACCGTTGAGAAGTCATTCCTCTTGACCGACAGCCAGTATTGGCTGGGGTGATGAATACAAGATCTGTCTTCGCCTCTAGTGATACGCCTCCCCAGAACATGCACGATCCACCGCCATACGAGACAGGTTCTTGGATGCAACATTGTGCATATCGCTCTCCTTGTCTTCTATATGTGCCATATAAACACATCCTGCACTCGTCCAATTCAAATGCTCTCGACCGAACTCACGACGGGCTCGTGGGCTGGTGTCAATTTCGGCCCTTTTGCTGGGGCCCTATGATGCATTAATTAAATAAAAAATATTCACTTAAATAAAACTATTATTTTGTATAATATAATAGAAAACATTTTATTCACGTTTAGATTTACGACGTGTATACCTACAAAATACGGCGGAATAAAGAAATTGGACATCTCCATTGATTTATATGTATATCAATTATGTAGTTTTATATATTTTGTTTACTTTTTTTCACAAAGGCCAAACAAAATAATGGAAATGAAATGTCAAAATTTTGCCAAGGTTTCGAATATTATTACGGGTATACCCATGAAAGTAAATTTCCCTCATCATATTTTCACAGGCATACTTTTTTATTTTCGATCGAATTCCCAAATACCAATTCTTATACGAATCGAATTCATCGTTCGAATCGAATAAGCAAACGAATCGAGTCCCCAAATAGGGACCCTGGTCTGTGTGGAGTCAGATTAACTTCTCGAAGTCGTCTTCTAACTGTTCACCGACTGACTTCGGCTTCACGAACTTCTTGGAGCCGCCGTCCCAGTTGAACCGCATTCATAGGACGATTTCGCAACGAAGTTGTTACAAGAAAGCGGTCATCACGCTGTGCTGTAGCACGAGGTCGGCCAGATCCTTCTCGCCGTCTGAAGCCACCAGTTTCCTGATATCTCTGCCACACTCGACGAACGGAGAATCGGCTTAAATTTAGTTGTCGAGCCACTTCACTTTGGTTCTGCCCCGCTTCAATTAATGCAACCACTTGTGCGGCTACCTCTGGTGTGGTATCCATTTCTTTGCTCCGGTTGAAGACGTAATTATTAGAGGACCGTTCAGACTAAGCGTCGATATGCGAATGATGACAATTCCAAGCGAGATATTTCATGGCATACTATTGTATTGATCTTGTTGAAATATTTTTAGAATTTAATTCGAAAGCCTGCTGTATGCATTTGACATAAAATCACTTTGTTGGCATGGTACAAGTACCTACATAAAAGGTACCACTGGATAGGTATTGAAATAAACTTTGAATCTGCATTAAAAAAATTAAACAAATAAATACGAAATAACTAAACTAAAGTTAAAGCTAAACATTTTGAGCTTACGACTATTCTGAATTTGTCAACATTCAATTTTTGAACGTTTCTCTAATTTGACCGCAACCCGACTTCAATTTGGTTCGTTTTTAATTTTTGTGTCAAATTATTTTTACTTAACTAGGTATTTAAAACAAAATTTGGATTTAATATATTCTTCTGAATTATCGAACTATGAAAATTCTGGAAGTACTAGAAACATTAAAAAAAAATGTCTGTACAAAATTCATAGTTATCCAAAGTTTTTTTTCAACTACAATTTTTCAATGTAATGAACCAATTTGAAAGATTTGACCCGCCTAGAAGTTTTATACCCAAAATTTGAAATTGTATTTAGAACGAACGAGTTTTTCCAAAAAAAAAAAAAAAAAGAACTCGCCATAACATAGAAAATCAGTCTTCTTTGGCCCTAAAGCCAAAAGGACTAGGGAATCGAAAATTACTGAACTTTTGAATTATCTCGGTTCTCGGTAATTTTTTAATCGTAATATCCGTAATATACCGAAAAATTAACTTTTCTAGAAAAAAATTAAAGAATATTAATCCTTCGCTTATAAATTAATTCTAAGTGAGCACATAATTTGTAAGATTTGAACGCTCAATTTTTTCATTGTTTGTATTAGAAATTTGATGCACAAAGTTTGGTTCTTAATTTTTAGAAAATTGGTTGACCTCATTATTTTATTGAGGTTTGCGTACGCTAAAAATAAAAATAAACAAACAGTTAATTGAAGTTTTATACATATGGTCGTTTTGAGTCTTAAACAAATCTTATCAATAGTTATGATTACATATACCATTAAAAGGCACATTCAATTCCACGGAAGTTAGGTTTAGAGTTAAAAAGTGTTGCCAGGTTAACTAAAAAAAAAATCCCTCGTAATTGTTTGTTTTAAACAAAGCTGCTACTCGCCTTATAATTCTATTTAAGCGTGTTGCGTTGAATAGTAAAGGATTTTGTGCCCCAAACCTGGTGCCTATACTTTTTCCTTAATTGACAACTTTCATGATAAATTCAGATTTGGGTAGATTTGCAAATCAATCAAAAGATTTTTAGTCTGAAAATTAGAATGGCAAAGGTTTCGACCAATTTATAAAACTTATCAATAATTTGTGTTTTATAGGCATTTTGTCTGAAAATAGATACATATTATATGTTCGGTAAATATTCGAAAAATTTCCTAATATTTCGGTAATCAACCAGTAAATCGATATTGGATTCCCTACAAAAAACTCGGAATTACAACCCTGGAATTTTCAATTTTTATATGGTGAAATTGTATATCACTAATTTGATATACAATTTCACCATATAATTTTTGAAATTTCAAATTAAATTAAAGTACGGTAAATTTTTAAAATTACATACTACATAAATACGTACATTTTCAATATCCAATTTCGCAAATTTTCATAGACCTAAGTTCCTATAGTTTTTAATTTAAATATAGCTCCTAAATTTACGAGAATTTACGTCGGATATCGGCCTCTGATTTAAAAGTGTTGTTACTTCGTAAAAGGTCTCAATTTTAACCATGATTTTTTTGTCCCACAGATCAAGATTTGCGATCTGGCCGACCAAAATCCTCGTGATTGTGGAATTCATAATATACACATCACATGTCTTACAAAATGAATTAACAGCACAGATAACCGCAGCGGTCATTGATAATAGGCTGATTCAGAAATTTGTGTACGGGGAAATTGTGCGGTTTATTAGAGCTGTTAAGACAAGGTTCAAGGCTCCCTGGCAATAGTTCCACAGCTCCCTAGTGGGCCGCGCTTCACAGTTTGAGAAGCATTGCTCTAGATCCTTAAAAAGTTGGTTCAATTTTATTTTCAAGGGTAATCTTCTGCTACGATATGATGCCATCCTAAATATTTTTGGAAAAGTTAAGCTACAGATGCACACCCTATTTTATTAAATAAACCTACATTGAAAATAATATATTGTACATAATGTCACCAACAACAAGAATATTTACATATGCATACTGTGTTCATTCATCTCAATTTAATTTAAGTTTTCTGTTTGCATAATATTATAAATTATAAAGTGTAAAAAAAATTCAATGTCTATACCTGACATTGAAATAAAATCTGTTCTCATTGTATATAACTACAATATTTACGAGTTTCCAAGTGTCTCCCAAAGCAAATGATGCATCACTTTCATATTACATCATTTAATGATTTTCCGTTCTGGAAATTTATATTCACAGAACATCGTTTTAATTAAACCATTTTTTGTTATTGCAAAACCACATACAACTTATTTTAATCAATAATTTATTCTTCGCACAAATGACAAGAATAACCTGCCAAACGTTGGCGCCATTTATTATAAATCATAATAAAATTAATTAAAATTTTATTACTTGAAATAAGAATATAATTATGAGATCTCATTATCAATTTTTTCATTCCAATCAATGAATGGACTTGTAGGCGAAAAAGCTAATTAAATAATAAAATTAATTAGTTTGTTGGTAATAATAATTATGTAAAATTCCTCGTTTAAATTATTTATAAATAAAATTCATTTTTAATGTTGCGGATTTAATTTAAAAGCGAACAGATTAACATTAGACATTTATTATTGTTTGTTTATCTGCGCTATAAAACACCTACGAAATGAAAATACCAGCATTTAAAATGCTTCGAATACTTAAAATTGTTGTGAATCATAAGAAATGAGCCAATTGAAGAGTACCCTGCAGTTATCTTTAGCCACCCAATCGACAATCTTGTTTTCAAAATAATATTTTAAATAGACTCTGTCAATTATTATCTCAATTTATGGTAGTTTAATCGGCAATTAAGCCAAATTGTCTCGTGACACTTTTTTTATTGCTAAATATAGTTATAGTGTACTTCTTGCGTTATGACCGTTCTATAATAATTAAACACGACATTTGTTCTAAATGTCAACCGTGTCTATATATTAACCATTTTATAATCTCAAACAATTTTCATTCAACAAAAACAAGCCCCCAAGTCATCGAATAAAATTTTCCTGTCACGAGAATATTAGTAATTGGGTTTGAATTCTTTCGTCACTCACTCCTAATATACTGGTTTAAATTTAGAATAAAGATTTTGCTGCTTTCAAGCTTTAAGAGAACGTATCTAAACTATCAAATAAAAAAACGTTGTTTGCGAATTCGCGATATAACGTTTTAAGGCAAAATAATGATAATAAATTTGAATGTAGTGCATACCGTGATTAGCTGAAAAAAAAAATATAAATAATGTTGGTTTACCTAAATTTAGTTTCTTATGTACGATATAAGAAAATGTATAGGTATCCTGAAAGGCCATATAAGTATAAGGTTGTTAGCAATAAATTATATTTTATTCCAATAAAACAATATAATGTATAATAATATTAGAAAGAAAATAGCAAACGCGAAATAATAAAAAAAAATTCACTAACACTACTATATAGAGATGGTCTACGTGCCTATTAACATGAATTACGATCGCATTTTCTTGTTAGATATTTTTGCATCGCGAAAATCTTTTTACCCATTTTCTAATATAGAGATCACACATTTTTATTATTTCAATTATTTACGATTATGGTTGACTTTTGCGCTCGCATTTTATTAATTTTATCTTTTTGCTTTGCCAAAAAAATTCTCTAATACTAAATTCATTTGATATGCAACAATGTATAAGATTTAAAATTATCTTGTTGAACTCTAATTTCATTTCAATTTTATCACTTAATTTACATTTCTACAAAATGTTTTTTTTTTTGCGTTAATTAGGATTAGGTGATAAAACTTTTAATTTAGCGTGTCTAAGGTTAATGAACTTTTGATAATTATATTGTATTTTTAAAGTAATAACATTTTTAGCAAATCGTTTTATAGAAGTTTTACGACCTCAATTATTATTTAATATTTGCAACCTTATTCTATTTATCGAATAAACTTAATCGCTGCGTTACTTCTTGAAGACTGTTGTTGTTCCTTTCTCACTTGCATGTTCCTCTTTCCCTCCTTTCCCGTCATGCCTGTTTTAATGTTGCGGATTTAGCCTGAAACCGATAATCTATTCTATGGATTTGAAACCAACACGCAATGAACTCTAGCAGTAGTAAATAACCCATCAAACTAGAATTGTAAAGAGTGCTGATCAAGCATCGAAGTGAAGTTCTAAACATTAAAAAAATAGCGATTACAAAGTTTGCAAAAAGTGTAGATTAAAGAATTATTTAAATTGTAAAACCGGCAATTAAAATTATAGCCTATTAACTCGATCCTCACATATTTTCTCATTTATTGACTATACTCCAAACCAAAACTATCAACGTTTGCCCTGCCTGACCTGTTTTGATTTTATCGAAAATCGCTGAAAATGTTCTCTACATGAAATAGCTCGACCCACATTTTTTTTGTTACCTTTTACGGTACGGTTATTCGGAGCAGGGCTGTTCGCCGTTTTCTGCACTTTTTCAATTTTCTTAAAACTTCATATTTTCAAATTGCTCGTTCTCTAAAATTACTATACAACTGACGGTTGATATAAAACGGAATTGACTCTTCAATTACTATAATGGTATCATTTGTATTTTTTTATTTAATTTTTGTCGAAGAAAAATATGTTTCTTTCATTAAAAATTCCATGTTTGGTGACCTCTCTCTGACGCAAGGGGTCACCATTTTTTAAATTATTTTCTGAAAGCTTGGATCTGAATATTTTAAACAAAATAGTCAAGAATGTCCACTAAAATTTTTCCCGGGACAATTTTATGGTTAATATAATTTTTTTTTTAAATCATTCTGTTGGCGTTTTTTGTAATAATAATAAAACCATAAAAAAATTCTAATTATAAAACATATGTCCTATGAAATAAGGGTAGAACCTTTAGAATTATTAGAACAATTAATTTTCTTACCTGTACTTTAAAAGTTTTGGGCGGACCCATTCCATTCTAGAAAGGTTCAAAAGGCATCATGATTTTTTTTAGATTTTTCATTCGTTGAAAACTATACGTGAACGTTTTTCGACTCAGTGCGACCGCGAAAGCATCGAAATTACAGTGCGACCGCCAAGGGTTTAGAATTAAAAAAATTATAGAATTTATAAAGTTTTTAGAATGTTATTAAATAAATTCTATAAATTCATAAAATTATATCAATCTTATAAATTCAGTAAACTCTACAAATAAAGTCTAAAATTCCAATATGTTTCTTAAACTCTATAAATCCTATAAATTCTGTTTATTTAATAAATTTTTTAAATCCAATAAATTATCCAATAAATTCTATAAATTTTGTAGATTCTTTGAGTTCTATTAATTATATCAAATGTGTCTGATTTATAAATTTTATAGGCTCAACATTTACTTGTTTTATAAACAAAACAATTTCGATAAATCCATACACTTCAAAAAATTTTATAAATTCTCGAAATTATAAATTCTAATGTTTTTATAAGGTCATTCAATAAATTTTATGTATTGTATAAATTCCATTAATTCTATACATTATATACTATAAACTCCCCATATCCAATAAATTTTATAAATTCTTTAAGTTTTGTATTCTATGGGTTCTATAAATTATTTTAAGGCTGTCAGTCCTATAAATTCTAAAACCCAAATTTTACTTATTCTAAAAATTCCATAATTTCTATAAATTCTGCAAATTTCATAAATTCCAAAATTACGATAAATCCTATGAACTTAAATAATTCTATAAATTCAATAATTTCTCTAAATTTTAAAAATTTAATAAACTATACGAATAATTCTATAAATTCTATGGATAAAGTTTTAAAATTCAGTAAATTCAGCAAATCTCATAAATTGTTTAGTTCTTAAAATTTCTGTAAATGCGATTAATTTTATAAATTATTTAAGTTCTTCAAAGACTGTAATAATTTAAATTTTAATATGTTTATAAAACCTATAAATTCTATAAATATTAAGGATTTTATAAATTCTTAAAATTTTGCAGATTCAAGAACCCAACCCCATAAATTGTTCAAGTCTGTCAGTTCTATAAAATCTAAAAACTCAAATTTGGATTATTTTAAAAATTTTACAAATCCTATAAATTTTATTATTTCTTTGATTTCTATAAAGGCTAACAATTCAGTTGGTTAGGTTAGGTTTGTTGGAGTGGCACAGAATATATCCCTTTTACCCTTACTGGAACCATTTAGAGCTATTTGTATTTAGGTTGCGTAGAAAATCCACACTTTACTGTTTTCGAGATCCGACAGGTTGTCGATCTAGAATTTACCTAAGCATTTATCCCTCTGCGTGCTAATGCCGGACATGCGAAAAGGAAGTGAACCATAGTCCCTTTCTCCTACTCGTCCAAACAGCTTATACAGAAATCATTTGCCTCTAAATCCTACCTTCGCGAGAGCTTAATGACCTGGTGCGCCTTAAGTTTATGTAGTTTTGGCCAGACTTATCTTGCATCATTTCAAGTGAGGCTGCCAGTTCCACCTTACCAGTTTATGCACTGCTATAGGACTCTCCAGACTTGCTCTTTTCGGTTGTAGCAGGTGAAAAATTCAGTAAGTTTAGAAAATAATTTTGTAATTTATGACTATTTCAGACTATGGGGATGTAGTGTATAGTTATTATGTACTATAAGTACCTTTTTCAGTTTAAAAACCAAGAAACAACACACCTCGTATTTGCCAGGTTCTTATTTTGACCAGCTCTCCAAATTAATCACTTTTTGTCAGTCTCTGAAATATTGTGTATAATTTTTTGTTACATTGGAAGAAAATTTTCTTTTTTACCCTGATTATGAGTTTTCAAATTTTTAGATTGTTTTATTGCTTAAACTAAGCACCACCATACATTGACCAGCATTTCTGGATCCCTTGAATAGTAACTTTAGCGAAGTTTCCCTGAATATAATTTTTTTAGTACAAGAAAGACTATAATTACATAAAATTATTTTGAAATTACTTAAATTAGTGTGAAAAAAAGAAATTCATTAATTCCGGATTAAGTGTTTTTAAATCCGGAATAACCGAAACCAAAATATGAGCCGGTATTCCGGAATATCTGAATTCCGAATTCCGGAATTGGATATCCTAGTACCGATCAATAATACATAAACAATTGACCGACAGAACGACTTCTCCTCCGCATTGCGTATCTCTTACCATTAACTAATTGTATGTGCATGATTTTGACATCGCTACCAAAAAGTTAATCCATCTGGAAAATTCAAGACAACTTTTGTGTATCATGTTATATGGCAAAAAGAGCAAAAAAAATTCAAGAAGCAAGTTAAATATCATGTCAATACCAAATTAGGATGTAAAACTCTTGACAGGAAATCGATGTGTTGGTACAGAATTTTTAATCATAAAAACCCTGAACCTCCTTTCACACGAAAAAAGAAGTTACTGTCCAGGTTTCTGGAACATACAAAGTGGTACGGATGAAATAACAATCAAGCAGTGGTGATAGTAGATCGATGCACTATGAACACAGTAACACTTCCTACAATCTCTTTTATTTTAAGGAGGAATTTGGTTTCGAACCAGACTAATATTTTTAGCATGTAAAAGCACCATGCGATGCGCTAGGAGGACTTCTTAAGGAGAATGCTTCTAAAGCGTGTTTACAAAAATCATTTGAAAACCATATAACTTCGCCAAAAAAATCTACTCATGGATTGTGAAAAATGAATCAAAAGTAAATTATTTGTTTTTTAGTAATAACGATTATAATAAAACGGAGGGAAATTTAAAAAAATTTTGTTTAAAATATTCAGATCCAGATATATAGTATGTATTCAAAAAATTGTATTTTGTAATTTTTTTATTGATTTTAAGGTAAATAAGCATTCCAAAAAAAAAAAAAAAAAAAATGGTGACCCCTTTGTATCAAAGGTCACCAAATATGGCATTTTTCAGAAAATCACTTTTTTCGGTAAAAATTTAATAAAAAATTATAATTTATATCACTATATAAATAAAGAATCTGTTCCCTTTCATGTGTGCTTTCGTTTTTGAGAAAGATCGCTTTGGAAATTTCAAAAAAATTGAAAAAATTTTCTTGATTTTCTTTAAAATCAAAATTTTGGCTTTTTCATCATTTTAATAACTTTAATAATATGTTTGTGTTGTTCAATAATAGGCTTGAATTTTCCTAGAGACTTTTCATTAACCATCAGAATAGCGTATAACGTATAATGAAAATCGAAAGACAAAAATGTTGCCAAAAAACTCAGCCTAAGGCACAGAGCACTAATACACTATTGATGCAAATGGGATTTAAAAATGAATTTAGATGAAATTATACTATTCAGGCCAATGACGAAGGAACTTGGATAATCCTTATCTGATGTTAATGAAATTTGACAGAGGCGATGGAAATGTGATTCTTAAGCATTGTTTTGTAGACAACAAAAATGCTTACAGATTTCGGGTGCGAACTTTTCCAATCTTTTTTACTGTATTTTTAGTTGTATCAATGACTCGCCCGACACGCATTTGCCCTCTCATGAAAACTAGTTGGCTTACATTTTTTAATAAATATTTTTTAAAGAATTTGACAGAATACACAGTAAGCTGATTTGATATTAGCTTTTGTTAAGAAATTTTATACCCTTCATTAAGGTAGCAAACATCTGTTCATAATATAGAAATAAAGTTCTTATCAGATCACCAAATGATTCTTCTGGATGTATCCTTGAGTTGGCTAAATAAATCTGTCGGCCTGTCATTTTTTTTATAAAAAACCAACTACATAAATGTATATTGTTTAATATTTCGTCTCACTTTAATTAATCTTTCTACATTTATAATTAGATACAAGTCTGATTAGCCGAAAAATAAATTTGCAATACAACAAACGCAAAAATCTATTTACATAATTATGTCGAAAGTTTAAAATAAATTAGTGAGGATCTATTTATACTTTACGTACTAACCTTTTTTTATATCAATAGACTAGACGAATATAATTTATTACGATTTTTGTATTTGTCTAAACTAATTCCTAAACCTCTCTAATATGCATTGCAAAATTAAAAATTAGTCAACTAAAATATTAAAATTAAAATTTACCAGACTTATTAATAGTTTTTATGAATTTACTTTCATAGTTAAAACATTAAAAAATTGAAATATGCAGTCCATTTAATCTATTTTGCTTCTTGTCTACACTTTCTAATATTAGATTTTTAATTAATTGGTAATTAATACAAACATTTATATTAGAATTTCCGTTTTACAGATATTTTTGCGAATGTGAATTTATTTCTAGCACATCTTTGTTTCTTAATTTTATTAGATTTTAAATGGTTTATAGTTCTTGGGTAATTAGTGCTCTACTTTTCTGTTTCAGATAAATTTGATAAGTAGTAGTACTTTGATAATTTACCTTCCTTAAACTGTCGGTTCATATTATTAACTCATTGACGAATTTCAACGCTAAATTTTGCTACCTCGGGAGGTTACTTTTCAATTTATATTGATTTTTTATTCGCTGTTCGGACCAACAGAGTAAAAAAATGGTCCCCGAAGTGGCTCCATATAAATAGGTAGAGCCCAATATATTTTGTATCAATTTCTTTGAGCATTTGAATTAATAGTTATAGTTTGATTCCAAATAAATAACGGTGCCTTGGAATAAGACTCGAGGGCCTGAAAACCCAATTAATACCCAATTTCATTTTTCGTCGTTTTGAACTTTTGTAAAGCGACATTTGTGAGAAATGACGCCCTAATAATAAACCTTTCTTTTCCAGAAATTATAGAATAGAAAGATTTAATTTTAAAACATTCTGGAAAAAGGAAATTTCCATTTCAATTTTAAAATTACTTTTCCAAGATTCTCGGAATAGAAAGCTTTAATTTTAAAATCTTCTGGGTAATGCAGATTTCCATTCTAATTATTAGCGAAAGTGAAATAAGACCAAGTTTCATGCGGGATTCGCCATCTCGGATTTTTACCCTAAGAAATTTTTTTCCGAGCTCCTACTCAATTAAACCACTTTTTTGGTCATTTTACTGATTGATTGGTTAAGAAGCTGCACCAAAATAAATACTTAGGGTAGAAAATCGATCTTGTGAATCAACCATGAATGATTTGGTACACTACACTAGTTTAAAAACCGATCCAGGGAGATAATTTGAAAAATATGAAGAATTTCTAAATACTCGTAATCTCAAAAATGTCGAATTTTTAAGTCTTTCAAAGTTTTCAAATATAGAATTAGCCGTAAATAAGTATGTCAAACCAAAGGAAATCCTGTACGCGCTAATCACCTCTATGTCAAATGTAAACAACCTGGACATTATTGAATAATTTCGAATAACCTATTGAAAATTGGAGAAATATCGAAATCTCTAACTCTTCAAGTTCCCACAACACAGAGCTAAGCGCAGAACATTGCCATAAAAAAATCTAGAAATGTCAAAAAACTTAAGAGATCTACAATATACTGCGGAAGAATCTCGATTACCCCAGAAAAATTCGATTAATCTCTATATTATTCCGGAAAGCCTGTAAAAATCTAGAAAATGCACGAAAATTTCGAAAAATTTGGAAAGTTCTTATGTAAATATAGAATTATTTGTCAAGTAATTGGATGCTACTAATACTACTTAGCAAAATGCTATACTAAGCAAGTTATGGCTAAGTTGAATAAAACGATATGCAATAATAATGGAACCTTAAAATACATCGGACAATTTCGTAAATATGGAGCCATCATATTCGTCGAATAGTCTCTAAGATTCTCGAGTAACATCAAACTATCAAGTACACTCGACGATTTCAAACAAATATAATCTCGAAAATTTGAATCACCATTAAGTCTCGCATCAGTCACGCTTCCGAATGTTCCGGTTATATTTTTATAATTAAGATCTTCATGAAATTCATTGACATAGGTGAATATAACACTTTGTTAATTAATGGTTTCTTTAAATTATTCATTTTTATCAATGTCATATGTAGGTAATATGTACTCGACCCACTTTAAGAAGAAATTAATTTGTGATTTTTACCAAAGTCACCGGTGAATTTTTCGGGCTAATTTCAAGAATACGGGCTCAGAATAATTGGATAGGTTCAATAAAAGTACATTTTGAAATATTAAAATCAAACACATCAAAATTATGATTAAATTGTCGACAAATATACGTGATCGGAGCATTATGTGCATAGTTAGATTTATATATCGGCAAATATATAAAATCCCTTACCCGAGTAGGTTTACAGGGCACATGAATATCAATCTTTGCAAGTAGTTACGGACAGTCCATAGAATTGGTCAGCAAATCAGCGATGATTGTTGAAGCAGCACATTTACGTCTTACAAGCAATGAGTCCAAATCAGCAATTTTACAGCGGTTCTTTTAAAGTATAAAATTCTTTTTATTCAGCCTTATTGGAAGGTCCGGATCCATCGGCCAATTCAATTTATGAAGATAGTCAATACTAAATTTCTTCTGTATCCTTTCAATTCTATCGATATAAATATGGTAAGCAGGATCCCAAATACTTGACGCATATTCCAAATTAGACCGAATAATGAAACAATACAACGATTTAATTGATTGTGGATTAAAATCTTTTGTGATACGACGAATAAAGCCAAGTAGAGGATTAAACTTACCCACTAATAAATTAATATGGTCTCGGAAATTCACTTGATGGTCCAAGATAACACCCAAATCTTTAAATGTCATAACTAGTTCCAGTTGGTGATTACCAATAAGATACTGATGACGAATAACTGCTTTTTTCCTGGAGAAGCTGATATTCCTGCACTTTTACAAATTTAAGTTTAATTTATTCACAATTGACCAATTATACAGCAAATCAAGATTCCTATGCATTTCATTATATTGCTGCGGGCTACATACAGTTTTTGATATTTTCAAGTCATCATATAATTCACAGTCACAGTACTGGAACAAAGAAGCAACTTCATTGCTGAAAACGTTAAACAACACTGGTCCTAGGTGTGAGCCATGAGGTACTCCAGAATGAACTTCAATCGTCTTAGAACTACCATATCCAGCTGACATTTGAAGTCAAAAGCGGTAAACACTTTAGATGTTAGACTTAAGAGAATTGTAGTGGTAGAACGATGCCTGACGAATCCATGTTGTTGCATAGTGCTAATGAAGATTTAACAATAAAATACAAATAATCACAAATAATAAGCTCAAATAATTTTGGAATCGATGACAATATTGATATGCCTCGATAATTTTTAATAATATTCCGTTTTCCGGATTTAAAAATGGGAATTATAAATGATTTCTTCAATATCAACGGAAATACACCACTCTTCAGAGGCGCATTAAATATCGGAGAAAGGGGTAATGATAGCGAGCTATTGACATCTTTTTCTGAAATATTATAAGGTATTCACAGTTAAATTTTGTTGATGCGAAATACGAGGTCCTAAGGAAACATCAATAGCAATATCATTGTATTTTTTATAGGCTGATTGGAAAAATTCAGCAAATAATTCACATAATATCCTCAGCATTACAGGCAGTTACATCATTTAACGACATTATTTAGGGATAACCGGAACAATTTTTTTTGACATCAATAAAAGGCCAAAATAGCTTTGGATTCTTCCTATAGGCTCGGTGATGTTCCTTATCAAATTCCCGTCATAATATGTAATATAATTTTCCTTTGAGTTAAGATTATTTCTCATATGGATGTAATCTTACGGTTGGTCATCATTTCACCAATAAGCATGTAAAAGGAATGTTAGTACACTGGTTTATATTGGAGAAACAAGGACAAATTGAACATTTTTTGAAATTCTGAATTTTTTTGTTTTCACCTCCATAAAGTACAGTTTTGGTCTAAAAATAATAGATTCAGTTTGGTTTTTGGAAAATTTTGATTCAAAAATGTGTCCGACAATCCCTAAAAATGAGAAAAATATTTTTTTTGGAACGCTATTTCAATAAATGTTTGCAATAAATTACCAATACAATCGAAATCTCTTACTTTAGTCTCTCTTGAATCTCTTTGTGTGTATGTATTTAAGCTTAATTCAGACTGAAAAACTGTGAAAACAATAAACTTGGTTGACATTTCAAGCAAACAGCTTCTTTTGGGATCCCATTCTATACTTTCTGAATTTAACGGATTGAATATGGGTTGCCTTACCTTTTCATTAAGCTTAGACTAGAAGCATCAACATTATGACCAGATCCTAAAACATTCCCAATCCATTTAAAACATTAGCGTTAAAATATTTTTCAGCTTTGAAGGATATAGGCTACCTTTATTTGTATTCAGAAATATATTTTGGCACCAATCCTTCATCTTGTAGATTCCGACTTTTCTGAATTACACACTTTATTTTTTCTAGAGGCCTGGTGACGTAATTTCGGTTCACTGCTCTCCACAAGATGAATGTTAAATATATTCCATCTTTTCTTTAATGTTTGCGTACAATCATTTCCAATAATTTATCTTAGGCCTAACCACTAGCTAAAAGATGTGGGGGAAATTGTTCTGTCAACTAAAGCTCTATTCCTTAAGCAGGACCGATATATTTAGTTCACCATCACAGTCGTGTATCCGTTTATTGCAATTTGTTTAGTTTTGTCCAGTTCAGCGTTGTAATCGTCACGTTTTTATATAATGTGGGCAAGGCGGTGGATTGTGCTATTAAAGGCAAAATTGGAGGACAAGACTCTGGATTGTGATAGTTTAGAGTACAGTACAACCTTTTTTCTTCTATTTTATTTCATTTTTTAAACATTGATACAATTTAATGGAACAAATAAGTTGGATTCCTTATTTTGAAAAAAAATATAGAAACTAAAAATCACGAAAAAAAATCCAGAAAACTAAAATCCAGAAACAAAAAATCCAGAAAACTAAAATCTAGAAACACAAGTATTAAAGTGCGGCCCAAGTTAACATTAAAATTTATAAAATGTCTATAAAATTTGAGTTTTTCCATAAAGTTTTTAATATTTATGATAATGGAAATTGCTTCGTCAACCTTTCAGACTCAAATCAAAGAAATTGTATCGCTCATATCGCTTCTACTGACAGTTCAACAGTAATTATTTCAAGTTGTGTTGTGGTTGGCTTAATTCGTTTGAAGTATGGTATCGACGATTGTATTGGAGCGCATTGCGGATTCGTGATAAATTCTAAACAAAATATATTTTCTGGATTTTTACTTTTCAATTATTCTGGATTTTAAAATTTCTGGATTTTTTAAGCCAAATGTTCAGAATCCCGTAACAAATCTCTATTTTTGAGAATATTTTAAATTTAAATCACCCTTTTCCATTGAAAAATTATTTTTATTATTTCCTGCGTGCGCCGGCCGGTCTTAATAACAAGAATAGTTTTACTGGAAAAGACAATTTTAATTTTAAAATATATTCTGAAAAAGAGGGATTTCCGTACTAATTGAAAAAAATTAAATTAAATCTCTCTTTTCCAGAATATTTTAAAGTTAAATGTTTAGTTTTGAAACATTGTGAAAACGAGAGGTGTCCATTGTAATTTTAAAATTAAATCTAAAAATTGTATCTCCCTTTTCCAGAATAAATACTTGCTGAAGTATAACGTACGAGGAATGAAATATGGACAAATGTAAAATGTATTTGTATTTGTATTGTACAACCAAAAATAAAAATTTCCTTGTTTTTAAATAAGGTGGTTCCCGTATATTTTATAAAAAATACATTACAACTGCGTCATTTTACGATTAGTTACAAAAGTGTCGTTGTTACAAGTAGATCGTCGTAAATTAATTTATAAATTTTGTCAGGAAAATCCAGACAATAAAAAGAACGAGATTTTTCACTACTTCAAGGATCTTGGATTCAAAAAATCCTTTATCTACAAAACAATTAAACTTTTTGAGAATAATGAACCGATGGAAGGAAAACCCGACTCTGGTAAAAAATGTCAACTACAAGGTAGCAAAGTTCGAATGAAATTGAAAGGTGAAACAGTGGGTCGAACTGCAAAATCGAACAGACAACTGGGTAAAAAATATCAAGTTGCCCCAAAAACTATCAAGAAATATTTACAAAGTATGAATATTCAACGCAAACCCAAAAAATCGGCACCAGCAACTACAGACAAACAATTAGCTACAATCAAATCTAGATTAAGAGTGCTTTCCCAAACATATTTCGCTGCTTCTTCAGCTTATAAATGTGTGATGGATGATGAAAGTTATTTCACTGTTGAAGGTAATGAATGGCAGCCAAAATACTACTACGAGTCTCCCGATCACAAAGCACCAGAAAAGGAGAAGTTTATTCATAAGACCAAGTTTCCAGGTAAAGTTATGTTGTGGTTGGCTATTAGCGAACGAGGTGTCAGTGACCCAGTATTTTTCAAAAGTGGTTTGGCGGTTAATGCGCAAACATACACAAACAAATGTTTACCTGTGCTTCAGAAATTTATAAATAAATATCATAAAAATGATAAAACGATTTTTTGGCCTGATTTGGCATCCTCACATTATGCCAACGCAACGTTATCTGATTTACTTCAACGCAGAATCGAATTTATACCTAAAGACTATAACCCACCAAATGTTCCACAACTAAGGCCCATTGAAACTTTTTGGGCAAATCTGAAGAGAATGGTATACAGCAATGGATATCGTGCCAAAAATGTTGAATGTCTGATTAGAAAGATAAAAAGAGATTGATACATCAGGAACGCAGGCGGCAATGAAAAGAGTGCCAGAAAGGATCAGGAAAGCGAATCGATATGGAGCGCAAATTTTTCTGTAAATTTTATCTAAGAATTAAAGTTTTAAATAAATTATGGATTAAAATCGTTTGATTAGTAAATAATTTTTTTTTTACTTTTTTTTGTTTGTCCATATTTTATTCCTCATTCGTTATGTAGAAAATGAAAATAAAAATTTGTGGATTATTTTACTTTGGTTATTAGTAAGGTTATCAACTAAAGCAAGTTTTTTTCAGGATACTTTCTTGTCCATGATTGCCGTATTTTTCGGTAAAATATTTCGTTTTAAATTTGAATTATAATTTATTTACTAAAATATAGAACTCCTTAAAGCTACTTAGGATTGTGTAAGAATGAAAATGTAAATACATTTGAAAGATATCTTTCCCCCCTCCCTTCCCCCGCCACTTAAAGTAAAATAAACCTAACAATTTGGCGTGTTTTTGCGTTGTGAAATTGAACTCGAAACAGAAATAACAAATGCCCCAAAACTAACGCCAAATACCCCAAAATATGTACCATATGTTAATTTGTTTTTATCGTACGATGGAAAAAAGGAACAAATAGTTAGGTAAATATTTCCATTGTAACCTTAAATTTATATCTGCCTTTTCCAGATTATTTTAAAATTAAATGTTCCTAAGTAAAATTAACTAAAATTTGAGATTTTTTCATATAAATTTATTTGGGGTTTAGCATTTTCGGTTACTTTATATATTAAAAATGAAATTAAGTAGCTATACCTCATTTCAAAAATACCCTAAAAATTAAATGAAAAATGCCCAAAATTTTGAATAATAAAAATGTATCGTGAATATTATCATTATTTTGGAGATTTTTAGATTGAGGTGTAATTGCCACACGCCACTTATTTCAATTTTACTTTGGGGATTTTATTAATTATTTTTGGGGGGAGAATTTGCATTTCTTAATTTGAGAATTTATTTTATTTATTTTCAGCAGTCACATTTTCTAGTGAGCATCCAAAATCATTAAACGTCAAAAAACTATCGATGGCTCAGGCTAGTGGCCATCTAACACTTAACTTCATTATTGTTGGCGATCATCTAAAACAATCAATTATTTATTTGTTATTCGTTATTTCTCGAGATTGTTTTCGGTGGCTAAGAAGACCACAAAGACTTCAAATAACGTAATTAAAGCTCGAAATTCTAGACGAATTTGGTTCAAAGAGGAATTGTAGAAAATCACATTTGATGGTTACGCAGATGCAGTGAAACCGCGTCCGTTCGGGATCATAGATTGTGTACAAATTGTTTTATTGGTAATCATTCTGTAAATAGTTATGACAAGCAGCTTTGTAATAGCCATTCGCAAAAACAAAATTCTTTTTTTCATTTTGGTAACACCGCTTATTTTAATTAGTTTATGTAGGCTAAAACAGAACCTGCAATCCAAAACCAAACATTGTCAAATATTCTTCACTTAAGTGGTGTTTCAACCAACTTGTTTTAGGGGTAAATTAAATACTGAACGAAATATTCCTAATAAGTGTATCATCAAAATCTAATACACGTTTATTATACGAGGCAATGCTGAACAGTAGTTTGCATTTAAATGTTTATAAACCGAACACATCGTCAATCTATGGAAACTCAAAATACAGCCGACAAATAAAAGAATCTCTGGGATCTGTGGATTAAAGATTTCTTTTCTTCTATTTTCTCGAGTATCTAATTTTTTGGTTATATTAGAAATTATACCTCAGAAGTATTAAAAATTGAGTACAATTAGTTTATGGGAATAATGAAAGCCCTCCGTATATCTCGCAATATGTACTTTATAGCAACTGGCGTTGGATGAAAATTTACTAACGGGAAATTATTTATTTTATGGTTTGTGAAGTTGATTAAGGGGCTACTTCATGGAGCATATATAGTGATATTGTCGCGCTTGCTTGAATTTCTTCTTATCGACATTCTGAGCGTACGTACACAGGGTTAGTTTTTTAAACATTCGATGCCTAATATTGTGAAGAAAATTCACCAATCAATTTCACCAGTAACGTGGCTTGGGTTTAGACTGTCATGAGCCAGATTAGTTTTAGCCAGATTAGCCCTTGTTACAGTTACATTTCTCTGTAGGGGAACAACAGATTTTACCGATCGATGCGGTAAGATTTAGAATAAAGCAAGTTAGGAAAAAGTGCAAATGTTAATTAGAAAAGTATATTTAGGGTTCAAAATTTGAAAACCCAAATTTTTTTGTCCATTCAGTTTTGTGGTATTTTCATACTTTTAGAATCATAACACGTTTTAGAATATTTTTGCTAACATCATTAAAGTCTAGTGGTTGGTTGCTCTTCAATGCTGTTTTAATGGGATTCTGTCTCTCTATAGAGCAGATTGCTTTTAGTAAACTGACATGTTACATATGTATGTACCTCAGTTATTTTTAGTACTTAATTAGGTAATTCTAAAATCTAATTTATACAACGTTAATAAATTACTCTAGCAGAGTTCTCTTCCTCATGTATGTTTCTTTGATAATAAATTTCACGAGCAACATTTTGGCATTAAACCATCAGATCACGAGTTTTTATTGTCCCATTAAAAACGTATACGCCCAACTTTTCATTTTGCAGTAAAACAAATGTTTGTTTGTTCGCCAAAAATGATTCTGTGCCATATTTATGAAAATTCTTAATAAATTACAAACCTTATTTTAGGCTAATATACAGTACAGTTCCCGATAAAACCATCAGTGTTCTTAATTTTCCGAAACGATGAAATTTTTTCATCATCGCTTTTTCAAGGTTAAAATAAGGTCTACAAATTTAAACTCGAGTACATAAAGGTATAACCACAGTATAATGGAAACATGAAAAACATAATATTTAATTTCCTTCAATTTTTTGAAATCATATAACGAAATGGGAGTCACTGCGTGATATGTAAAATCAACATATTTCATTTTAATATTGTTTTAAATTAACAGCAACAGTCAATTTAATATTACAAAATTTCCATTTGATTAATTTAATTGTAGGACAAATAAAAACGCAAGGTTATTGAAATTGAAAATACATTTAGGTTGACAAAAAAAAAAAAAATTATCTTTACACTTAGTAAATTATTTATTTAAGAATTTTTGTAAACAATCCCACAATATATTTTATAAACCACAAAATGATCAAAAGAGTTTTTTATTTTGTTCCTTAAAACCGCAGATCTACAAAAGACACAAACCTTATGTAGGTACAAATATTATACTTTGTATATATTTGTAAACATTTAAGATGCAATTGAATGAACGAAGATATCCTTCGAATTTTTTTGCAGTTTATTTAAATTTTGGGTTTTGTTGTTAAATTAGTTTCAAATAAAAAATTTAATTGTAAAGAATTTTTTGCATTTCGTTGCATTTTAAGTTTATCTAAGAAAATTTAAAGTGACATGAATTGAAAATTAATTTGATAGTGATAAATTAACCTTCTATTTTTGGATAAATAATCAAACGAAAATTTCGAGAAGACAAAAATATACAGTAGATGTTCAAATATGCTCGTACGTAACGTATTTATTTTTAGTTTCTTAGTCGTATAGCCAAAAATATACTTTTCATTCATAAAATCAATCAAACTTGAAGAACAAACACTAAAAAATCACCTGTTAAATTTTGTTAAATTCTTGTATTACCCAATTTGCATATACGAGTGTATATATACAATGAAATAATAAGTTAAATATTTATTTATAAATAAGCTGAATCGTTACACTAAATTACCGAAAATTACGATAAATTCATGAATGAATGGCACAAAAATGCATTCTTAAGTGTGGGATTTCTTTTAAAGAATTTTTTTATTTGTTGATTTTACTTTGTACGCGCAACGTATAGTAAATACAATAAAAATAAATTTATGCGGCAAAATTTATTTTTGGCTTTTATTAAGTAAATATTTCAATTTGAAATACTTATGTATACACAATCAAGAATCCGTTGACAATGACTGATAGCTTAAGCTTGTACCGCCCGCAGCGTTTCTTAATTTTTTAAATTTTTTTATACTAAGTAATTTCGGGTAATTTACATTATTAGAAATATGTCAACCGAACGTTTGCATTTTATTGGAATGCCTTTTTAAACTGTCGTTTGAATTGGCTCAATCAGCGCTAATGAACTAAAACTTGTTACTTTCCTGCTTGTGTCCTCTCTACAACCCAGATGGTTTAACAATCAGAATCTTCATATTTAAAGTTTTTCATAAACTGAAATTCTTCATATTTAAGATATTTTACGAAAATTTATTTTGCACATGCATATCTTAAAAACTGAAAAACGTCAAAAATGAACAGTTTTGGCGTTCAAATATTAGTTAAATCAAAAAACAAGCAATTAAGATCAACTAACCCGAAATAAAGCATAGAATATCGGAAGCTATACTCATGGTCAAAAGGGTAAAAAGACTTAAGTGGTATCCAGCGAAAAATTATAGACAAAAATTAATAATCAAATCGCACTAGAAATTGAACTTATTGGGATACTGAAGTTCGCCGAAAAGTGGCAAGCATAAAGTGAAAAGTCGATAATGTAGATCGTGCCACCCTCAGCCGAAATCTTCCAGATGGGATTAAAAAAGGTAATGCAGATTGTATAAAGTAAAAAAAAATCGGTAATGCAGATTGCGTTATCGCAGCCGAAAATAAAAAATGAAGTCGTTATCAATCGATAGTGCTTAGCTTAAAAATGACTAACGATGTATGGATAGCATTGAATACCTCTGTCAATATTGTTATATGGCAAAACCTGACTCCAGTTCCTCGAAAATAACTGATGGAAAATTCGCGAAACCCAAAAAAATATTTAAAATTAGAATAAACTCAGCGTCTAGGGTGTTATGTCCGGAGATGGATTGCTTTAGTGTGACTTGTCAATAGCTATCGCAGGAAAAAAAATCAGTTCAAGTTTCCCAAGATTTTGATTTAATGAATATAATTCGCTAGATCAGTAAGTTCTTGCCTCATACTTAATGTATGAAGTGAGAATTGTATTTTTGTAGTTTGGTCGTAGGTCGTGGCTACCTGAAGAGTAGACCGAACTTTTCGGTACGAAACCAAACTACCACATATAGAACTCAAGGAGGGTTCTCATTTTATATGTTCAGAGTCGATACACTTTGTATGACTCTATTGGGTTAAAGTACGGGGGGATTTTGATATTTCTAATTTTTTAGTAGATATATTATAAATAATTGGTCTCTTCATTTTTTCTGATTAACAAATCGAAAAATGTTGTGAATGACATTATTGTTAAAATATTTTGTCTATAAAAATCCGAAAAGATCTTATTGATTTCAAGTTTCCCGTGGGAAATCTCGAAAAAATCGATTTTCCAAAAATCATTAGAAAATTTGTATGAAATCAGCTAAGAAATTACTAGCCTTTAGGGTGTCGCAAGGCTCAACAGAATATTCGCTAAAACCGATGCTTGCCCGCTTTCATGTTCTTCGTCTTCCTGATGGTGGGGTAACTTTTTCCAGAAAAGGAGATTAGTGAGGTGATTCCTTAAATCCATTTCCCGGTTTCAATATTATCAATTCTAACAGGGCTACGGAACACCCTCACTAATAATATAGCGTTGATTACATTCACGTGTCGCACACGCCCATCAACAATTTGTTTAATTAAATACAATTTGTAAAACGTGTCGCTTAACCTTTATAATGAGTCAAACACCCAAAACAAAATTCTTTCAAGTGGGATTAAATTTCCATATAAACGCATATAATAACAAAATAATTTCGAATCTTTAAATCTTTATAATGGAGGACAATTTCTCCCGCAGATTTTGAATAATTTTATAACATATTGTGAATGAATTGTTTCTTTATAAACAAACACGATAAATATTATACGATTCGACATATCGAATTGTAAATCACAGCTTGTCTCAAACCATAATAAAATATTGCCATAGCGAGAATTTCTTTCGTTGTCATTTTAAATTAAGATAATAACCAATTAAATGTATACATATAGGTATAGACACAAACACGCAGTTGGATACTTTTTTTTTTTACTTTTGCAATTATCACTGATTATATGTGTAATCGAGTAAAGTTTGAAAATTTCACACCATTAACGTATACTTAAAACAAATTTAATATCGCGTTTAATAAAACCATAAGCTTGGATTATGGTGCGACTAATTGTTTGACGTCACACCACTTAAGATTAGTGTGCACAATAATTATATAAAACTTTGAAATGGCATATATGAAACGTGATACACATATAAGCGTGGTTTTATTGATATAAAGCAAAGGAATTTATAAAGTTCAATGAACAAAAATATATTTTCACTTATGCCTGTCAAAGTGATTTTATAATTCATATTTTTAATGACGTACGGTCGGATAAAATACATGCATTATCTGATTAATCAAATTTTGATTATTTAACAAATTAAAAAAAAAAGGTTTTGTCCAATAGGTGGCCAAATAGGTATATTTGGTTATATGCGTTTGATACGCATAATTTTTTGTTTTTGTATTACTAGTGTACTTAAAACCCAGATTATAGCATTGACGCACTGTGATTTAATAAATCGGATTTAGTGAATTTAACCGTAGTGTGTCAACCCCAGTTTCTGCTAATCGCGTTTTCTTTCATAGAGTACCTGATCCAGTTTAGCTAAATCGGATTTATGTCTATCTAGGGTATTCAAGCCAAGGTTAGTTCGCGATGTCGCTCGATTTTCTTATCTGCTATTGACAATTGAATTGATTTTAGGGCTTAATTTAGGTTAATTTGTTAATACAGTGAGTAGTTTCCGGTATCGATAAAAGCCATTTATTTAGCAATGTGTTTATTTAATCATACTCTCCTTTTAACATCTTCATTCAACGATTTTCCACTATTTTTTATTCCAAATATTGTTGTGAAGTTTTTGCTGTGAAGTAATTTACTCTTTTGATTTTTGATCGAAAGTGGGCGAACCGCTGCTTAATCTTGATTTAAGGTTGTTCGTGCGCAAATATCCATGGAAGATATTTTCTATACATTTCTTTTGAAGTGTTTAAGATGTCAAAAATCTCACTCAACTCAGTTTACTTGTGTGGCCATCTCTTATCACTGTTGTGTGTCTACGTCACTTTTGAGATTGTCTACACGCAAATGTCGACAACAGTATAGACAATAGTTTTCTACGTAGACAATTAGACAATACGTGGCCAATGTAGAAAATTCGGAGACAATTCGTAGACAATTAAAATATGTATTATATTTACCTATTGTTGTTTTTATCTTTGTAAAGAGTTCCTACCAAAACCAAAATATTTTATACTTGAACTACCGAGTGTATTTTGATTGAGTGTAACTTAATTTAGAAGAATGTTATCGTAATAAGGTAACACAAAGAACATCATCCAGGTTTCATACGTTTTTGGTCCAAATATGAAAGAGCCAGCCAAAAAAAAAATTGTGCTATATTCTGTTAGAACTTGACATCCTATAAGCATTTGTTATTATGGCACCAAACCTGTGGAACCAAAATATCATGCTATGGCGAGACGTTTAATTTGTTTTCGACAATTGATTTCATCGAAAATATATACATAATATGTATGTATGTATATGTATGTTTAAGGTAGATTTTTTGAACTCAAATAAAACCAAGTACAATGGTCCCACAGTTTTGGTGCCATAATAACAAATGCTTAGGAGGACAAGATCTAACAGAATAAAGCACAATTGTTTTTTGGCCGACTGTTTCAGATTTGGACCAAACCGGATGATGTTCTTTGGAGCTACATATAATAGTACTATGAGAATTTTGAAAGTCAAAATGGAATCGTGAACTACTTGGTATACACCAGTTATATCAGGAGAGTTAGTTAGTTCAGGAGAGTTAGTTTAATATTCTTTTAACGATGTGTATCCCCAGTTACAGGAGATATCTCAATAATTTCATCTAGTTTGCACATTTTTATTGAAGATTGACACAAATCGGAGTCGGCGTAAAATTTAAATAATAGAAATATAGTGTCAATTGTGGACTAAAATCGGTTTTGACCTAAATCGATTTAAGTTACTTTAACTTGAGAGTAAAGAATTTTATCCGCAAGCATCCAACTTGGGAGGGGGAAATTCTTTATACATGCAGCCGTTTGAAACATGAACTTATCTAAACTTTTTAATGGCCTACCAACAATTTTTATATCGTAATTTTTAACTGCACATTTAATTTTTTTGAAAAGGACATAAATAGAAATTGAAAATCGCAATCAAATATGTTGAATGTTTTCAACTAAATTTTGCAATTCTAAATGACTGATGTACTTTCCGAAAGCTTCTTTTATGTTCTTGGATATTAAATTTTTTGGTTACCCCGTTTGTATCCGTACACTTGTTAATTTTAAAATTTCCCAAATGAAAACATTCATCTGACAACTTAAAATTGATTTCAGCTAATAAAAATACGAAATTATTTTTATTTAATGAAGCAAGCCTACGGACTTTTGTGTTTCATTTTTATGTTTATGTACAATAATATTTATTTCCTTTTATTATTACACGAACTTGTCCGACTTGACTATTCGATTGTAATGACCGTTCTACCTATATGTATACTCTATCGATTATATCTCATCCGATATTACCAAAACAACCGATATCCAACCGGTCTTCATAATGACCTATCTTCTTACAACGCGCGACTACTAAGAATATATTTATAGCAGAGATGGGCAACTCAACTTAATGTCAACGTCGATAATAATTATTGACGCGTCAAATTCCATCTCTGATTTATAGGTATAACAGACCAGTTACAGTTCGTGACTAAAATATATTACACCGACCTGAACATGCTCTTTTATGATATAAATCTGTGGTGAAACTTTCATCCTCATTTCATCCTCGATTTTTTTTGCAATTTTGCTTGTAAATTTTCTTCACGGTGTAAGTTATCATTAAAAAAAAACAATAACTTCAGAATTTAGTACAGCCGCATTAATATCGTCTAGAAGTTTCTAAAAAAAAAATTTAGGCTTAAGCGGAGATGCTTCCAGAATTTTAGTCTCAATTAATTCCGCCAGTAAGTTAAATATTGTGAGGCTAACTGAAGAACTCATCCAGTGCGCTACACTTGTTTAAATCATTTTCCGTTAAAATTAAATTCATTATTTACAAGGACAAATTTTAACGCTTCTACGAAAAAATTAATTGTAAATTGATATTAAAATTTAATTTTATAGCATTCCATAATTTGTTAATCAACTTTAAAGTTAAGTTTAAATCCACGTCGAAAATATACATATATGTACAATATCTAACGAAACTAATATATAATTTGGTGGCAAACTAAAATTTTTGATTTTAGCTTCAAAATCTTCCGCATTTTTTATTCCCGAAAAATTATGGCACACGTAACAATTTAAAATATTTGACAAAAGTTTAGATGCCCTTAAAGGATGCCGTCTTTGTGTACTTTTAGGAAGAACGTACAGATTTAATTATTTTGCAAAATCGTGTCCTAATCGAATAATTCGATTTAAATTTATTTGTATTGATGAAATACCACCGGATATGTATTGTGCCGCCTAATTTAGAAACGACACTCTCCAAATCATTTGAGTTCTAGGAAACGGAATAAAATGTTTCTTCATTTCTCTGCATTCGTATTTCAAATCTCTGGACAAGGTAGTTTCCCTTTCTCTTTGGACTGGGTATATCAATTTTGAAAATTTTCTCATTTTGATTTGTTTCGTTGCTTCAAAAATGTAATCGTATCGAATTTTAGGATTTTGAAAAAAACTTCATAGATGTTGTGCCATTGTCAAACATTTTTAATTTTGACTATTCCCTTATTGAGGGAAACAATACTTTTAAGAGTACCTTTATACGTTTTTTATTGGTCGATAAGTCGAAAAAATGTACTATTTTCTACATCTTATGAAAAAATTCTTTTTTCTTAAAAAAAATTCTAAAGTCTCTTCTTACTTGTTAGATACAATATTTTTTAAGTTGTAATTCCATGTTCACAGGAACGGAGCTTTGCTCAGTGATCAGTGATCCTAGGTACATATTTCAATTCATTCACCTTTTCATATTGAGTATCTCCTGAAATGAAGGCTCCACGAGTCTGCTGTTGTGAACCTAGCGGGGTTAAGGCTTTTTATTTAAAAATACTTAGATTTTAGTTTTTAGATTTTATTAAATTACATAAAAGAATGTTAACTTTATTATTTTTAATAGAATATTTGATGATTGTAATCGAAGACGGTCACAACAGTAATCCATTTAATATTTTATTATTGATTTTCAGTCATCATACTTATGTACAAAATATATATATATATATATATATATATATATATATATATATATATATATATATATAAGTTAACGACTAGGAGCACTAGCCTAGTTATAAAAATGCTGATTCTGTACAACGTGACTTTAATTTCATTTGCAACGTGCTATTTAGTTTCCCACATAATTATTCGTAATTTAATCATTTAAATTCCTTTGTAATTAGATTATTTAAAATCGCTTACAACAAAATTATTAATATAAAAAATAGAGTAACATAAAAAATCTGCTTACTACAGATTTTCGAATATAGAAATTTCTGTTATATTTAAGTTTAGTTTTAGTTTGGAATTGTAAGAGAAAAGATCGAAATAAATTTCATTTTTTTTAATCGCTCCGAATTGAAATTTGTAACTGGCGCCGAAACAGGGACCGCCACATCATAGTTAAAAATAATAACTCGTGCAAGTAGTGAAAGTTGAGTGAATCACAGTAACGAAACTGTAGTAGGAAAAAGTGAATAAGTTACGCGTATTAAGTCATCACCATAAGAACATAACATAATTCGCCAATCCGTACCACAAGTAGGTGCTCTGCAATATTCAACGCAGAACTCCAAACGGGAAATTACGGCTTATCCCAGTAGAATCTACATAGAAGACACACCGACGGCTGATCCCTAAAAATACCCATCCGGCAAGGAAAAAACTAACCTCTAAAGAAACTCAAATCTTTAGACAGGAAATGCAAATCCTGATAATCTTAATGTAAGTGTAACTAAAATTTTCATTTAATTCTTAATGCTCAAAAAACAAAAAGTAATATAAACGTGAATAATAATAAACGTACCTAATATCATAATAAAGCTATAATAACAAATTCAATTTAATTTAACTTTAATTTTTTTTTTGACAAACTCTAAAATAAAAATCCTAAATATAATATCAGTGAATAATAAGAAAGTGTAATAATCTCAGTTTACAAAATAAAAAAAATGTCGCAAATCGATATATTAGCTGATCAAATAAAACAATTGACTGGTGCTGTTAATGCTCAAATTGAATTATCAAAAAAAATCGAGCAGAGATTATTGAAACTCGAGAATCCCGTAATCCACAAACCAGAAGCACCAACATCACCAAGAACCGAACAAGATCTACAAGAGATTAGTAGACTCCCAGATTGTGTCAAGGAGTTACAAACATTTGATGGCAACCCCACTCAGTATATATCGTGGATCCATAATGTAGAAAATATTTTGAAAGATTACGAAATCGTACGTAATAAACCGATATTTAGAGCTATACTCCAAAGTATAAGGCAAAAGATCAGAGGCAACGCCGATGCCGCTCTGATATCCTACAACATCTTTAGCGATGATTGGGCTTCCATAAAAAAATGCCTGTCTCTGCATTATGCTGACAAAAGAGACCTTAGGACATTAGAACACCAACTCAGTAGCATCATGCAGAGAAATATGACCATAGATGAGTTCTACGCGAACATTAATCATCAATTCTCTCTGATCGTGAATAAAATAAAAACAGAGGAATACTCTCCCGATACAATAGAAGTTTTAATAGAAACATACCGGAACCGGGCATTAGACGTTTTTATTCGAGGATTAAACGGCGAATTATCTAAAATGCTAATCGTTCAACGACCTCAGACGTTACCAGAGGCATACGCTTCATGCTTGGAATTTCAAAATCTAAACTTTAGAAATTTAGTAATACACAAAAGGAATTTTAACAATCCAATAGTAGCTCCAATAAATCAGCTAACTCCCACGAACAATCAAAATCTACCAAGGAAGCCTACGTATACTCCAATGCCACAACACAATATGACCACGCCACAACGGAATATGGCCTATAACATACAACATAACGCACAATATCAAAATAATAGGATGCCGCCCCCTCGACCAGTTGAACCTAAACCACCAACACCAATGGAGATAGACTCATCTATTAACTCAAAGCGAGTTAACTACCAAAACCGCCCAGTAAACGCTAACTATCAAACAGCATTTAAACGCGAAGCTTCGTATCAGAACGAGCCACGAAAAACCCAAAGAATTTATCACCTTGAAAATGTCGATGAAGAAGAACAATACAATCAATTAATCAACGAGAATTCGGACATCAATGTATCCGAAGAAGAACATGAAGAAGAGGACAACTCCGAATTAAATTTTATGATGGCAGCCTCTCTAGCGTACCTTACCTAGAGTACAAAACTAGAGATAATAAAACTCTCAAGTTCCTGATAGACACAGGAGCCAATAAAAATTTCGTAAAACCAGAACTAGCAATAAATTCTATTCCCGCAGAGGCGCAATTCAACATCAGGTCCGCTGGTGGGACCATCTTAATAACAAAGAAGATTGTGGGAAAATTTTTCGAAAGTGTTGGAATTAACAAAAACATAGAATTTTTTGTGCTGCCCGGACTTAGATCATTTGACGGAATAATCGGTGACGACACCTTAAAGGAACTAGGAGCCATCATCGATAGGAAACACAACGTCTTACTCTTAACACCAAATATTAAGATACCACTGAAGGAGAAAACATCATCTCAAGTGAATAATCTGGAAATACGAGATGGCCATCTGTCACAAAAAATGAAACAAAATCTTCAAAAGATGCTATCAAGATTCAATACATTATTCGGACCAGTCAATAATATGGAACCAATCGATACCGATATAAAAGCCGAGATCAAAACGAATACAGAAGAACCTATTTATGCTAAATCGTATCCATACCCCGTTAGCATGAGAAGCGAAGTCGAGAAACAAATTGAAAAACTATTGAAAGATGGAATTATAAGACCATCTAAAAGCCCGTACAACTCCCCAATATGGGTAGTAGAAAAAAAACTAGACGCATCAGGCATCAAGAAATATAGGATGGTCATCGACTACAAACGATTGAATGCCGTAACAACACCAGATGCCTACCCGATTCCAGATATATCAAATACCCTGGCAAATCTGGGAAATTCTAAATATTTTACGACAATCGACCTTACTTCTGGATTCCATCAAATCCAGATGAAAGAAGCCGACATACCCAAAACATCATTCTCAACGATGAACGGCAAATATGAGTTTTTAAGACTCCCCTTCGGATTGAAGAATGCTCCGGCCATTTTTCAACGAATGATCGATAACGTTCTGAAGGAGTATATAGGGAGAATATGTTACGTCTATATAGACGATATTATCATATTTGGAGGAAACACCGAGGAAGAACACCTGGCTAATATTGACCGAATATTCTCGAAATTGGAAAAGGCCAACCTACGGGTTAATCTCGATAAGACAGAATTCCTAAAACAAGAAACGGAATTCCTTGGCTACGTTATAACAAATCAAGGCCTTAGACCCGATGAAAAAAAGGTGTTTGCCATTCGGAAAATTAAGAGTCCAGAAAACTTAAAAGATCTAAAATCATTCCTGGGACTCACTTCATATTACAGGCGCTTCATTAAAGATTACGCTAAAATCGCCAAACCATTGACAAATATCACCAGAGGAGAAAACGCTCAAATTCCGGCCAACCAATCAAGAAAAGTTAAAATCACCTTTACCGATGAGGAGCATCGCGCATTTCAACAAATTAAGGATTTATTGTCATCCACGGAAATACTGATCTCTCCCAACTTCGAAAAACCGTTCATCTTGACAACAGATGCCTCGAATACAGCAATTGGCGCTGAACTGTCTCAAGGCGAACTCGGCAAAGACAGACCAATCACGTTCATCTCCAGGTCATTGAATAAGACAGAGGAAAATTACGCCGTTAATGAGAAGGAAATGCTTGCCATTATCTGGGCTCTGGACAGCTTAAGAAACTATTTATATGGCGCGAAAAAAATTAGGATTGTCACAGATCATCAACCTCTGACATTCTCCTTAAGTAACAAAAACCATAACGCCAAACTAAAAAGATGGAAGTCAAGACTAGAAGAGTATAACTATGAGTTGATTTACAAACCTGGTTGTACCAACAAAATTGCAGATGCTCTATCCCGACTAGAGATAGAGGCCAATATTCTATCAACAGATGGCACAATTCATAGCGCGGATCAGGATAGTTCAGATTTGATTCCATACTGTGATGCACCGATAAACGTCTTTAAGAACCAACTTATTTTTACGGAGAATAAGAATGTTTACGGCTATGAAGAACCACATCCAAATTACCACAGACATTTTATCAGCTTACAGGAAATAACTAAAGAGGCCTTGATGAACGCACTCAAAGAAAGGCTGAACCCTACAACAATTAATGGTGTGAAGATTCCGGAACAATACATCCAAATTTTACAAGAATTATACACAGAACATTTCGCTGGATTCAAAATCCGCCTAACTCAAAGAATCGTACGAGACATCAAGAATGAAGATAATAAATTCAACATTATTCAGCAAGAACATAAGAGAGCTCATCGCAACTGGAAGGAGAATAAAGAACAAATTCTGGAAAACTATTACTTCCCACACATGGCCAACTTGATAAAAAAGTACACACGGAACTGCGAAATCTGCCACACAAATAAATATGATCGCCACCCGGAAAAGGTTAAACTTCAACCCACACCAATACCGACTTATCCAACGGAGATTATCCACATAGACATTATTGACATCAAGAAAGAAAAGTTCATCACTTGTATAGATAAGTTCACGAAATTCACGAAATTCTTCCATATTAAGAACAGATCAGCTCCGCATATTAGAGATAAACTCATCAAAGTGTTGCATTACTTCACGACACCCAGAGTAATGGTGATGGACAATGAGTCAAGTTTTATTAGCCCCATGGTATCGGATTACATCAAGATGCTCGGAATACAAATTTATCTTACGCCATCCCAAAAGAGCGAGGTAAATGGAACAGTCGAGAGAGTCCATTCAACCATCATAGAATTGATAAGATGTCTACAAAATGAACTTAAGGACCTAACCACAGAAGAGCAAGTAAACGTTGCTGTAGATAGATACAATAATACAATTCATTCAGTCATTGGAAGAAAACCCAGTGATATATTCTTTGGACGAACCAATCGCATCAACTTCCAAAATATGTTGAACTATAAGGATAAGGTAAACGCCGATGTTATCCAACGAATCCAAAGCTCCCAACAACTTAAGCTACAAAATGAAAATTCAAGGAAACCAGAACCAAAAACATACGAGGTTGGAGATACGATATACGTTGCGATAAAACAAATCCAATCAAAAGACAAAGCGAAGTTTAGAAAAGAAATTGTTGCAAAAAACAACAACGTTACAGTGATAACTGAATCCGGAAAAAAAATACACAAAACTCACATAAAAAACATAGCTGAATGAAAACTATCTCTATCATTTTTAGCCCCTGCCTTTGGACAGCAACAACGTGCCTGAACATCTATGAATACAATCACCCGCTCGTAACACTCAAGCAGGGAACCGGAAGAATTATCAATGGGAAATTCAAGCTGATCCACATCATCAACTTGACCAGCTATGAAGAAATAATAAATAGAATTTCACCTGAAATCAACCGCATTGATCGAGAAAGCAACTTTAAACCCCAACTGATGCACCAAGTTGAACAAATTAACCGATTATTATCGGAACTCAAAGGTCAAAATACACGAACCAGACGATCAATCGACTGGATTGGGACAGCGTGGAAATGGGTTGCAGGATCCCCAGATGCAACAGACTGGGACAAAATCGTCAACGGTCAAAATGAACTCATCAACAACAATAATGAACAGTACCAAATTAACACCGCATTAATGAACACCGCTGAAAAAATCCTTAGTGAATACAACAAAATTGTCGAGTCACTACACGAAGACTCTGAAGGACGGATCCAACAAATATTATTTAACCGGCTCACTATTGTCAAAGAAGAAATCAAAGAAATCATCAGAGCCGCACAACTAGCAAAGGGTAAAATAATTAACACGAATTTACTAGACAAAGTAGAAATCGGACGGTTGGTTGCGGAAATTGAAACACTTCCCTACACAAATGAAGTAGAAGCAATAGAATACGCGGAACCGATGATGCTTGTTAAAAGTTCTACCATCTTATATGTAATATCGATACCTAAGACAAGCAGCCAGGAATATAATCATGTCATCATTAGATCGACCATCAAACAGAACAAACAAATACACTTAGAGTACAAGGAGCTTCTCATTAATCAACACGAACTATTTGGAATCACTGGAAAATGCAATTCGTTTCGTGAAACTACAATTTGCGAAATGAACAACTTAGAAGAGATACAGAGAGACCATTGCATCAGTCAGCTAATAAAAGGAACGCACGCTAAATGTGATTACCGATTTAATAAAAACCAGATAATCGAGACCTTGAACGAAAACACAATCTACCTAAGCAATTTTAACGGGACCGTTAGTAATAACAACACGAACAAACATCTGAAAGGGAACTTCTTAATACAATATAACAACGAAATCATAAAAATCGACAATCAAACATTCATCAACCAAGAGGTTAGAACCTCTCAAGTCCTGCCATCAATCCTCCAGCCCAACATAACGGAAAAAGGCATCAAGATCGACCCAGAATACCTCCACGATTTACACCTAAACAACGTGAAACATCTTCAAAATTTATTCTCAAAACATAAAGTATCAGAACTTATGGACCTTGGAGTTATAGCTGTGATTTGCATAGCTATATTTATCTTCTCAACACAAAAGACCATTCATCAGTATAAAATAAGGCGGAACAGATCAACTCATCAACCAGAGATCATTCAACAACTCGGGATTCAACCAATTCACTTAAATATCTGACCCACGGGCCGTGGATCTTTAAAAGGGGAAGAGTTAACGACTAGGAGCACTAGCCTAGTTATAAAAATGCTGATTCTGTACAACGTGACTTTAATTTCATTTGCAACGTGCTATTTAGTTTCCCACATAATTATTCGTAATTTAATCATTTAAATTCCTTTGTAATTAGATTATTTAAAATCGCTTACAACAAAATTATTAATATAAAAAATAGAGTAACATAAAAAATCTGCTTACTACAGATTTTCGAATATAGAAATTTCTGTTATATTTAAGTTTAGTTTTAGTTTGGAATTGTAAGAGAAAAGATCGAAATAAATTTCATTTTTTTTAATCGCTCCGAATTGAAATTCGTAACTTATATATATATATATCTATTCGCCGTCCCCATGTATTTGGTCTTCGCTTCATTGATCTGAAGGCCAATTTGTTGGGCTGTTAATTCCAATGGGAGACTCCTTTCCCTCTCTTTCAGAGAGATGATGTTGCAACCCAGAATGCAAATATCGTCAGCGTATGCTAATATCGGGGTTGATTTTTAATACAGACAGCTACCCTGCGCCATATTGAGCTGACGAATAACATACTCCAATGATAGATTGAAAAGAGTTTGAGCTATTCGGTCTCCTTGCCGCACTCCAGATGTTATCTCAAAGGCCTGTGGAATTTTGCCTTTTATTAGCATCTTACATATTGAGCCATCCATTAAAAGATGGCACATTGAAATCAATTTTGATGGTATGCCCACGGTATTCCTCTTAATGCTGTCGTACGCCTGTTGAAAGTCTATGAATAGACTGTGCACAGGGATGTCCTTTTCATAGCATTTCTTCAGCACAATCCTCAACGTAAAAGTTTGATCGATCGTTGATCTATTTAGACGACAACCACATTGATAATCACCCAAGATCCTCTCGCTATAAGGTGATAACTTTGCTGCGACTACTTTGGCTAAAACCTTGTAGTCTGTGTTCAGCACAGCTATACCGCGATAGTTGTTAATCGATCTCCTTTTTAATGAAGTGGACAAATAAGAGCCATCTTTCCGCACTCCATCATATGATTTCACGTTCCGCACTCCATCATATGATTGAGGAGGTGGCCATCACATAGCTTGTTCAGTCGTATGCACAGTAGATTAAATATGTAGCGTTACAAAAAAGAAATTCTGGAATATAGCTAATAGAGGTGGAATTGGACTACTTCTTAACAGGTTTTAGTGAAATATGACATCCGCGATGAAAATGGGATTCTAAAATAATTTTCGAATAAAGTTGTGGAATATCTCAAGTATGATAGAACTTGCCTATTTCTTACCCGATTATGAGGAAATTCGACAAATGGGTTGGAAACTGCATTTTAAATGATTTTAAGTTTAAATTCTGGAATATGGGTAATAAGGATATACCTTAGCTATTTTTAACCGATTATGATGAATTTTGACGTTTCCAACTAATAGAAGGAAATGTGACACATAAATTATTTTTGGATGAAGTTGTGAAGAATATGTGGCTGTTGCCTGATGAGTTTTCTGTAAACCATGCAGCTATTGAAGTTTCTTTGAGGCAGCGTAAACGTCTATTTCAATTGCTTAACGATCGAGATTATCTTCGAAATAATATTCAAGTTCGCCTTCAAGCTATTCTTGCCAATCCTTCATTTTAAACATTGGGGTATGTTTCCTGAGTATTTACTGTTAGAGCTATAAGTTTGGCCATGCTTAAAAAAATGGTGTGTGGCGGACATTCGCTGAAGAATTAAAATTACTAACGGTAGTGTAGAGTATAGAGTCTCGGAATTAGCAGTATCATTTTAGAATCACCTTTGCATCGTAAATCTTAGTTTTCATTATAATCGATTAAGGAATATCCAATTTCTATCCTGATTGTCCATATTCCAGAACTTCATCCAAAATCCCATTTCCAATGCACATGCCAAATTACATAATAATTTGTAGAGTAATAGGCAAGTTCCATCCCTCATGGACATATTAAGTTTATCCAAATTCATTCATGAAATAGATAAATTTTATCCTAATTGGCCATTATAAAACCGGTATATGTGCAAGATATTTAAACAAATTCACACGCCTTCACTGATTTCAACCAAACTTTACAAAAATATTGTTTTTGGAGGTTGTGCTGAGGACTGACATAAGAGATTCAGTTTTGGATTGATTTGGGAGTTGAGACATAATTTTGAAGACCGATGTTCTGATTACCTAATTAGGTTTCAGCTCTTTATATTTTTAATATTAAAAGCACATAAAAATCATAATTGTATATGAAAAAACCATTTCGAACTTATACCTATACTTAGATCTGATTTCCTAATCCTAATATAATAAATAACAATAATAAAAGATCGAGATTTCATTGAGAATGAAATCAAATAAAAAAATGAAATGAAACCAAATGTCAGAGTTTTATGGATATTAATATGATCTTTCTAAAGCATATATTCAATCCCACCCAATTTGTGTGTGCTCATATTTTACATACATTATTATTGTTACTATTAAGAAGAGTATGCGTACATAACAATAATTATTATCATAAATAAATTTTATTTGACAGAATTCATTTCATTTTATTATTTAGATAGTCGCTTAATTGATTGATGATAATAAAGTCTATTTATTTGCTAAAGATTAAGATTACATACACACAGTACATATATTCGTATGGGGGTGTGTCACTTTACTTTTATTGTTCTTTATTATTATTGTTACTATTTAAGTATATTTATTTTTCTTAATAAATCATGCAAATATTTTTTTAATGTAAATATCGTAATGTACAAGTATAAATTTGTCATATTACAATTATTTGGAGGACGTAATTTATACTTTTCCCACTACAACGATGTTAGAATAGGTAAGTATTGTACGCGCGAAAAAATCTCGTTCCAATTATTAGGGAAATTTTGACAGATGTCCACGGCCTCCAAGACATCGATTTTTAAAATGTTTTGTCCTTCCTTCCAAAGGTTGTAGTTAAGCAGTTTAAAATGCTAACACTATACAAGATAAGGAGTTGGGTATGGGTCACAATATTATTTGATATCATTTGTTTGTATTGCTCGGATTTTCTACAATGGTGCCTCAATTCAGACTGAATCACCGCGTAAAGAATTTTCTGCCAATTTTCACCTTGATATTGTCTATAACATATGACTCAAACCAGCAGAATGCATTTTGAACTTTGTGGATACTCTCCGAACGGAATAATTTAAATTCTTAAGGCCCTCCAATTACTGGAAGAGCAAATTGGTGAATGCGATAGTGATTGCTGCCCAACACGTCGCAGTTCTAAATAATGTATGATTAATTCCGAATTTTTGATTTGGGGGCCTGGAGGTACGAGATTTATATTGTCGCGACCAATCGGGATTTTGGGAAACAAAGTGTCTAAATTTAGGGAAAACTATGTCGTAATAATGAAAACTAAAATGTTGGAAATGTTGTTGCGGGGTAAGTATCTTTCGAGGAGTCGAATATATCAATTTGTTTTTTATTGCATCTACTCATTTACAAATAAGGATCATAAAAGCTTAAATAATTCTTTGATATTTGATAAGGTAAATTGATTTTTCTTTTATTTAAGCAAATTAGATTTCATTGTTGCTCCGAAAATAGGAAATAATTTGCCTACTGAGTACGTATCACTATAGAGGCTGAAGTATTTCATAAGTTTCTTGTAGATGAAAGTCGGAAACTAATACAGAATTTGCCAACGTTACGTGATACAATTTTTGATGGGCGTTTGGTGATAAATTCGAAAGGAGTTTCCATTCCTTTTTGTTGTCACATAATCGGGTTGATAAAGATCCTTAGTTAGAGAACAGTAGGTTCATTTTTAGTGATATTTTTATTTTAATCCAAAGTACAAATTCCACGATTAATAACGGATCACACTATCTGCCAAGTAATCTCCTCGAGTCTTCTTACAGATGGTTACACTTTTTCATCACCGAAATTTTTCTTGAGTCTAGAGGTTTTAAATCGCACAATTTAGGTGGTAAATTGAAGTCTCTTCAACAAGAAATTACATGTCGAGAGAATTTCTGGCGGTTTAAATCCATTTCTCTGGAATACACGTCATACACGCGCAATGCCATCGATTATACATAGGCTAATAATCAGTTAGCATTATTCCGTAAGCAATCCGATCAGTTACACCAGCAAACTGAAAATGAATTCAGTAAAATACGGTTCAATCACGCCACCAGCCTAAAAACCGTGAGCTTCGCCGCTGAGCATGATTTTTTTGAAAATATCGGAATCACCTTGATGCATTTCCAAGAACTAACAAGAAAATGATGGCGTTGTCTACAGTCGGCAGCCTTCACTTGTTGCACCAATTGAACTTTATAAGTCTAAAGGCCAAAATCTTTGGGCAAAAAGAGCGCCGAATTGCCTATCTCTAGTGATCGCCTTACAAGCTATGGTTTCGACAAACCTTTGTTTCGGGGCACACTATGTCAGCAATGTTTTTAGTTGATCTGGCTGGGTCAATACAAGTAAGTATTTTCTCATCAGTAACTTGGCAGCCACGTTCAAATTTGTTGATTAAAATAACAATTGTGTTAAGAGAAGGGCTCCACAGCTACTAAAACACTAAAAGCTCTAAGAACTGTGTTTGTGAAATGTTCACTATTTCAGTACTTTGAAGAAGCATGTAACAGTTAATTTTTGTTCATCGTAAACACAATATAGGAATGAGCAATGGGTCGAGGATATAGCTCCAGTAATAGCAAGTGTAGATAGCGCAGGTAAAACGACTGATTTATATAGAGATGTTAATCAGTTCGGAGATTCCAAATCACACATTGCAGATATGCTGCACAAATACTGGAAGTTGTAGGATACCCAAGCCTACAAAATTCCCCGAACATCTCTTCTAAACCCTAACTATACCCACCGCAACAAGCAGTGGAACTAACACTTCAAATATATATGTATGTACATAACATAACAAAAACAATTTTACAGCGTACCTATACAAACAGCTTTCAAAACAGGCCATCAAAGTATTGCTCGTATTATAAAATTACAAAAAGACATTATGTATCCCTATGAGCTATGAAGAACAAATTCCGCGAAAATTACGGTTTCTGAAATTTAGGTAATTACAATAGACCGCAGAAACTAGCGAATGACATACATCACGAATATAAAAACAACATGGAAATGAACTTGGGCACGCCATTAGGGATTGGAGATTATTGCCGCGGTGATAGTCAAAGTGATAACTTACTGATTTATTACCAATACTTTGTGTATAGTGCTACCTTCAGAATAGCTGTCACCAAAATTGTATTTCCCAAAAAGTTATAGGCACGATAATCTCACCGCACATAATATAGTGACCGCGTTCAGTTTTTATTCACTTTCAAAGCCTTTGCAGAATTTTATATGTTCCACCAAAACTAACAATTTGAGGCAGTGTGTTGGATCTAGCAAGCATCATATTTGGGGATTTATATGAACAATTTAAAATGCAAACTCATCACAAAATAAAATATTTGTACACACCGAATGATGTTCGTTGAGAAGATCTTTACCATTTAACTGGTAACAAACAACAATTTTAATTTATGTGTCAAATGTCACTTTTAGCCACATTTTAAGATTAATATCTTCAAAATGTTATATGATTAAATCGTCAAGTGAATTTATATACCGCATGTGATCATGACAATGCTGTTTCAATTTACTGCACATTTTATGTTGCGGTCTATTTATTTGAGCTGTAATAATATTTATATGATTAAGAGTTTTTGTTACAAACAGCAACAGCACCCACGCCTGTAATTAGCCACTGTGTTGTTATTGATAGTTCATTTATAGATATTTATTATGGTGTCGAGACATAGTGTTGTAAATCATGTATAAAACATAAAACGATTATAAGTCAATTAATGTTTACCATAAAAGTAATTTTTTATTATAATTCAGAGATTTTTATAATATGATTTATTAAAATAATTGTTGTGTATACCGATTAAAAAATATTTTAATTTGATTGTAACAAGTAAAATACTCGTAGCAAAACAAATTTCATAACCTTAAAATATGGTGTTTTCTTTGTCTCTAAATGTAACGCCGATTTAAATACTTAGCGGGTATAGGTAATCGGCAAATTAATACAATCGAATCGGGGTTATTGGTAATTTGATCAAACATAATTTTAATTTACAATAAATACTTTGCATATTATGTAATAGTTTTCATATAAAACTTAATACATTGGTCGGCTGCTTTTTATGATCTATAAAAAACATCATAAAATTTGCTTTTTATTATCGTTTAAAATGTTGGTAGTTAAATTTTGTAGAATACGTTTGGTGCATTATTTGTCGGTTTAACTGGTTTAGAAATGATCACGGTGAAGTCGCTACCATTTCCCCATACAATGTCTCATGTATACAGTCACATTCAATTTTCGCATTCAAAATCATCAAAGAAGCGAGCCTCTTGTATAGTCTTCAATACTCGTCACTTTCGACCTAGATATTTGATCTTGAAAGAATAACGAGATCTACAACTCCTCAACAAACCCGCTCAATCTAAATACAGATCACATTTTCATTGGACGCCGCCCTCAAATACACTTAGACACTGTGAAAATATCTGAAACAATAAAATTTCAATTTAGAGTCAACAAGCAGCTAAAACATTTTCAGCATTGAACTACAAGTTTCAGGGAGGCGTTTTACGTAAATTTTCGGCAATACCGTATACATAGCTAGAAAAATATTTTTTGCTTTTGTACCCCTGACATTTAGAGCAGCTTGAGATATCAAGATCTATTGCAGATTGCAAACTAGTTAACTAGGTGAAACAGAAATTCATGGATCAACTGGCCAATTTCTTCTTCATCAACAAGATACTTGAATTCAGGGGTTCCTCATTTTTATTACGTATGAAGGAACTCTCAGTTGTTGATAAATCAAGAGTTTCAAAATTATTTAAAGGCTGAGGATTTAAAAGTGGGAATCCAGCATCTTCGATGTCATTTAAAGAATCTGATGTAAAAGCTTCTGTAAGTGTACTTGGAATTACATTACATTGATTTGGAACAAGTAAAAATATCACAATCAATAGGTATATACATGCTAATAATTCATTTGGTTTGAATTCGGCTAAGTGAATCTCTATTTTTATTTTGCGATCCAGGTTTATGGATTATAGTATGTCGGACGATGGATTCTTTGAATAATAAAGCCAAGTTAACGGTTTATGGTCAGTAATAATTAAAAATCTCCGTCCATATAGATACGAGCGAAAATGAACGACTGACCACACGATTGCCAATAACCTCTTTTCGAATGTGGGCATAATTGATTTCAGCTTTATTAAGCACACGACTAGCATATGCAATTGGTAAGTCAAATCCATCTGTAACCTGTGAGAGCACTGATCCAATTGCTTGGTCACTAACATCACACGTTAAACTGAATAGTTTAGCGAAATCTGCCATTTGTAATATAGGACGAGTAGTTAATATTTCTTTAAGTTTATCAAATACATTTTGACACAGTGCGTCCCAGTTAAAAGTTTCTTGTTTCTTTAGTAAATTCGTCAAGGATAAATATCTGTTGTGCATTAAGGAATAAGAAAACTTTGTACTACCGTTATTTTTGATTCACCTGGTTTGATTCCATTTGAAGTGACAATATGCCCCAAATATTTAATTTCATGCCGCATAAATTGGCGTTTCTGAGGATTTAATTTAAGATTAAATTTCCTAAAACGCTTTAGAACTTCAAGAAGTTGATCGTTGTGTTTTGTCAAACTTGCACCAAAGATAACTACATCACTAGATCACCTTAGACATTTTATATTGCTTAATCCTGAGCGTGCACAATTTATCATTCGCTGAAAGGTCGCAGCAACACCTTTGAGACCAAAAGGCATACGAACAAACTCGTAATGGCCATCGTCTGTGTTGAATGCTGTTTTGGACCTATCATCTTCTTTAAGTTCAATTTGATTATATCCACTCTGTAAGTCCAATGAAGAGAAATATTGAGCTCTTTCAAGTTTGTCCAGAATGTCAGATATGTTGGGAAGTGGATAAATGTCATCTGTTGAAATTTGATTTAACTTGCGGTAATCTATCACCATTCGCCATTTTGGTTTCGCCGTTTGCGACTTTTCTGGCACGAACACACTGGGAAATTGCAGGGATCGCTTTAATCGAATGAGGCCTAATGTGAATTGGAGGTTCATTAGCAGAAGTTCGAATGTCATGTTTAATTCATTCTGTAGATGTTAAGCCTTCTAAGTAAAATATATCATTAAATTGATGTAATATTGTGATTAGTGCGTCTTGTGTTCTTCTTCGTTTAAATTAGTAAGGTCACTATTTGACTCAAGAGTTTCGATTCGTTGTTGAATTTTGTTATCCCATTTTTGACATTCATGAACTTCTTATTCAGAAATAGGTTCAACCTTAAATTTTAAGTAAGGTTCTGTATAGGAAGTATCAGATATATTTAAAATTGGTAAAGTGATACAATTATTCTGAACCTTGTTTTATTTACAATAAATAATGAATCAGTTATTTCTAGAGAAAAACAAATGAATTCAAAATTATTAAAATAATTTACTGGGATTGAAATAACTTTTCAGATCGAGGTGCAAAAGTAATAGATTTTTGGGAGCTCAACTCTAATTTTGATTTTATACGGGAACAATAAATAAAAATCTAACAATAAATTCTGAAAGTTTATTTTACATTTATAATAATTTAGGAAATTTTGACCAATTATTCCAAATTACTTTATAGGGAATGAGTCAGAAACTATTTGAAAGGTAACTGGTATACACTAATCGTCTGGTAGTTGTATAGCTGCATCACACTCAGCAAGGGTTTCTATCTAATATTTCGGAAGATATTCCTCTCAATTTACATTTTGTATTTTGATATCCCACAGTATCATCACTAATAATTCCTTTTTTGATTAGACAAAGGTCTGCACCAGTATCTACTAAAAATGGAATGCATTTATATTTGCCTATGTTTATTTTTTATTATATTTTATTTTATCAATTGGGCAGCAAACAGGTGAAATCCAATAACATGCTGCGACAGTAACCAGCCGTGATTTTTTCATCACCCGCCAAGAATCGAAGAGGCACCCTAGATGTGATGGACTTTCGAAGGAGCACCTTGATTTCGCTTCAATAGTCCGTTGGTATTTCCCACAGTAGAAGGATTGCCACTTTCGATCTGAGTGCTAGAAGTATTTTCAAGTTGATTGCGGTAATTACCTACTTGTCTTCGTGCATCACTTTTTTTTTGTTTAGAAAAACATTCCTAGATATGATGTCATATTTTCCTCCAATAGGTACATCAAATTCGTGAAAAATGTTGAACTGATTTTTCATCACTACAGGAATTGTTTCGGGGTGTACTAGTTGGTTTTCGGAAACATTGATTGGTATTATGCCCGGATTTTTTACAATATTGGCAACATTTTGGTTGAGCTTGAGCTCTATGTTGATTGGAACGACTAACAAAATTTTTAAGGGTAAGTTGCTTGCAATCTGAGGTGTCTCCACCTTCCTGAAATGCCTTTAAGTCAATATTTGTATTAAGTTTTTAATGATGAAAGTTCTAATTGCAAATGCCCTATGGAACGCGGTTCCGCAAACTCAGCTTACAACAAGGTTTTTAATTCAGCCGATTGATTGATTGAAGTGTTCGACCAAGCTTTAAGCAAGATCTCCCGGAGTTATTAATGGCCGGGCCTCACCGAACACCTTGTTACATACAACATAAAGAGAATTTGGATAGGTTTAGTTAGCATGAAAGAAATTGACCCGGTTACAGACACACATTGGCCAACAGTTAGTAACACAATGACGATACATTTCTAAACTACTTTTATATTTATTAAAATTAAAATTAAAACTGCACTCTGAAATACATTTATCAGTTTGCTGGATCAGATTTCTGGGCCCTTCTGAAAATCATGATCATAATGAATTTAAAATTGACTTATAAAGCTAATAAATATCACCGAAATCAGCTGTTTCACATGATTTCTTTTATACTAGTTCCTGTCGCTACTTATAACTACAATTTAGTTCAAACTATAATAGATATAAAGTTTCAGCTAAATCAGCCTCTAAAATTGTAGAAATTTGATCTGTAATGGGCGCTGTCCTGTAATGAATTATTGTTAATGTTATACCAGTAACCAAAACTAAAATTATAAAACACTAATTAGTTCCTTAGGTAACTGATAACCTCCTTCATCACAACAAATCATTCCAATAATTTCCCATTTGTACTCATATACATATGCCTTAAAAATTCAAACGGTAAAACATGGAAAACTTAGAAAGGTGCCAATTAACAGTTAGAATTGCTAGAGTATAAATAATTAATTAAATGCATCATCATGTTTATTAATATCACTGAAAATTCAAATCAACTAATCAATTATTCATTTATTTCTGATATATTAATCAAAATAGTCCAATTTATTAGCCAACGCATTCTCTCAAATACTGTGCACGATGAAAACATCCTTTGAATTTTCGCTCCACTCATCCATACTTGAGGATTCTAGAAGGTTGAGACAGGTTCTGTGCGCCTTACTGAAAATCAAATCGAGAATTATTATCCCCCCCCCCCCCCCCCCCAATTACCGCACTCCAGAACTATCCACTTAAAATTCAAAATGAAATGTTTAAAACTTTCAAAATTTGAACCAATCTGTAGGTTAATAGGTTAACAAATTTACTTCATATCTATCCCAATTCAACTTCTCTGAAAATTAAAATCATATTAACTAGAACTAGAAAATTTAAATTCAAGTTTAGAAGTTTAGTCATGATTCCTACTTCCGGAAATCTGGTGCTGGTTCAGCTCCTGTTAAATAACTAAGTCATAATCTAATTTACCAGTTCACCCAAAGTTATATTTCATTTCGATTCGAAATGTAAGTAAACACTTTTGTAGAAAACGTCCGATTCGAAACCGAATATTGCAGTGGCATTTCCTGGTTGTGTGCTTTGGGTGTTCTGCTTCGGATTTTGATCATCAAAATTATTTCACATTATTGTAATTACATATTACAAATTCAATACAAATACATTTTTAATAATAATTATGAAAAACTTTTTATAAGCATATCATAAAAAAGTTTTAGATTTTTTAGAATAAAGTCAAAAGCAAAAATTGTTTAGTCGTTCGACGCACGATTAAACATTACTAGAGAACGCCGCTGGTATATGGGCAATTTCTAAATATAACTCGAGGTATTCGATTTAAAATCAATTTATGGATCATTTTAAAATGAATTTAATTCACATTTATTTTAATTATTAAATTATGTGATTTTCTATAAAAATTTACAATTTATGTACATTTTGACAACACAAAATATTCATAAATCGTATATTACTATCGCGACACTGTCATGACATGACAGAAAAAACGATCGTCACTATGTATGTACTTTCCATTTTGGTTTTCTCCTTCTTTACTCTATACCAAATTCCAATAGGTATTGCGTAAATGAGATAGCCCATGGTTCACTCAATACTAAACAAAATTTCCCCTTTAGCTACACACGCACATCCACCTTGCATATAAAAATCATAAGAACCAAATGACATGTTTGATGTTCACGTTCTTACGATAAGAGAAAGACCAACTATACTATATCTATGCATTCTTTGCCTCGCGCTCGCACTTATATAACTTTCCCATTCACGCATAACAAACACAAACACGATCGAGAAGGAGATGGATATGCCTCAGTCGGCAAACAAAATCAACACCGTTGTCCCGTTCATGAATACATAGAATGCAGAGAATGGGAAATTATATACATTAAATTACTATATTGTATATACATAGATATACATATGTACATATTAATACAAAATATTTCCAATCTATCTACACCAAGAATTAATCAAGAATAAATTTGTGTCGATTATACTATACACAGAATAAAATGCAACCACGTGCAAGTATTGGTAACAATAAAAAAAATAAGACGCGTCCGTGCATGAAATGAACAGAAATTCAACTGCTTTTATACAATTTTCCCGATTTTAATTTTAATTAGATCTACATAATTATTAGACATTTTGAACTTTAAATTTTATGCACGGACCACAGAAACATTAAATCATGTATTATTAAGCGAGAGATCAAAAAATTTGACTTCTTTCGCTATAAATTCAAAACATAACCTGACAAATGCATCTCGGTGGATTGCATTTTCCATATTCACATAAACTTTCACTGATTTCACTAACATCACCACAATAATTAATTACTTAAATAGACACAAAATGATAATTATGAAATACACTTTATTTATGACTAAAACAATTAAAACAATTAAAATTAAATTAAATTTGCTTAGAGGACGACAAAAACACGTCATTCCTCTTCGAACGTCAACGACCGAGTCTTGAGGTGGAGAACTATCGATAGCACTATCGAATACTATCGATAGTTTTGACTATCGAACCCCCATCGATAGTTATCGATAGTTTGGGAAAATTTTTCGGCATTTATAATTTTATGTCCGATAATTTTTGATTCAAGATTTTTTTTCAAGAGAAATTTGACATGTGCGATGGAAATGGGATTCTAAAATGATTTTTAGATGAAGTTATAGGATATGGCCAGTTAGGAATGAACTTGGCCATTTCTTATCCGATTTTGATGAAATTGAGCATGTTCGATGGAATGGGATTCTAAATTGATTTTTAGATAAAATTCTGGAAAATGGCCAGTTAGAAAGGAACTTGGCCATTTCTTATTCGATTTTGATGAAATTCAGCATGTTCGATGAAAATGGGATTCTTAAATGATTTTTAGATAAAGTTCTGGAATATGGCCAATTGGGACGGAACTTGGCCATTTCTTATCCGATTTTGATGGAATTCAACATATACGATGAAAATGGGATTCTTAAATGATTTTTAGATAAAGTTCTGGAATATGGCCAATCAGGACGGAACTTCCTTATTTCTTAACCGATTCTGATGAAATTCGATATATACGATGGAAATGGGATTCTCGAATGATTTTTAGATAAAGTTCTGGAGTATGGCCAAATGGGAAGGAAGTTGGCCATTTCTTATCCGATTTCTATAAATAATTTTTATTTTCTAAATTTTAATTTACCAGCAAATGTGCAAACCATGAGATATGTCTTGTATAAAATATATTCCAGGAAGTGTCACGCAAGTAATTTGGATGCTCAAATCTAAAAATTTTAGATTATTCGGGTTATGAAAGTTCATCCGTTTGTGTAAATGAGAAGTCTTCCAAATTTTATATTATCTTCGAACGATTTTGGCGATCTGCAGATCAGTCAAGGATCGAGTAAAAAAACTGGTACTACATGTGACTGGCAAAGATCCATTTAAAGTTGCAGGATTGGCGATAATACTGGCTGGATGAGCTGCTGTTTCTCGACGTTTTTTGGTGCCCTCCATTATGAATGAGCTGATGCTCAAAATGGAGTGTACCGGAAGATTGATATGTAAATTAATAAGTTAAGAATTATAAACAAATTAGATATTTTGATGAAATTCAGCTTGTTCGATGGAAATGGGATTTTTAAATGATTTTTAGATAAAGTTCTGGAATATGGCTAATTATGATGGTACTTAGCTATTCCTTAATCGATTGTGATACAATTCTACATGTGCGTTGGGAATGGAATTTGACATGCGCAATGGAATGCAAAAATTATTGTTAGATGAAGTTCTGGAATATGGCCAAATAAGATGAAACTTGGCTATTCCTAAACCGATTTTATTAAAAATTGACATCCGCAATGAAAGTGTGATTATAAAATGATTTTTGAATAAAGTGCTGGAGTATGACCAATTAGGAAGGAATTGGGTTATTTCTCAACCGATTATAATGAGATTCGACCAGTACGATGGAAATGGCATTCTAAAATGATTGTTAGATGAAGTTCTGAAATATGGCCAACTATGATGGAACTTGGCTATTCCTAAAACGATTTAAGTGAAAATTGACATGTGCAATGGATATGTGATTCTAAAATGATTTTTGGATAAAGTTCTGGAATATGGCCTAGTAGGATGGAACTTGATTATTGTTTAACCGATTATGTTTAAATTTTTCATTTGTGCAGGAAATGGGATTTTAGAATGATTTTTGGATAAAGTAAATCGGATTGAAAATGGCCAAGTTCCTTCTAATTTGCCACATTCCAAAACTTTATCTAAAAATCATTTTAGAATCAAATTTCCCTGGTGTATGCTGATTTTCATCAAAATTGGATAGGAAATCGTCAAGTTCCCTCCTCATTAGCTTGAAAATTTCATTTCAATTGTATATATCGAATTTCATTATAATAGGATAAGAAATAACCAAGTTCCTTCCATATTGGCAATACTCCAGAACTTCATCTAACAAACATTTTAGAATCCAACTTCCATCGTACATGTCGAATTTCATCATAATCGGTTAAGAAATAACCGAGTTGCTTTCTAACTGGCCATATTCTAGAACATTATCTAAAAATCATTTAAAAATCCCATTTCCATCGTATATATCGAATTTCATCAAAATCGGATAAGAAATGGCCAAGTTCCTTCCCATTTGGCCATATTCCAGAACTTTATCTAAAAATCATTTAAGAATCCCATTTCCATCGAACAAGCTGAATTTCATCAAAATCGGATAAGAAATGGCCAAGTTCCTTCCCAATTGGCCATATTCCAGAATTTTATCTAAAAATCAATTTAGAATCCCATTTTCATCGTATATGTTGAATTCCATCAAAATCGGACAAGAAATGGCCAAGTTCCTTCCAAACCGGCCATATTCCAAAACTTCACCCAACAATCAGTTTAGAATCTTATTTCCATCGTTCACGCTGAATTTCATCGAAACCAATGCTGATTAGTGTTAAACTATCGAAAACTATCGATAGTGCAAACTATCGATAGTTCTCCATCTCTACGACCGACCCAACAAGGTTTTTAATTCAGCCGATGTATTTAAATTCACTATATTTTATAAGATCGTATGCTTTTCCATCTAATTTTAATTTAATTAACTTAAGGAATTGGGATTTATTACCTTCACGCAACGTTTTAAAACTCAAATCAGGACACGAAATAATTGAAATGAAAATGAGGAGGAATTTCAGCTCGCAATCCTTCATCTGCGGAACAAAAACATCATGGTTAAATTTGAGTCCTTTTATGAAGTAACAACATTTTCAAATCAGAGGTAGTTATTCGAAGTAAATTCTCGGAAATGTAGGAGTTAAATTTAAACTAAAAACTATAGGAACTTAGATGTCTATGAAAATTTGTGAAATTGGATATTGAAAAGGTACGTATTTACGTTCGTATGTAATTTTAGAAAGTTACTCGTAATTAAATTTAATTTGAAATTTCCAATGGCAGCTTGTAAAATTAAACAATTTCAATTTGGTTAAATTGTATGCCAGGTTAGTGTTGAGAGACTAACCAAAAACTTCTGTAACTATTTTCAGATAAATTGTCTATAAAAAACTGATCTACTCTCATCTACTGAGCTATTATTTTCTACACTATGGCACGTTCCGGATTTGCTATCTTGAGACGACATAACCCATTAACATTATTAGCGGATACTCGACAATTTTAAGCTATTGTTCGAAATTATTCGCGAATATTTATTATTATATGTTGTTGACTTTAAATTTAAATCACTCAATTATTATTAGATTATTTTGAAAAATATTGAATATTGAATTCAAATTTAATTTGGAATTTTTAAAGCTTCTTAATTTTAAATTAGGTATGTAAAGCACATCCCTGGAGTATGCCTAACCCATTATCAAGAAAAGATACCTGGGAGCACCATTACCCAGAATTATGCGGGTCCAGGCCCTGCCTGCATCCTCAACACGAAAGGTTTGTGAGGATTTGGGATGTTTACTCAATACTTAATATCCAGTGGTCTTCTCTTCTCCTGCTATATATAAAGATGTGTCCCTATCTCAAACCATCACCAATTCTCGCGGTGATCTGTGTATTTGTCCTTTAAGACTCGACAGCATAATCGTTTGCACATATTGATGACCTAATAGTTGTTTAAGTCAGTTAAGTAAGAGTTCACAGTAGAGTCATATATAGTTATCCTTATCATTCATTCAGTCTATCTAGGATTTATTTATCATTTAATCTTTTTATCTCTATATATAGACCATTCACTTCGAAAAGTGGTGCAAGTCAACCATCCAAAAAAGAAAAATCTTTGACAATGATATCAATAGAGATATACCGGCAAACAACTTATCCTTAATTTTAATTTTTGCAAGAAAAGTCAAAGTTCTATATATCTCATTTATTAATTCTCAATTCTCAATTCCTTCATTTCCTCGTTTCATCAAGTTATGGACCCACACCACTTCCAAAAACAAACCGTCCATTTTATTCAGTAAAATTTTATTCAGGAAAAGAAATCCCCAGATAAACATCCGGTCTTTTTTCCATTGTTCCATTCAACTGGAGAGATTTTATAAATATAAATATTCGTAAAGGAGAAAATATAAAAACAAAAAACAAAAGAAAACACCAAAACGAGTTGAACTCAACTTATCAATAACTAAAATCCAAAAAAAATAACAGGCCAATTGAAAAGAATCCCGGTCTGACACACAGATGGCGGTGCTAGTATTAAATCCATATGATTTTTAGTTAGTACCAACCTTCAAACGATACGTGTCAAAATTTGACAGCAGTCCGACCATTAGTTTGTGAGATATTGCGTTGTGAGTGTAGCTACTTTTGTTATTTGAAAAAAGATGAAAAAAAAAGAATTTCGTGTGCTGATAAAATATTGCTTTTTGAAGGGAAAAAATACAGTTGAAGCAAAATCTTGGCTTGATGAAGGGTTTCCGGGGTCTGCACCAGGAAAATCAACCATCATTGATTGGTATGCTAAGTTTAAACGTGGTGAAATGAGCACCGAAGACGGCGAACGCAGTGGACGTTTAAAAGAGCCTGTCACCGACGAAAACATCAAAAAAGTTCACAAAATAATATTCACGAATATTTGTACATGAGAAAGCTGTGTGCAAAATGGGTGCCGCGCGAGCTCACAAACGATCAAAAGCAACAACGTGTTAATGATTCTGAGCAGTGTTTGAAGCTGTTCAAGCGCAATAAACCTGAATTTTTGCGTCGATGTGTGACAATGGATGAAACATGGCTCCATCATTTCACTCCGGAGTCCAATCGACAGTCAGCTGAGTGGACTGCACACGATGAACCGAATCCAAAGCGAGGAAAAACATAACAGTCAGCTGGTAAGATTATGGCATCAGTATTCAGGGATGCGCAAGGTATAATATTCATTGATTACCTCCAAAAGGGCCAGACCATCAACAGCGATTATTATATAGCGTTATTGGATCGTTTAAAGGATGAAATCGTTAAAAAACGGCCTCATTTGAAGAAGAAAAAAGTGCTGTTTCATCAAGACAATGCACCGTGTCACAAATCAATGAAAACAATGGCAAAATTGCTTGAATTGGGCTTCAAATTGCTTCCACATCCACCGTATTCGCCAGATCTGGCCCCCGCGACTTTTTCCTGTTCTCAGACCTCAAAAGAATGCTCGTTGGAAAGAAATTTCTGAAGATTTTGAAGCAAAAGTCAAATCGTACTACAAAAATGCTGTATCGCCCTCGAAGGCAACTATGTTTAATAATAAAATCGAATTTTGCCAAAAAAATGTGTTTTACTATGGTAGGCCGGGGACTTTTCAATTGGCCTGTTATATAGATCGTTTCGCTTTGGCACCCAAAACAGCAAATTGTACAAGACAAATGCCAATTCTGATGAAAGATAAAACCGAGAACAATTATCCGTCAAAAGTTAAGCAAAAAATCGAAAAAACTCCAAAAATTTCCAAAAATGTCTATACTAACAAAGCTTGGTTGAAATTATTCCAAACAGAATGGAAAAATTACACGGCACATTTTTATCAGGTCCCCACCCAAAGTGCAAAACAATGACGCGTCCTTAGAAAAGTTATCTTAATAACAAAATCAACTTTACAAAAACATTGAAATTTTATCTCAAATCATCCGTACAAAATGAAAATCAATGTGGCACACTCATTCATAAAAAGGACCTTATATTTAACGGACATACAATTTAGAAAAAACGTACTTAACAAATTACTTATATACTTAAAATTAACAATTACCCTACGAAATTAATAAATAAATTAATAAGTAAAACACTTTACACGTATAAAAAGAAACAAACCAAAATTAAAAGTGATGTTAAATTTGGTACATTACCATATGTACCCAACCTAACGGAGAAAATTACCAAAACGTTAAAATTGAACTCGGACAACCTTATGATCGCCAATAAAATTATTTGTAAATCATCTACAGACGTATACTCGAACAATAAAGATAAAATACAAAGTGAAGCGAAAAGTGGTGTAGTGTACAAAGTATTATGAAAAAATTGTGATTCTTGTTGTTGGGGAAACAAGTAAAACAAAAGCGCAAAGAATAGAGCAGCATAAAAGGGACGTTACCAACATAACAAGACAACACATATCACAACAAAATCAATACAGGTCAGCTTTGGTAAAACACGCTCACGAAAATAAACATGAGTTTGACTTTGAAAATGTAGAAACGGTAGACTTCGAAATTAAAAAAAATGGGAGTGTGGCTGTGTCGTAAATACAGCCGTGTATTTGACGTGAATACGTGTACGTTACGAGTACTATTTTCTTTGAGCGTATTGTATGTATATGCCATAATCAATAAGTTCCATCGTACATGCTGAATTTCATCAACATCGGATAAGAAATGGCCAAGTTCCGTCTTAATTGGCCAAATACCAGTACTTTATCTAAAAATCATTTTAGAATCCCATTTCCATTGTACATGCTGAATTTCATCAATATCGGATAAGAAATGGCCAAATTCCTTCCTAATTTGCCATATTCAAGAACTTTATCTAAAAATAATTTTAGAATCACATTTCCATTCCGCATATCAAATTTCACTAAAATGGGTTAAGGAATAGCCAAGTTCCATCTTAGTTGCCCAAATTCCAGAATTTTATCCCAAAATAATTTTAGAATCCCATTTCCATCGTACATGCTGAATTTCATCAATATCGGATAAGAAATGGCCAAGTTCCTTCCCAATTGGCTTTATTCCAGAACTTTATCCAAAAATCATTTTACAATCCCATTTCCATTGTACATGCTGAATTTCATCAAAATCGGATAAGAAATGGCCAAATTCCTTCCTAATTTGCCATATTCAAGAACTTTATCTAAAAATAATTTTAGAATCACATTTCCATTCCGCATACCAAATTTCACTAAAATAGGTTCAGGAATATCCAAGTTCCTTCCTAGTTGGCCATATTCCAGAACTTCACCCAAAAATCATTTTAAAATCCTATTCCCATCACGCATACCAAATTTCATTAAAATCGGTTAAGAAATAGCCAAGTTCCATAATAATTGGTCATATTGCAGAACATTTTTTTAAATTTTCTGTCGTTTCTTATGGACGAGTATTACAAAAAATAACGGTGCTTCGGTCAACAAGACCGAAATATTGGCAGAATAAAATTTTAAAAAAATAAAAAAGGAAACTTTTTTTGAAAAAATTGGTCTATAATAAAAGCAAAATAGAGTGAATAAAATATAATTTAAATACCATTAAAATAATATTGAAGAAAAAAAAATTGAACCAAATAATAAGCATCCGTGCCTTTGCAACCAAAACAAAAACATTTTCAAACTTCAACTATTTTATTTTAAGCAACACACTTCATTCCAATGCACTGAACTAAAATTAAAATACGGCATCAAACTATTTTATTATCTCTCTCCCTCACACCGAACTTCTGACACTTGACGTTTGTTTATTTCTCCTCTATAGCTTTTAGCTCTATAATACATACATAATATATTAAAATCACACACCAAAACTATAATAAAGACACTTGTGTCGATTATACATAAAACTAAATACAAAACATTCGAGTATGGGTAAAAGAAAATAAGAAAATAAAAATTAAAACCATGCGTGAACAGCAAAAATCTGTTTATGTCAAAATGACTCAATTCTATATCAATTTAAATTAAATATGGGATGTTTTGTATTTTAAAATCTTATGCACAACCACACAAACCTAAAATCATGCATTATTTGTGAGACATTAAGAAATTTGATTTCCCTCACTACAAATTTAAGATATTCAAGAAAGATATTGCCTGATAAATGCATCCCGGTGGATTACATTTTTCCATATTTAATTCTTTAATTTTCTTTAATTTTAATTTAAAACACTTCACACACTGAGATTTTTTAAATTCGGCCATAACACTTTAGACCACTACATTTTCGTTCAGTCAACTCAAAACAAAAAAAAAACATCTATCATTTTTTCCTTTACTTTCAATTCTCTCGTGTGATTTTTTTAGGTTAGAAAACAATCAAAAAATAAAAATTGCAAAAAAAAGTCGGAACAATTAATCTCACGTTGAAATTTCTATTACAACGAATACAAAACTCAACAATACAACAAACTATACTTTTTAAAATTAAATTAAATCAGAAACAGGAGAAAATTGATAAAAATTAAGGAGTGAATGAAAAACACGTCTTCGTCTTCAGAAAAATGTGTGATATAATATTGTAAATGTAAACTTTGATTGTAATGCACAGTTTCGCCTACAGGCGGTGTTGAGTATCCACATTAATATTAATTATATCAAACGCGCTAACATTGAATTTATTTAATTTGGTAGAAAAAAGAGCGCATGTTGCGTATAAAGTTTGTAGAACTAAAGCATATTTGTTTTAATTTTAACAATTAATTTTTGAAGAAAAATACAGTCCATTTAACATAGAAACACATCAGTCAGCTATTACAAAATACATCGCCACAGTTCCCCAAAATAATATTCTACAAACCAACACCAAAAACTGAGATAAGCCAAAACTACTTACCAATAATTTTTGCAACCTTTCAAAATGACATAAAATATTTTTTATGATAAATAAAAACAAAACAATTTTTAATCATTTTCTATCAAAGCTTTGACTTCAACTTGTAGTTGTTGAACAAATGGGCATATTGCAACAACAAAAACCAAGCTGTTATGATGAGAGTAGTTTTAAAGAGAATAACACACGTAAAAGCTAAAGAAAAAATGTGTGCGTGTGCATGCACAATTCATAATAACGTAAAGTCCGTCTTTAGGCGGTTAGATGCATTAAAGGGTTAAATTGTAAGCAATTTGTCATCCTATCATTTAGAAGGCTATTTTACGATAAATAACAGGCTGGTACCAACACAAAACCAACAAAATATAAAAATGTTTCTCTATACTTTGATTGACCTGAAAGCCGCTAATCGGATAAAAAATGAAACAGGAACGTTTGGTTTTTGTAGCTTGGATTTGGAGACGTAGACGTAGTGGAACATTGTGTAACTCACTGGAACTATAATAGAAATGGAAAAATTCTCAATGTTGATTTTGTGCATACCTACTTACCTCTCCTACTTTATCATGATTCATGAGCACTTTGCTTATAAAATAAACAAACATTTTTTTTTTTTTTTTTTAAATATTTTAAAATTTTTATTGAGATTTTTTTCTTTTTAATTTTTAATTTTTTTTTTGTTTTTTATATTTTTATTATTATTTTTTTGTTGTTTAATTAACAAATTTTAATTTGATTTTCTTTTTCATTTTTACATAATTATATTTTTTAAAAACTTATTTGGTTTCATAAAATCTGTGTTTATTTATTTATTTTTTATTTTATTTTTTTTTAATTCAATCTTATTTTTTACTAAATTTTTTATTTTATTTTAATATAGAGTAATATGGCAAATCGGAGGGTTTTAAATATCTAAAGTCTATTAAAAAAAAAAAAAAAATATTATTTATATTGTAATAATCATAAAAAAAAAGAATAAATCTGATTTTACAATGTACGTGTCGATTTAATTTAATTTAATTTTTATTTTTTAAATTATAAAAAACAGATTTAAATAAATAAATAATTTTTTTCATTTTTATGTGTATTATACATATATTTAACACAACTTTAAAACGTTAATATTTAAAGTTGCTAAATACGAATAAAAAGCGTTTCAAAATTAGCAAATTAAATTTTTATTTTTAATTATGTATACTCTATTTCTTTGACTTAGAAAACAAATTAAATTAAGTATGATCAATTTTGTGTTGAAATTTTATTAGTGGAACCTTAATGTTTAGTGTTTTTCAGTTTATAAAAAAAAAAATAATTGGTTAATTTAAAAATTAAAATAAATAATACAAAATAAAAATTTTGACAAAATTTCTAGTCTAAACAATAATTAATTAATTTTTAAAATTTAATGCGTACTTTAATTAAATAATAAATTAAATTGTGTTTGTTTGTGTGACATTTTTTTTTTTTTTTGAAAATTAATTTTTTAATTAAAGTTATTTATGTACATTTCATTAAAATTAAAATGATATAATAATTTTCGCAACTTAAATATTTGTTATTATATATATATATAGTAATTATTACAAAATATTATTTAATTATAATTCTATTCAGTCTTTTTGAGTTTAAAAAAAAAAAAAAAAAATTAATTAGTATTTTTGATTATTTTAGATAATTTATGAATTTTAATCTGAGTTTTTAGCGAGGTTTTTGATACATATACGTTTGTGAATTTTCTTTTAATTAAAATAAAAAATAATAAACAAAAAAAAAAAATGCAAATTAATTAATTATAGAAAAGTGCGAATGCGGGTGAGTTTTTTTTTTGTTTTGTTTTGTGTATTTGTGTTGCGGATATGATCAGGAGGATGATGGATGGTTCAGGTTTTCCGAAATCACCGTCATGGAAATTAAAATATTTTAACAATAGTTTGTAACCCTTTAATGACTAGTTTAGTTTTAAAATATATATTTTTTATTATAGTAACATAATGTAGTGAACTTAAGTAGTGCGTTAATTTTTATTTCATTTGAGCGCAGATAATACTTTATTACAATTAATGATGCGCATTTATTTGTTAAGGCACATAATTTTTTGTTGTTGTATATTTTATAAGAGTATTAGTGGTATACATAGTAAAAAAGCTGTTTGATATCAACATGTTAAGAAGAGATTCACAGGATTTCGATTTTCGAGACAGTTTTCAATACTCCTCATATTGATTTTCAATTTTGTCTTTTATATTTTATTTGTTTAGTTGTAAAACTATTGAATTATATAAGAAAAGCATAGAACTTATGTAAATTTAACGTAAGCCTATTGACTAGAATGTAAAACTTGATTGAATACCGTGCTTTTTTTTAATTTTACATACTTTCGTGTTGTTGTTGTTGTTTTTTTTTATTTTTTAAATAGGAACCAGAGTATTTAATTAATTAAAAATATTCTAATTAAAATTAAATGTTATTTAGTTTTCAAAGGGTTGATGCACGCGCGCATTTCATGTTTATGATGAAAAAATAAAATTATAAATGTAAAATTATAAAAAATGGGGCGGGAAAATAATTAATATTTTTTTTTATATAAGTTACCTGAGATTATTGTTTTTTTTTGTTTTAAATTAAATTAATTAACATAACACAAATTATAAAATTATATAAATAACAATCAATATATTGTTTATATATTATAAACATAATCACGTTCGCTAAATTGTATATGGTGAAAAAAACGTCAAATCACATTTTTTTTAGAAGTCATGTTTTATTTTTATGATTTTTATATTTTGAATGTGTACCACCAAAAAAAATAAAAATAAATATAAGAGACATGATTTTTGTTGTTGTTGTTATTTTTTAAGGCACAAAGTGTCAAATATTTAAAAATTCATACACTTGTTGTTGTTGTTTTTTTCACGGCCAACCTCCTAAAGTAAGCCCCCTACAAAAGTGAAAGTAATAGTGGTATATGCATCATTAGAAAATGTCATCCGAATCTGTTTACCAGTTTTGAAGTTTTTGGCATCTGGAAACCCCCATAACCAAACTCAGCACCAGCATGAGCCATACGAAGATGTAAAAAATTTAATATTTAAAGTAAACGTCTACTTTCTCTTTGTTTTAAATATATTTCCATTTCATTTTTTAAATCACTTACACTGCACGTGCATAATTTGTGTTCCTTTTCTATGTTTTCTTATTTTTTGTTCTACAAAAATTTCACTTCAAAAAACAAAAATTTAAGTTTATTTTAATATGTGATAGTATAATAATGAGTAGCTTTAAAAAGTATTGTAATCCGTTTCCTGAGCCAAACTGTTTGACAAAATTAAGAAATGTTAATTATAGTATTAAATTTTTTGGAAAAAATTGCAATAAATGCAACACCACGTGAATGAAATTTTTAAATATTTGACACCTCGCATCTTAAAACAACAACAACAACAACAAAAAAAAACATAACGCATGAATTGTTTATTTTACTCAGCACTACCACAGAATAATAAACAACCAGAAGGGGCATTACGTTCACTTTTCTCCATATAAAAACCGCGTTATATCGCTTCTGGGTATTGTACACATTCAAAATATAAAAATCATAAAATTAAAACATGATTTCCGATCCCGTATAAAGAATTTGTAATTTTACATATTTTTCTCCATACAAATTTATTTCCTCGCATCTAACTCATCTGAATCATCATTACCGTCCGCATCACCACCATCATCATCCCCAATTAAATTACTATCATCCCATGCTTCTAGAATACCATCATCATCGTCCATAAATGATTCGGTCGATGCTGATGTTACTTGACTATCATCGTTGTACATTAATTCGTCAGCGTCAAGCGTTTGTTGGGCTACCGTCGATGATAAAATTGCGGCAATTGTTGTCGCCTCTGTTGTCGGGATTACTTTGAGTACACCACTTTTTGTACCGCCGCCACCACCACGTCTCGCAAATTTTGTTGTCGGCTGCATTGTTGTTGTACTTTTACGTGGATTTAAAATTTTTTGCTGATGATTTCCACCCTTTTTGAGTTGTGGCTTATTTTGTCGATTTTTTTTTAAATTTGTTGTACTACTATTACTATTACTATTAATACTACTATGATTATAACTAGTTTGTTGATTGGCTGCCAATTTATTCAATTTCTTTTGCTTTTTATTCCGTTTACAATCATCTTCCGTACATTTGCCGCCCTTTTTACGATTGCGTGGTTGTTGCAATTGATTGGGTTTATTAATGTTAATTGAATGATCGGGATCACTATTCCGATTACCAGAATTCGGCGATGGCGATGATGATGATGATGATGATGCTTGGTGCTGGTGATTTGTAATTGGTGGTTTTATACATAAATCACTTTCCGGTTCATCCGGACGACATCTTCGTTTATTTCGTTTTTTCTTTGTCATCACCTGTTGTTGCTTCTTGGGATTGCATTTCGGTTTGTTTTTCATCGTTTTCGCTGTTAATTCCGTTATACTTTTGCCAGACTCACATAATTGTTTTAGTCCATGTCGAATATAGGCTGGCCCATATAAACGTGTTATCAACTTTTCAACACGTTCATGCGGAACCGGTTGTGTTAACGATTCTGCATATTTTACTAAATTACCTAATTGTCGTGATGCTGGAATTTGAATTTTACGCGGTTGCCCATTGCGATTTAACCCTAAATATAATTTCATTCGCGGGTTTGAATGATGCGATGACGAATATGTATTGTAATGATGCTTTTCTATTGCCTCATTAAATATACAATCATCGGTGAACTCCTTCTGTAACGAGATAAGAAAATAAAAAGTTTGTTACAAAAAAAAAAAAAATCTTGCGTTTCAACTTCAAACAAAATTTATTTTTATTTTTTTTGTTAAAATATATTTCTTGTTTTTAAAAATCTAACAAAAAAATAAATAAATTGTTGATTAAATTTAAAAATATAATTGATCATAAAATAAAATCATAAATTGGACAGTTTGTGAACATATTTATACAGTACGTACGTAACACGCTCAAAGTCAAACAACTTTTGGCGGAAATTGCTATTAATTATAATTAATAATAATTAGCAAGGATGGACGGATAAATGAATATTTATTTATTTTATTATTAGAAATAAATTTTTTAATGTATGTAACGCGCACTTCATAGGTTTTATAGCCTTCATTAAATTATGGCATGTTTACAATCTATAAATTCTCTAAATAATTGTCGAAGATCGACCAGTAATGCTTGTTTTGCCATAAAAATCATGATGACGAGATTACTAAAATTATCACGGTGGTCTAAATAAAAAAAAAACAGCAGCGTAACTGAATTCTTTTCCAAAAAAAACTAATTAGACTGGTTTTTCGTGCAAAATAAATCGTTACAAATGTTTACACGCATAAACAAATATTTTGGCACAAAACAATTTTTTTTTTGCAGCAGACATTGAACTTGACTCATTTTCCCCAAAAATAACAAAAAAAAATGTTTATGTACGTACACATACACAAATACTTTCATTACCTAATTGCTTAAAAGATTACGGAAATTTTTTTGCTAATTTTCTTTCGTTCAATTAATTACTTTCATACATTATTATATCGAAAATGTTTTATAAATAGAAAATACTCAATTTTCCAGTTTAATGTCTTTATTCGCGAATTTTGCATACTTTAAATTAAAAAGACATTTTTATTATATTGCATCTATTTTTATCTAAAACAATATACGTATATGAAAGGGAAAATTTCCGCCAGACCCATAATTTTTCTTTATATACAGGAAAAGTAACTTTTGTTTGATTTTTATTTTATTTTATTGTGTGAATGTGAAGTGCACATAGCACATACATTTGTTCGATCATAAAACTAGTCTTTAAGAGATTTTAAATTAATCATGGAATGCATAGATGGTTTGGACGATTGTACGCGGTCATTTATGAATGCTGGCGTAATACCAAAAGAGTTACACACATACACATACATTTATTTTATGTTATGTTAATTTTTGCTAAATTTAAAATGACAAGATTTTCAGCGCAAAAAAACATTCAAAAGAAGAAAACACTGCGAAAAATTGTGTGTTCAGGCAAGAACATAAAAAAATAAAATATTTGCAACAATTACTAGTATGGGTGACACAAAACGGGGGATAATTTCTAAAATCAAAGAGAGAATTTTGATTCCGTGATATTCAATGAATGAATTTTTTATTTTTTTTTTACAAACTACTTTTCAAAATGTAAATGATATTTTCTTCTTTTGGTTGTAGTTATTTGCATTTGTTGTTAAAATTTTCGTTTTAGTTTCAAATTTTAATCCAAGTGTTATAAATCATGACTTCATACAATCGAATTAAAAGTATGATGGTTATAAAAATAGGAAGAACTCTACAGAGTAGATTAAATGTTTATCGAAGTCTAGACATAGTTAAGATTCCATCAAATTTTCAAAACAGGAAGTATACCCCTGATGAATCCTTAAGCGTTTTTAAGGAATAATTTGGCTTTTAATCGCGAATTTAGAATTAAAAGCCACTTGAATTAAATTTGTTTTATTACAGTAAAGGCGGGTTTTGAGTTACAGTCGTTCGTTCGTTCTTTCGTTCTGAAATTTTTTTTAATCCAATCAAAGGAACACGAACGAAAAAAACAGTCATTTTCAAGGAATACGATTGATTAAAAAAAAATACGAATGTGAAGTTTTCGACAAATAACAAAATATTTATATGTATTAGTGCGCAGATATATAGCAGGTAAAAAACTTTTTATTGGTAAAACATCAAAGGAAACTTCTGGGACATTAATTAATGCACGCATTAATTTAGATATACAACATTTTAAGAAATGTTAGTTCGAGTTATTTTAATTTGTTATTGTAAGTGAAATAATCATGATCCTTTGATAAATATCTGAATTCAGCGTTGGATAGTAATGAAGAATAGGCAGCTCACAGAGATTTCACTGGGTTGTGTCTATGGCAAGTAGGTAGACAAAGGAGTGTACAATGCAATAAAATTAGTTAGATTAAAAAACTACGGGCAATTGTCATTTGTTATTGGGTATGAATAGTTCACATTTCTGTAATAAATTTAAACGGATTTCAGTGGTTCACTGTATTGAAGATTGGCCAGCTCACAGAGATTTCTCTGGGATGTGTCTGTGGCAAGTAGATAGATTAAGGAGTGTACTTTGGAATAAAAATAGTTCGATTAAAAAACTACGGGCAATTGGAATTTGTTATTGGGTATGAATAGTTCACATTTGTGTAATAAATTTAAACGGATTTCAGTGGTTCACTGTATTGAAGATTGGCCAGCTCACAGAGATTTCTCTGGGATGTGTCTATGGCAAGTAGATAGATTAAGGAGTGTACTTTGGAATAAAAATAGTTCGATTAAAAAACTACGGGCAATTGTCATTTGTTATTGGGTATGAATTGTTCACATTTCTGTAATAAATTTAAACGGATTTCAGTGGTTCACTGTATTGAAGATTGGCCAGCTCACAGAGATTTCTCTGGGATGTGTCTGTGGCAAATAGATAGATTAAGGAGTGTACTTTGGAATAAAAATAGTTCGATTAAAAAACTACGGGCAATTGTCATTTGTTATTGGGTATGAATAGTTCACATTTCTGTAATAAATTTAAACGGATTTCAGTGGTTCACTGTATTGAAGATTGGCCAGCTCACAGAGATTTCTCTGGGATGTGTCTATGGCAAGTAGATAGATTAAGGAGTGTACTTTGGAATAAAAATAGTTAGATTAAAAAACTACGGGCAATTGTCATTTGTTATTGGGTATGAATAGTTCACATTTGGGTAATAAATTTAAACGGATTTCAGTGATTCACTGTATTGAAGATTGGCCAGCTCACAGAGATTTCTCTGGGATGTGTCTATGGCAAGTAGATAGATTAAGGAGTGTACTTTGGAATAAAAATAGTTCGATTAAAAAACTACGGGCAATTGTCATTTGTTATTGGGTATGAATAGTTCACATTTCTGTAATAAATTTAAACGGATTTCAGTGGTTCACTGTATTGAAGATTGGCCAGCTCACAGAGATTTCTCTGGGATGTGTCTGTGGCAAGTAGATAGATTAAGGAGTGTACTTTGGAATAAAAATAGTTCGATTAAAAAACTACGGGCAATTGTCATTTGTTATTGGGTATGAATAGTTCATATTTGGGTAATAAATTTAAACGGATTTCAGTTGTTCACTGTATTGAAGATTGGCCAGCTCACAGAACTATTTTTATTCCAAAGTACACTCCTTAATCTATCTACTTGCCATAGACACATCCCAGAGAAATCTCTGTGAGCTGGCCAATCTTCAATACAGTGAACCACTGAAATCCATTTAAATTTAATACACAAATGTGAACTATTCATACCCAATAACAAATTCCAATTGCCTGTAGTATTTTAATCTAACTATTTTGATTTCAAAGAACACTCCTTAATCTATCTACTTGCCATAGACACATCCCAGAGAAATCTCTGTGAGCTGGCAAATCTTCAATACAGTGAACCACTGAAATCCGTTTAAATTTATTACCCAAATGTGAACTATTCATACCCAATAACAAATGACAATTGCCCGTAGTTTTGTAATCGAACTATTTTTATTCCAAAGTACACTCCTTAATCTATCTACTTGCCATAGACACATCCCAGAGAAATCTCTGTGAGCTGGCAAATCTTCAATACAGTGAACCACTGAAATCCGTTTAAATTTATTACCCAAATGTGAACTATTCATACCCAATAACAAATGACAATTGCCCGTAGTTTTGTAATCGAACTATTTTTATTCCAAAGTACACTCCTTAATCTATCTACTTGCCATAGACACATCCCAGAGAAATCTCTGTGAGCTGGCCAATCTTCAATACAGTGAACCACTGAAATCCGTTTAAATTTATTACCCAAATGTGAACTATTCATACCCAATAACAAATGACAATTGCCCGTAGTTTTTTAATCGAACTATTTTTATTCCAAAGTACACTCCTTAATCTATCTACTTGCCATAGACACATCCCAGAGAAATCTCTGTGAGCTGGCCAATCTTCAATACAGTGAACCACTGAAATCCGTTTAAATTTATTACACAAATGTGAACTATTCATACCCAATAACAAATTCCAATTGCCCGTAGTTTTTTAATCGAACTATTTTTATTCCAAAGTACACTCCTTAATCTATCTACTTGCCATAGACACATCCCAGAGAAATCTCTGTGAGCTGGCCAATGTTCAATACAGTGAACCAATGAAATCCATTTAAATTTATTACCCAAATGTGAACTATTCATACCCAATAACAAATGACAATTGCCCGTAGTTTTTTAATCGAACTATTTTTATTCCAAAGTACACTCCTTAATCTATCTACTTGCCATAGACACATCCCAGAGAAATCTCTGTGAGCTGGCCAATCTTCAATACAGTGAACCACTGAAATCCGTTTAAATTTATTACCCAAATGTGAACTAATCATACCAAATAACAAATTCCAATTGCCCGTAGTTTTTTAATCTAACTATTTTTATTCCAAAGTACACTCCTTAATCTATCTACTTGCCATAGACACATCCCAGAGAAATCTCTGTGAGCTGGCCAATCTTCAATACAGTGAACCACTGAAATCCATTTAAATTTATTACCCAAATGTGAACTATTCATACCCAATAACAAATGACAATTGCCCGTAGTTTTGTAATCGAACTATTTTTATTCCAAAGTACACTCCTTAATCTATCTACTTGCCATAGACACATCCCAGAGAAATCTCTGTGAGCTGGCCAATCTTCAATACAGTGAACCACTGAAATCCGTTTAAATTTATTACCCAAATGTGAACTAATCATACCAAATAACAAATGCCAATTGCCCGTAGTTTTTTACTCTAACTATTTTTATTCCAAAGTACACTCCTTAATCTATCTACTTGCCATAGACACATCCCAGAGAAATCTCTGTGAGCTGGCCAATCTTCAATACAGTGAACCACTGAAATCCGTTTAAATTTATTACCCAAATGTGAACTATTCATACCCAATAACAAATGACAATTGCCCGTAGTTTTGTAATCGAACTATTTTTATTCCAAAGTACACTCCTTAATCTATCTACTTGCCATAGACACATCCCAGAGAAATCTCTGTGAGCTGGCCAATCTTCAATACAGTGAACCACTGAAATCCGTTTAAATTTATTACCCAAATGTGAACTATTCATACCCAATAACAAATGACAATTGCCCGTAGTTTTGTAATCGAACTATTTTTATTCCAAAGTACACTCCTTAATCTATCTACTTGCCACAGACACATCCCAGAGAAATCTCTGTGAGCTGGCCAATCTTCAATACAGTGAACCACTGAAATCCGTTTAAATTTATTACACAAATGTGAACTATTCATACCCAATAACAAATGACAATTGCCCGTAGTATTTTAATCTAACTATTTTGATTTCAAAGAACACTCCTTAATTTATCTACTTGCCATAGACCCATCTCAGAGAAATCTCTGTGAGCTGGCCAATGTTCAATACAGTGAACCAATGAAATCCGTTTAATATGTTCAAAATTATTTAATTACAAAATTGTCCGTTCACACTTTCTGAATATTTTGTGAATTTGTTTTTCTTTTCCTACAATTTTTGAAATTGAAATTTCCCAGGTGGTAATTTTTCGAACGGTTTTACCAAATTTTACTGCCATCACTGCCATCACTGCCACCTATAATGTGTATTGACTATTTGTGTAATAAGCTTTTATTTTTTGACCAGATTGGTGAATTTATGAAATTTTTTTCAAAATTTTGGATTAAATGAATCAATTATTACAAGAAAATGAAAACGATTGACTTAAACGACATTCATATAATTATGTATGTATGTTGAAATTTAAGTATTTATGAAAATTCTTCAGAAATCATAATTAAGAATTTGTAACGTTTTCATTTAAAAATTTGTCTTAAGTGATTTCCCATATGTTTTGTGTGTTTTACTATGAAAGCTTTGGTTTTTCCTCGTTTCTAGCTTTGCATAATCTAGGTTACTTTGCTGAAACCCAGTTCCGTGGGTTTGTGGCTCTTTTTGCTGTTTCCACTATAAAAAAAATGTAATATGTCGAATTAAAAAATTCGATTGACACTATTTTATTGACTATCTACTCTAATCTTCTCTACTGATTATTGTATTATTATAATTTAATTTTTTTTATTTGTTATTTTATATGTTTGAGATAGTGTCCTAATTTAAAATTTCCCTACATTGCTTTTACCGACTGTTTCACCAATACATACATATTTTTTTGTTAATTTAACAAATTTTGTATACATACACAATTTTGTTAATTTTCGTTTTTGTCGAAAACTTCATACCCGCAAAAAAATTCAGAACGAAAGAACGAATGCAACTCAAAACCCGCCTTAACAATTAAAATTTTGTACAATTTTATTGTTTATATTTTCTGTCTTTATTGACCAAAAACCGAAAATTAATTGATTATCTTAACAAAAAGCAAAAAAAAAAGAAAATTTTATTTTATTACAAAATTGACAGTCGAAAAAAGTTTTTTATGGTTTATGAAATATGGCAATTATTATATACATGCTATATTAACCGGTAATGACAATTAATAGGGCGTGTTTATTTTTTCATCTAATCCGAGTGTAACAATTACATAAATTATTGGCTAAATTGAAATCCTGTGGTAACTTTACTGCTGAATATTCATCATTCTTGCCGCCTTGAAATCAGCTAGGTTTCAAAAAGTGGTTCAGGAAGTGGACACACCTTAACAACGGCTCGCTTAAATTCTCCAGCGTTTGTTTTGACAGTTACTACTCGCACGTATCTATCATTGCCAGCATGGGTTGCCACTATTCTTCCTATAATTTCCATTTTAGTGGTGGTAAATCATCTTCTTTTAAGAGAACCAATTGACCGATCTCTAAATTTTTTGATTTTTCGTTCCAACATTGACGCTGTTGTAACTCTGCCAAATATTCCGAAGACCACGTATAAAAAGTTAGCCCAGACTTTCATCCCAGAAAAATCGAAATTATACATCAGGCAACACTAGCGCTACTATCATGATATATTCAAGAAAATTTAAATTTACATTTTTTTATAATTAAAAACACACCTAATATTATGTTAGAAATACATCTTCAAATATTTTCAGTAAAATCATACACAACAAAATGTAACTAAAATTAACCGAACAACAAGATATTTAAATAAATTCGGTATCGTTTTCTATTACCCATAATTAATTTATGATTATTGCAAATCACAGAAAATCAATATCATTATTAAAAATTGTGTCAGCCCAGAAAATAACTATCACGATAATTGACGAATGGAACGGTGTGCCCCAGCGGACAATAGTGAAGTATGTGATAGGCTGTTACTAAACTTTGCTATATGAAGTTATATGGAAATATTTAGTGCGTTTTTTTATTCGCTATCCGGAGCTGCTATCGAGAGCCGTCATATGAAAATAGCTCCGGATAGCAGCTCCATATAAATAGGTAGAGCTAAAAATTTTTTTTTTCATGTTTTCACTTATGAATTGAATTAAAAATTATATTTTGACGTTAAATAAATGTAATTTACCAATAAATAGCACATCAAATTTAAATTTGGGTGTAGAAAATTGACTGCTCCGCATAGCAGCTATCGGGAGCGAATAAAAAAACGCAGCTTTTGTCGACTTAAATTACATTTTTATTTATGAAAATTGTAATGATTAGAAAATTAAATTAATCTGATATGTAGTTTAAAGTGTGATTTTTTTATATCTGATTTATTTGTGACATTCTTATCATTCTAAATATGAGAAACTTGTACTTAAATATTGCAGAAATTTTATGTTAAACTCACTATAAATATATATTTCGGCCACTAAACGTTTTTGGAGCTTTATTAGACCACAGTTGCTACGCTTTGACTCATTAATACAATATAAAATTTAATATTTTTAAAACATTTATGTTTTTGGTAACACTAGCTCATTTTGAAATTTCTGCAATATTTAAGTGCAAGTTTGTCACATATAGAATGATAAGAATGTCACAAATAAATCAGATATACAAAAATCACACTTTAAACTACATATGGGATTAATTTAATTTTCTAATCATTACAATTTTCAAAAATAAAAATGTAATTTAAGTTAGACAATATTTCCATATAACTTCATATAGCAAATTTTTGTAACAGCCTATCACATACTTCACTATTGTCCGCTTAAGGCGCTTTTTAAACTTCACCAGTCGTCAATAGATAGAAAAAATCAGCCCAGAAAAATTATATCGCAATATCATCGCAATGTCAACAATGTCTTTTTATGTAATTAATAAAAATTAAATTTTCTACATATAATTTAACAAATAAAAATATATTAAACTAATTTAATTTTAAATATGTATGTCCCGTTCGATAATGATGAGTTGGGCTCGATTGACAATTTTTTTAAAATTAACAAAATCGTCAAAAATTGTATATGAAAGTGTTGTGATACAAAGTCAAATTGCACAAATCTCAGAGATGTTCTCTTATACTGGCTATATACAATAGAAAGGTTCGATAATGATGAGTTGGGCTCGGTTGACAATTTTTTTAAAATTAACAAAATCGTCAAAAATTGATAAAAGCGTTTTTTATTTTTATAAAAAGTAAAAAAAAAGAGAAAAAAAATATTTTTGGTTTAGTATATAAAGAAATTTTTTTCGTTTATGTGTACCACAATTTTTTTTTGATTTCTTTGTGTTCGCTTCGTTGTGTTAAATTTTTGTGTTTTCCGTTGTTATTGGGCCAGATACACGATACTCTAGCAATTCGCAAATCGATAAATATGGCGGATTTGCTAATCGAAAATTTGCTGGCGTAAGCTACTCGATTATTTTAGCAAAGTAAAATATATTTTTGTATTCAGCACAAACGATAAAGTGCGTTAAAGTATCTCATTTTCTGAAATTCAAAAACAAATTGGGTTGCTAAATTATAGTGTATAACGTTTCTAGCAAATTCGCAAAAATTAACTGCTTATCTGCTTATCTGAGTATCGAGTATCTGGCCCATTATCAGTGAATTAAATAAAAGTTTTTTTTAAAACTACTGACCCTCGCATTATTCTCTGGACTCCCTTTAAAACGGTTTTTGATTGTTTGATATTTGACCTTTGCTTTTACCTGGATATTCTATATTGCAATTTTTTTTAATAATAGTTTTTGTTGCCGAAAATTTGGTTTTGTTTTTCTAAATTATTTTTTAGTTTCATTTTACTTTTAATTATGTCGTTAAAATATAATTATAAGTCACAACGAAACCCAATTAACCTTCACTCTGTGTATAGCTTACTATAACGTTGCCTGTGTATAGGGGTCAATCTGACCCCATGGATAACTTCATATATTTCATAGGGAAAGTAAATAAAAATTGTTTATTTTCTTATTTGAAATTTATATTTTTATTGAAAAAGTAATTACATTCACAAAAAATCACTTTAATTAGTCAAATTTATGTTTTACCAGATACGTCATCTGAAACCACTTAATGTTCATCTGAAAACATTTCCTATATTTTAATGCATTCTATGCATAGGATTTTGGTGTGGTTTGGGCAAGATTGCCCATAACAAAAATTGCGTCTTGTTCTGGATGTCATATCAGATAATCAAAGGGCGCAAATAAAATCTTGATCGTTTTCAAATGGTCTTAGCCGAGACTTTTTCGCCTGTTGATTCCCGTCTTGTTAGTAACACTATAACCTATTAGATCGATTGCTGTCCTTACATTTTTTTTAACTTTCGAGGGTTAGAGACTGGCTTGCACCAGTTGCATAACCAATTCTTTTAGAAACGATTTTCTTTAGGATAAAACTTTCAAGTATTGTTATCAAAACTAAATTTTGAAGATTTTAGTTCTCGTTTTTTTTTTAATTTCTTACTTGTACTAAGCTCTTTGGGCAAATCAGGTTTGATTTGGAGGATTGTTCCAATTAGTGTCGGTTTTTTTTCTGCAAAAGTTGCTCGGCTAAAGTACAAATAGTGAACAAGTTGTTCATAGTAATTGTTCTTCTTTTGTTGACGTGAAGTGCGGATATCCGATGGACTAAATTCAAGGCGTAATTAATCGAATGAGGCCTCCCTGGTTGCCCATCAACATACACTTCTGCGTTCAATGGGTAAGAGATCTTTGCGTCGCGTAGCCAAAATATTTAAGATCCATTATTCCCTGGTTTTAATAGTACGTATTGTCGGGAAGAACATCTCCCTCGTGCTAGAATCAATTGTTCATCAATAGTTAAATTTGATGACGGTTTATAAGGTTTTCGAATATTTGCCAAGAACATTTTCCATACAGTTCAGAATGCTACCAATCTATCTGTTTTTAGCGGCTCCTGTCGGATATCATAGCTCAATAAAATGAACGGTCGTCCCAGTTCTTAAGAGCGCCAGCGTAAATTACAATGCAGGTCAATGCAAACATTTCCACCGAATTGGTATCATACAAAGCACGGTGTTTTTCTGTTATTTTATTATTCATTATATAAAACTGCCGCGCTTTTCTATTGGTCTCAGCCACGATAATATTCACCATTATTTCTGTGATGGTTTTTTGGAAAGCTAGTAACTGAGTTATTAGATTTTTTGCTGTTTGCTCCGTGAAGCCTTCCATTTCCCGCAGTAGTAGAAAGTCGCATGTTCTGATCACATTTGCAATATTTAGGCTCCACTTTCGGATCCATTTTCCATTTTGGGCATAATACCATATACCAGTAACCGCTTCTTCATCTTCAAAAGTGGCAGTTTCATCATTTCCATGTTCATTTTCTCGATCGTCAGCGCAAAGTTCAAAAATCCACTCGCATTTCGAAAAATCCACTTCAATATTATCGTTAGCTATTTCCCCTTCATCTGACAGCCTTCACTTACTAATTAACAAAAAAATGCAAAAAACATCACAGACATACTTTACAATACATTCATAAACATAAAAATTAAGTAATTTTTTGATTTATATAGAAAATAGTAGGTATCTACATGGAAATAATTTGGGGTCATTTTGACCCCAGTACACAGAAATGCGCTTGGTTCATTTCAGACTATCGTAATTACCAAATTTACAAGTAATTTGGACCCGCCTTTCATTTTATTGCGTGTACAAGATATTAGTTGAGGCTTTATTTTAGGGCATGAGCCATTCAAATAATAAAAAACGCAGTTTTTTCATTTTAAAACCGACTGGGGTCAATTTGACCCCAATACACAGAGTGAAGGTTAATGAAGCAAATGTAGTTGCGGCCTTAACCAGATTGAATATCTTCAATTTGAATGATTTTGATTACGGAAAGGGGCCCAATTGCAAATTTATTGTTGTTCTTTGTCGAGAGTTAAACGTAAATAATAATAAAAGCAATCGCTGCAGACTCGTTTACGTTTTAAATAAGAATAAAGAATTAATAATTAATCGTTTTAATAATTCACAGCGTTTGAACGGTCAAGATGCTGACAAATACTCTTTCAATCACGAAAAACATGAAAGTTTTGAAACAGAGAAAACATATTTTGATTTTGAAACTGAACAATCAAATAATTCAGATGATGTTTTTGAATTAAAACAAGAGGTACCATCTTTCAAAAAATTTAAATCAGTGAAGCGTACTGAATATAGTGTATATATTGGCGAATTAGAGTTGAATGTTAATAGTTGGAATGAGTTATACTGTAAACAAACCAAAAAATTGAATGCAGTAAAATATCCGAATGTTATATCCGATTTATTAAGTAATAAAACAGGATGTTTAATAAACATGAAATCTGCTGATTACTTAAAATCATCTCTTAGCATTCGAGCTTACTGTGGCCATCATGATTGCAGGAAATACAAATTAATCAATAGTAATTTAAACTGCGGAATTTTGAATATATACAGCACAACTGAAAAACAATGCCACAAAACGATGAAAACTCGACAGTTAAGAGGTTCTGAAAGAGAAATTATAAAAACAAAAATTTCAAAACAATCAGCCGAAGAAGTTTACGAATCTATGGTTAAAAAAGAAGATCCGGAATTTTTAACTAAATTTAATACCTCCAAAGTTAAATCTATGGCTGTTTTGGGACAAGTTCGTTCGGATGCATTGAAAGAGCAAGACAATGATTCCGATGATTTTCTGGATTTGCAAAAGGAAATGATCTTAAATCCTTCCCTCTTTCAAAAGTTTTCAATTAAACCGTTTTTTGTCATTTCGTATAATGACACACAAATAGCAATGCTTAAATTATTATTGAAAGAAAATCCAAAGGAAAATTTGATTGCTTACTTAGATGCAACAGGTGGGTTAGTTAAAGCGCCCGAGATCTAGTGTTCTTTATTATGCATTAGTTGTACCAATAAAAGTTAGTGATTCAGATCCGGCAGATCCGTTTCCTTTAACGGATATGATTAGTTCGAGCCATAATATAGATACTATAGGGACTTGGTTAAGAGCATACCGTATAGAATTAGAACATAAGTAAAGAGTTTGGCCAATTTTTGAATCAGTTGTTACTGATTGTAACTTTGCCGAAATAAATTCAATTATGGATTCCTTCAATAAAATTGACATAATTCAATATTTAAAATTGACTTATTCTTGAAATCTGAAAATGTTGGTGTAGTAAAATTACACTTATGCGTCTCACATTTAATACATAACATGACAGCAGATATAAATAAAACTTTTACAAAACGAACTAAAGATACGAAAATAATAAAAGAAATAGTGGCTTCATTATTTTTAATAAACAATTTTGAATCAGTAAAATTAGTTTGGAAATTGTTTTCTCATGTATTAAAATCTAAATATTTAACATCAGCTGTATTGAATTCACTAGATGAAATAACAAAACTTTGCAAACATGATACTTATTTATCTTTACAAATTTCTAATGACACGAATAAAATGAGTTGGATGGATGAAGACAATGTCGAAGATATTAGGAATTTTAACAAGACGCTTTATTCTCAAAGCCCCTATTACGAAATCTTCAAATCCATTTCAGACAATATTGAATCGGAACCTTGTTCATTATCAACAAATATGGGACCTCTAAATATGTATTTTAATACTCAATTACTTGAGACAATTCTAAAAAAATATCTAAACTTTCCTCCCTTTTTGGTCGGGTATTTTTCATTCACGTAGGCTGAGTAACAGCCACATTGAAAATTATTTTGGTACCATCAAAAGACGAGTTAATCGGAATGCTGCTTTGGGGAAATTACCAACCAAAGCGTTGAGGTTTTTGAAAGAAATTAACATTCGAAATGAATTTATTTTAAAAAGATTTACATTGAAAATTCCAAAGCAACACGTCAAATTTAGACAACATACAATTAAAAACGAAAATGTTAGTAATACAGAAGAAAGACCGTATACTTCAGTTTTAAATTTGGAAGAAACTTGGAGAAAACGAAATAGAACTTTAAAAAAATCTACGACAAATTTTGATCGGCCGACCTTACTTTCTTTAAACTCAATGACAGATCAAGAACGAAAAAGTTCTCTAATTAAAACATTAACCATCAATAGAAAGTTTAACGAAGAACCGAGTGGAACGGAGAAATTTAATACTAAAAAATTAAAGATTCAAAGTCCATATCTATCTTATTTAAGAAATGGTTCGATTACAGGGGAGAATTACTTCAACACCTGTGCTTTCGATTCATTTACCACCTGCATTCTGAATGTGAAGACATTAAACCATTTCCCACATGAAAATGACTTTCTTAAAAACAAATTAAAAGAAGATAATATACCCAGGGCAGAGCAATTCCGATTCTCAATTTTAGCACAAATATTTGGCATTGAAAGGGATTGTACTAGTAATATAACAAAAGTGTCAACATTTGTGCTGAAACTATTAAATTATTATAGTGCTCAATCAGTTTTGAAATGTTTAATTTGCGACGAAACTGTAATAGATTTATTAAACTATATTCCCATAAACTTTTTCAAATTGGATAGATTAGGGCTAAGAAATTTTGTTAACTGTTTGGAGGATACTAACTTGTCGATTTGCCCAATTTGTCATAATGAATATAACAGACAAATTTTTACGAATGAACTCGCTTTTATTTATGTGGAACCCTCAATAAAACCGTGTGCAATTCCAATTACTGACATACCTCTAGAAATTAAAATTTTTACTGAAACGTTTAAAATTATTTCATTCGTGAATTATATGCCAATCAGTTCTACTATCGTTGTTCCACATTACGTATCTTATTGCCGTCGGGAATGTCAATGGGAGATTTACGATGACATGAAAGAACTTGTTTCTCAAGCAAGGCTTGCGACGTCTCATAGAGTCCTTCCTCATTTATTTATATACGAGAAAGTAGAAAGCAGTTAAAATTTTTCTCTTTTATAAGAAGTACACGGGAACAAATAAACTGGTCCTCAGCTAAGAAAATGGACTTTTAATTCAAGAAAATCTACTTTTTCTTAATTTAAAAACTAATTTTCTTATTTCTTTCGAGTTTTTCTTCATTTCAATAAACACAATTCTTACATGAAGAAAAACTTGAAACAAATAAGAAAATCAGCTTTTAAATCAAGAAATAGTATATTGTGTAACGTGTAGGAAAAACGATATATTCCCGGACGAGTATGGAAGTTGCTGGGACGAGGCGTCAGCCGAGTTCCAGCAACCATAAGAGTCCGGGAATTATAGTTTTTCCACGAGTTGCACATACGATGTTTTCTCTAATCGGCAGTATATCAGATTATCCATTTTATTCATTATATTCTTTAAAATACGCAAAATTTTCCAATTTATATTTTCAATAGATTTCACTATCAAAGTTACCTTAGAATTATAACAATCGCGTGCGATTATACATTATATTATCATGTATTTCTTAAAAACAGATGATAATCAGTACTAGAAAGTATTCTCTGCCTAGGCAAGGAATACTTTCCAGTACTGTTTTTAGTAAGTTGCCTAGCAACGATGTAGTGTCGTGGAATACTTCATTTTGCTGACAGATAACAAACCAGAAAACTGACGTATTTTATCCGATTTGAGAAAAAAGTACATTTTCTTGAATTAAAAGTGCGGTTTCTTAGCTGAAGACCAGTTTATTTTTTTCCGTGTAGCAAGGATCCCAGTGATTGGCTGAGAAAAGTGACTACAAAGGTTGTAAAGGGTATACAATGAAGATAACAAATCACTCAGTGTCATTTTGATGTGAGCCGTATGACTCGCTTGCAAAAATGTTTTGAAATTTAACAAATCGACGAATTTCGCATGGAAAAGGAAGTTTTAAATTGTTATTTATTAATTATTGATAATTAATTATTATATAATACATAATTATTAGATATTAATTTTAATACGATTCGAACTGACTAATCCAAAACCACACGTTTCGTTTCTCTTGGAAATGAAAGAGGATCCCTATAAACGGGCTCTCAGTCGTGAGTGAAATGGATCCCATTGGTTTGGGCGCTCCATATGAATGTTTGAATGAACGAGAATCCTTATAAAAGGGTTCTCGTGCATGAATGATAGTGTGAAGTCTGGAGAACGAAACGTTTCGGAGAGTACATGGAAAGGTGTCCATGCGAAATTCGCCGATTATTTAATTTTTTAAAAATTTTTGCAAGAGCCTTACAGTTCATATCAAAAATGTAATAAGTTATTTGAATTCCTAAGTTTATATGCTCTTTTCAGCCTTTATATTCACTATATGAGTCAATCTATGAGATTCGTGCTATATAGTTTAATAGCGTCGCCTTATAGGGAGAATTTTTTTGTTGAAAAATCTCAGATATCTCAGTCGCTTACCGGCCATCAAATGACCTCTACACTTGATTAGAGATGACTTTTTTGCAGAATACGGGAGATACATATTTAGAAAGCCTATTTCAACCCCTTTCTATTGTATATAGCCAGTATAAGAGAACATCTCTGAGATTTGTGCAATTTGACTTTGTATCACAACACTTTCATATACAATTTTTGACGATTTTGTTAATTTTAAAAAAATTGTCAACCGAGCCCAACTCATCATTATCGAACGGGACATATATATTTAGAAAGCCTATTTCAACCCCTTTCTATTGTATATAGTCAGTATAAGAGAACTTCTCTGAGATTTCTGAGATTCAGCTTTTAATCGCTTTATTATAAAATGTTTTTTTTATAAGTTTTTTTAAGAATAATATTATAATTTAAATTTAAATTAGTTTAATATTATTTTCATTTGCTAAATTAAATGAAGAAAATGTAATTTCTATTAATTACATAAAAAACAAACATTTTAGACAATATCATCATATAATGATATTGCAATATATTTTTTCTGGGCTGATTTTTTCTATCTACTATCGTGATAGTTATTTTCTGGGCTGACACAATATACTATATGTTTATATGATTAGTGATTTCCTGGGATGACAGTTTGTGTCGCGATAGTTATTGTGTTACCATTTCTTTTTTCTGGGATGAATCCTGGGCTAAACATCCGAAGACCAACGTTTCCAGAAATGTTAAAATAATTGTTGCACAATTTGCCATCTCTTGGTGGTTGGAATATTTGCGTTGATATTATTTTCTGGAAGATCCATCATTTGTCGTCCAATCAGAAAATGACCAGGAGTAATGGCGTTTATATCATCTGGATCTAGAATTGACGACAGCTTCAATTTGTTTGATGGCGTTTAAGAATTCCTCATGTGTTAGTGCGGCATTACCGAATATCCTCCTAATATGATGTTTTGTAGTTTTGACAGCTGCTTCGTATAAACCTCCAAAATGAGGTGACCTAGGTGGTGCGAATTTCCACGTGATACCTTCATCTACACAGTATCGATTTATTTGCTGTTTGTTGAATTGTTCGAAAATTTTACGCAGTTCTTTCTTCGTTGCATTGTCAGTAAATATGTATAGTGGTGCATCTTCCTCTTGTATAGCGATGAAGCGTTTTAATGCGCCAATGAAAGAGTTTGTACTCAAGTATACAAATACCACGATGTACATTCCGACTAGTGCTTAAAATCGGTCTTTGAAATGCACAGAAAATGGCCCACACAGATCGATCCCCACAATAGAAAATGGAGATACTGGGCACACTCTTTATTCTGGTAGATTTCCCATAAATTGTGACACGCTGGACGGTCTCGAATGGAAGCATCGTATGCAGCGATTAACAACCTTTCTTGCAGTTTTTCTTCCCCCTATTGCCCAATATTTCTCCTTGATCATTGCTAAGAGTGCTTGTGGACCTGGATGTAAATAGGAGGAATGATAATGATTAAAAATTGTTAGTATAAGCTTATGATTTAACGGCAATATTAGTGGAAATTTTGATGAGTATGGCAGCTCTGAGTTTTTGAGACGACCTCCAACTCGCAATAAACCGTTTTTGTCAATGAACGAATTTAATGTTTTTAAATGACTGTTCTTTGGAATGTTTTGCTGGCTTGACAAAGATATCAAGTCTGAATGGAAATTGTGATATTGGATGCTCTTTATGATTAGATTGTGGCCTTCGGAAAGCTCTTCAACTACAAGTTCCCTAAATCTTCTGTCTTCCCTTGGTTTCCGGCAATTGCTCGCGAATCGACAAACATAAGCCATACATCGTTGCAAAGATTTAAATTGATGAATGTATTTGTGTTGTAGTAGAACGTCTTCCTTTTCAGTTGTGACAAGGCAAGAAGCCTTTCGTTGTTCTGGTAAAATTGGACATGGCTCAGGTAACGACTTTGGCCATTTGAGGTCATTAGATAACCGATGAATTTCCGCTATTCTGTTGGCCACAAAGGCCTTTGAATTTGAGCTTGAAGATTGTATCCAATGCCAAACGATCGAAGAATCGGTCCAATAAAACATTTTATTCACTTTAACGTTCAGCTGCGACCGCACCTTCGACATCAATTGGGCAGTAAGGAGCGCTGCACAGAGCTCTAGCCTTGGCAATGTAACATTACTCAACGGAGCAACGCGTGATTTTGCACAAAGCAAAGTTGCTGTGATATTATTGTGGTTGTTACATCGTATATATATCGCAGCTCCAAACGCCACTTCACTGGAGTCTCCGAAGCCGTGAAGTTGTACATCAGTGGTGACTTCGTAAGTTTCAATGAATCTTTTAACGCGGAAATTATTTAAATATGCAAGTTGGTGTCGAAAGTCAGTCCATTTTGTATGTATTGCTGAATAAAAATTTTTGCAACTAAAATTACGGGACCAGCTAATCCAAGAGGATCGAAAATACTAGCTGTTTCGGAGAGAACTAAACGCTTGGTTATTCTTTTGGGATTTGGTACTACCTTGACCATGTAGCAAAAATAATCCTTATCGGAAATAATCCTCTCCAGAAGATGTATTGATAATGGGAATCGCTCTCACAAATATTTATTTGTCTGTACATTTTACTGATATCAGCGCTGAATGCAATTTTTCAGCGCCTAAATCTTAATAAGATGGAAACCAAATTGGATTGAACGACTGGTCCAACCATAAGTAATTCGTTTAATGACTTGTTGGAATCAGTTTTTGCTGAAGCGTCAAAAACGACGCGCAACTTAGTAGTTGAGCTCGATGGCTTTAGAACACAATGATGTGGAAGAAAATAATGAGACAGGATCGATAATCCTCAATGAACTGACTATATTGTAACTTCAATTCGGGATTTCCAGACAGTCGCTTTTCTAAGTTGAGAAATTGAATTAACGTACCTTGTCTGGAGCTACCTAAGAGTTTCGGAGAAGGAAGAAAGGGCAAACCCACGGTAAATCGGCCTGAGTCGGATCTTTAAACATTTTCAAGAAAATGAGTTTCGCAAATCTGTTCGTTGTTTGTGAAACTTGCAGCCTTGGTGTTTATTTGTTCCAGATCTCAAAACTGATGCACAATATTATTTAACTTCGTCATCTCGTCTTGATTTGTGGTAACCATATTACAAAATCCTTTAGAATTTGAATTTGAACTTGTACTGCCAGAAACAACCCATCCCAAGACTAACTGTATCTAACCTACCGACAATAACTTGCAATACAGTTCGGCTCCAATCAGCATATCTATTTCTTGTGTCTGATTAAAATTTGGATCTGCTAATAAAACATTATGAGGAATCTTCCAATTACTTATATCAACATTTAGTACTGGTTGTGGATCAGTAATTTTATTTAAAACATATACCTTTAATTGGTGAGAAACTGGTTTTATGCAAGATTCAACAGTTACTAGCATAGTCAACGTACTTGCAGTTACGGAGTTAGATATGCCGTAAATTTGAGTTGGTGAATGTTGAGATGGAAGCCCAAGCTTGCTAGCCAGTTTTTCTGTTATGAAACTGAAGTGTGCTCGTACAATGATGGGCTTATTTTTGCAGTCAAGAACCTTCACGCATGCCGTCATTAGAAATACATAAGACGATATATTTTTAACTAAGAGAGTATTACCCGGAAACGGTGGTTCATTTAAATGTTTGGATGACGAAGGCGACATATTTTTAATTGATTGCGAAATTGATTTATGGATATTTGAACTAGTTGTTGATGCTTCGCTATATAATAAAGTGTGATGGGGTTTGAAACAAACTCGACATTTGAACTTGGACAATATTATGTTTAGAGGTTAAACAATTCGTACATACATTGTGTTTAGATCCAAGGGATAATCGTTCGGTTACAGGTTTTGAAAGAAAAGCATCACACCTATATAAACCATGTCCAGATCACAAATAAAACAGTTTTCTGAATGTACAGCCACCAATGAAGTATATTTCTGCTTATTCAGAGTAATATTTTTACTGAACGGTTTTGAACCCGATTAATACTGGTTTTGTTTATTGATCTGATCATTATTTTCTAGGGCACGACATCGACGTTCTAAAAAGGTTAGTAATTGATCTAAGGTCGGCATTTATCCATTGAACATTCATCTTCCCATTTCATACGAGTATCGTGATCCAGTTTAGAAAGGATGAAAAATATAATCAAGTCACTGTAGCGTGGGTCGCCCAAGTGATTTTAAAGATCTTAAATGAGTATTAACGATGTCTATAACATTTCGAATTTTTACAGCATTGCCACGCTCTATATTTTTTTGTTGCAAATATTTCAAAAATGTGGGCATTACAAATTAATTTTACGTTCTGATACCTATCTCGCAGTAATTTTAATGCTGTGTCATAATTTTCATTGCTAAGTTCTAGTGCGGCAATAACACGCGCCGCATCCCCGTTTAATGCATTTCTCAAATATTGAAATTTAGTTACATTATTTCGAGATAAATTATTATGAATGAGACTAATAAAAGATTCATAAAATTCTAACCATTTAGTATAATCGCCGACAAATGTATTTATCTCTATTTTAGGTAACTTAATATTTGATTTAAATTCTGGTTGCACCTGCGCGCCACGTCTTTCAGCTTCGATGGCATTAATCCTAATTTGCAACATTGGTCGAATTTTAAAATAAGTTTCTTCATAACTTGCTCTATCAGGGTTAGATGTTTCATCTTCCACTAAAGACTCGAGTTCTGATTGAACTGTACCAAATGATTCAAACATTTTTATTAAACTATTCAGTCTAAGTGATAGCTCTGGCAATGTAGCATTTTTAGCTTTCTCATCAATTAATTCCGCGACACGATTTTGCTGTTCCACCAGTACCTTGCGTTTAGTTTTCAGTTTAGTGACCTTTGCATCAGTCATTTTAGATTAATTGAATTTAATTTCAACTTTCTTTAATTAAGTATGTATATATTTAATTAACAAGACCGTTTTAAATTGAAAGCTATACCATACAAAATGAATTCACTTCACTGAACCGTTTAGATCGTTCGCATTAAAGACGGGATATTTAACGGGATATATGTGCGAAAATTAATTGATTATCTTAACAAAAATTGACAGTCGAAAAAGGTTCTTTATGGTTTATGATATATGGCAATTATTATATACTTACATACATGCTGTATTAACCGGTAATGACAATTAATAGGGCGTGTTTATTTTTTCATCTAATCGGAGTGTAACAATTACATAAATTACTGGCTAAATTGAAATCCTGTGGTAACTTTACTGCTGAATATTCATCAACCCCTTTAGTAAAAGCGGATCACCCGCGGGCTTAAAATATCTTTGTTTTCAGTTATATTAAAAAAAGGTTGCCGATAATTTCTTTTAAGTTCTAATTCATCTAATAATGCATAACACACAAATTGCCAAGTAATTAACATTGAACTCAATTTTTCATTTGATTTTATAACGGTGATGGTCAATTCAACAGTACCAACTCGGTGAAATCAACTCGGCGGCAGCCGCCCCGGCAACAGTAAACTCAGCCATATACAACTCGGCAACAGTTCGACTAGGCGACAATAAATTGGTCGATGGTTGACAGTTTTGGAAAAATTTCTTGGCATTTTTGCCATCAGGTGGTCGTCAGCCGGAATTATCCACTACAGCTTCATGAATCCTGGCGAAAATATCACAGCAGAGAAATATTGTCAACAAATTGACAAAATGCATAAAGAACTAAAACGTCTGCGTCCAGCATTAGTCAATAGGAAGGGCCCAATTCTTCTGCACGATAATGCTCGACCACATGTTGCACAACAGACGCTGCAGAAGTTGAACCAACTTGGCTACGAAGCTCTGCCTCTTCCACCATACTCACCAGACCTCTCGCCAACCGACTACCACTTTTTCAAGCATCTCGACCACTTCTTACAAGGAAAAGTATTCAACGACCAAACAGCCGCAAAAAATGCCTTCGAAGAATTCGTCGCTTCCAGAACTTCAGAATTCTATGCAACTGGAGTTATTAAACTTGAATCTTGTTGGCAACAATGTGTAGATTCTAATGGTTCTTATTTCGATTAATAAAATTTATTCTAAACTGAGATATGTCGTTTTAAATAAAATGGTTGAAAACCTGCATTAATTTCTGAACAACCTAATAGTATTATAGTATTTAGTCACATTCGGGAAGTTAAGTTGAGAATTACCGGAGAGTAATATTATTGGTAAATGTGTGAGTATTCGATGGGTAACATTATACAAATAAGAGAAATAAGCTCAAAAGGAAACAGTCGAGACGAGACAACGTTTTGAAATTGTGACTTTATAATGTTCTATAACTCACACACATACATATGTAACTGAGAAAGAAACAAATTTATATAAATGTCATCAGTTACAAAAACAATAGATACAAAATCATGTTAGAAGAATGAGAAAAATAAGTCACGGCGAGAATAAGTACCAATAATTTATTATTTCACCCGATCCACTTATTCTTGATACAACAGCAATCTCACTGCTGTGAGGTTACTGTTATTACATCGTAAATAATCCGAGATTTTCGAAGGTTTCGAGATATTTTTTAAGATTACTCGAGATTTTCGAGAACTACTTTTGAGTCTACTTTTGAAGGAGAATTCTGGATGAAGAGCGAATTATGGTAGTGTAATTTACTCTACAATCTAGCCCCTGAAATTGTAGTTCTATATGTGAAGGAATTCGCAAAATTACCTGCCGACGGACGAGTATGCTGATTGTGATATTTAAAGAAGATCTTACGACCAAGATTAAATAGCTTGGTGTAGAGATAATATTTCACGAGATTGAAAATTGAAGCAATTTTTCTTTTCTCAATCACTTCAATAAAGAATATCAATCCGAACTATGTTCGGTTACTTTTAGCAAGAAATTTGGGCAAAAAGTCATCTCTAAAAAAGGACATCATCGTTAGCCTCCAAGGTCAAGGTCACTAATAAGAGGTGTACAAACGAAAGCCACATACTAAGGAAGAACTGAAGTTAGTAAATAGGTACCATTATACTCCGATCTAATGCTCGATCACTTTATTGAATTCGATGTTATAATTAATTCACATAAAGTTCACTGCTAAATTGACCCGCAACACAATTACTTCTGCCAATCATTTTCCACCCTTTTTAAAAATAAGATAAGAATATAAGTCATACCCACAATGCTGTGAACATAACATTTGTAATCCGAGCCACGATCAACTAAAGTAGAAATTGTACATAAATAAAATCAAAATTTAGAAATTACAAACTTGTTATCTATAGTAAAAAATCAAGACATCACTAATAATGATAATGGGGTCAGTGTTTTACAAAATCGTCATGTACAAGCTCGAGGAGGTGTTTGAGATTAATTCCGTGATCATAAGGAATAATCGCTTAACCCTTTCGAGTCCAACTATATTTTTTTTTTGTTGATCTAATTGTAGCTCATATGTCACAAGTGAGAGGGTTGCAATATACGACGGTACAAATTATTATTTTTGTATAGCTTAAAGCCTCCATGTCTCTCATAAACTCTCTTTAGTATGACTTAAATCCCAGATGTCACGATCGCGATGGTTAAACTTTGGTGTTTTTTACATGCCATTTATTTCGTTTTCTGAAAATATTCTTCTGTTTGATTTGGATTCCATCTGTTTGTTGGTTGTTTTACTTCTAAAAAAACTAAAGTTCGTGTAATAATATCTTTCGTAAAAAATTTGGTTATGAGATAATTGCCATCAAGTCAAAACTGCAAAAATCGAGTGACCGTAAGTAATAGAATTTTATGTACATATTCAAATGTATATGTACAAATGAGTTTAATATTTGTTTACTATTTAAATATTATGATTAAAAATTCACTATCACGTATGTGACACTTAGTCTTAACGACATATATTTTTTTTAGTTGTATTTGCGAAAGGTAAATGGTTAGTGGATGAAACTGAGGTGCAGAGATTGCTTGCTGATTCGATGATATAAATAACCCGGATTTTACTATACATGAAGCTATTGTTGAACAGATTGATTTCGATCACGAAATTAATGCATGATAATGACAATGACGATGATGATGAGGAGGTCCATAAAATAATTCCGGTTAGTTTTTGGTATTAAATTCGTTAATACAACTATTTCTAAATTCTTCTTACATATTTTTAGCCAAATGACATAATTACAGAAACTCCCGCGGTTCAGAGTACAATAGGTGGCTGGAATTTATCAGATTTTGAAAGACGAATACTACCAGTTGTTGATTCCTATTCTCCAAATATTAAACTAAAATTGCCTATAGAGTATTTCCTCAGATTCTTCGACGACCAACATTTTGAAGATGTGGCTATGTACAATATGTACTACTTTAACAAAAGCTGTATGGTATGTTTCTTATAATGGGTTGTATACTGTTCCCTCAGATAATTTTATATTGGAAGGCTGGATACAATCTTGATAAAATTTCATCGGCCATGACTAAAAATCGTTTCAAAGTTCTGAGAACATCGCTCCATTATGCTGATGTTTCAAGGATACTCGAAGAAGCAAAGTCTAACATGTTTTGGCAAGTGTCACGTATCATCGAAGCAGCCAGAAATAGATGTCACAATACAGAAAGATTCGTGGGCCGATACTTAATAGACCAACAAATGATCCCATTTACTGGTCGCTGCCTAGGCAGACAATTTGTTCGTAACAAACCCCGACCTGTAGGTCTTAAAAATTTAGTAGTCACTATAACTAGGGGTTTAGTGTTGGATTTCGAGATATATCAAGAAACTAAAATCAAGCTACCTGAAATGTCCCTTGGGTTGGGTCCAGCTGTCGTCCTCAAGCTTATTAAAACATAATCGGAAGACAGTTTTCTATATTTTGGAGATTATTTATGATTAAATATGAACATTTTATTATTTTTAGATATTTTACGACCATTCCCTTATTAAAAAAATTAGAAGCCCTTAATTATAAAGCGACTGGAACAATTCAACAAAATCGGTTAAAAGGTTCATTTATGAGAACCCTGTTACAACTGTCAAGTGGAGAGACACAAAGTCAGTTACCTGTCCTTCACTATACCCGAATATAATAGTTACATGAGTGAAGTAGATTTGTGCGACCAGATGATGGAATATTATAGGACGTTTATTAAAATCGTAAAGTGGTCGGTTAAAGTATCTCAATATTTCATCGATTTGGCAGTGATTAACGCACGGCAAGAATATCGATTGGATTTTTCAGGATATAACTGCGGAATTTGGAATTTAGTGTTTTAAAGGTCACATAAGAATTTTACAAATTAATTCTAAGGTTTATTTTTCGATGACTTCAGGGGACTCTAAAATTAAGTTTCACATTTGTGATAGTTGGGTGTTATGTCAAACATTTATTAAACAATTTATCAGCTGCTGCTTAGGAATACATTTATTATCCCTATTGTACGGTCTGGTCTTTAGTTACATCAAAACATTTTTTTTGTTTTATTTCATTATGTACCTCACATTTGTGAAACTCGAAAGGGTGGCGACTTTAGACAACAATTATTATAAATTTTTAAATTTTTCTGTCTCTGCTCTAACTTCACTAAATTTAACTTAAGTGATAATGCCATAAAGATCAAAAACTGTGCTCGCAAGCCGTAGGAACTTTATAGCCCGATTCCCTTAGTCGTATCACTTGTTACGCCAAATAACAGCCAAGTTATTATATTCTTTTTATAAACTCTGTATGGCTGCTATGAAAAACATCATATTGCACTGACTTTTTACGATTGAAGTCATTACAAATGACTTTCCTTGTCATGATATATTTTCAAGTGATGAATAGCTCTGCTAGTAGTCACTTGAAATTACTATTGTCGTAAAAAGTCAAGGCAATATGATGTTTTTCATAGCAGCCATACAGAGTTTATATAAGGAATATAAAAAGTTGACTGTTATTTGGCGTGACAAGCGATACGACTAAGGGAATCGGGCCCTTGGTCGGCATAAGGGAAAAATTAATTTAATAATGAATTTTTTGTTGCTCTCTAGAAAATTTTTCGAATTTTGATTAAGCGAATATTCTTTGTGACCACGGAATTATTATATTAGATTTATTAAAAGAAAAAGCGGAATATGGAAAATGTATGATGACCTAGTCGAATCAATTAAGGACACTAACTCAGAAAACGGAATTAACCCTGTTCGGCCAGCACCGATCGCTAGTGATTGTCATGGGCCACTTGCGATACAAACTTCGTAGTTTACTTAAACTACAATTGATTTTTTAGTTATTAATTAGTTACCAGTTTTATTGGTTTGGTTTTTATTCAGCTGTCCAGGAAAATAAAATTATTCTGATTTGTGAGCTTTAGCATTGCGAACGTAAACGCAAAATATTATTAATTATTTAAAATTAAAATAAAGTAATTTGGAAACCCATCGACATTTTACTTAAAGTATCCGCCAATCCATCAAATGGTCCTTCGCGCCGGATTCGGCACTAATGATATTATACAATCAACGTTTTGAGGTTATACATCCAACGTTTCATCCGATTTACATCCAAGCTACGCCATTAAGGTTATCGTTGCAACATCTTGCAGTTATTATCTAGCTAAAGCCACACCATCCGATTGGGATTTATATTATACCAAGTCATTCGAGCAGCATATAAAATACCCGTAATAAAACTACAACATTTTAACCACGCTATTGAGAAGTCAACCCACGCGGAGATTAACAAATCTACATAATTCATCCAAGTCTATCAAGCTGCACTGTAATCACAAAGCAGGTAAAACCCTTCAAAGATTCAATTAAATAGTTCGTGGTTTCGTGAAGTGAACCTTGTGAAGGGTAATTAAGTGAATCATAAAATGGCGGATTTATTGGCGCTTAATAGAGTACGTGCGGCAGTAAAGGGTAGCTTAACTCTAATGGAAAACTTTATTACATTAAATTCCACTAAAGATCAAGGAATTTCAATCGATGAATTAAAGATTCAGGTAGATACCGTGCATGGTTTGAGAGCGCAGTTTCTAGAGGTCGAGGAAAAACTGTATTCGTTGGATTCTGATATAGAATCGCAGTTGGAAGAGTTTGAATCCAAATATTACGCGGTAACCGGGAACCTCAACAATTGGATCCGCCATTTGAATGAAGGCGAACCCAGCACCGGAAAACACGATGATTCTATTAGGTTGTTCAGAAATTAATGCAGGTTTTATGATTTTATTTGTTTCAACAATTTTTCAATAATAAAAAATTACGCAAAGAGTTTAACAATATAAGTCATTTTAAAGCTTATTTTATGCTCTTTCTTATCACATTCTATTTGTAATCTAAATTGTAGTTTTGTCTATTTTTAGACCTTTGAAGTTAAGATGTCAAAACAAGAATTTCGCCAAATTTACTTCTATGAATTTAAACTCGCCCGCAGTGTAGCACAAACGGCTCGAAACATCAATGAAGTTTGGGGAAAAGGAAGTGTTAACGAATGCACAATACAACGTTGGTTTCAAAAATTTCGTCGTAGTGAACTCAGTCTTGAAGATGAGAAAGGTCGCGGACGTCCCTCTGCCATTGACGACGATGAATTGAAGGCTTTGGTGGAAGCAAACCTACGCACGACTGTTCGAGAGCTTGCAGGGGACCTAGGCGTAAGTATTGGATTAATTTCGGAACATTTGAGCCGAATTGGAAATTCGAAGAAGCACGACAAATGGGTGCCTGACACTGCAGAAGTTGAACCATCTTGGCTACGAACCTCTGCCTCATCCACCATACTCACCAGACCTCTCGCCAACCGACTACCACTTTTTCAAGCATCTCGACCACTTCTTACTAGGAAAAGTATTCAACGACCAAACAGCCGCAAAAATGCCTTCGAAGAATTCGTCGCTTCCAGAACTTCAGAATTCTATGCAATTGGAATTAATAAACTTGTATCTTGTTGGCAACAATGTGTAGATTCTAATGGTTCTTATTTCGATTAATAAAATTTATTCTAAACTGAGATATGTCGTTTTAAATAAAATGGTTGAAAACCTGCATTAATTTCTGAACAACCTAATATGGCAACGTCAGCGAACGCATTTTTTATATTACGATTTACCCGTTTTTCTTTACTTTAAACCATTTGTAAGCATCAGAAATTTAGATGGGTTGCAAGTATCATTGAGCCGTTGAATATTTTGCTTAAAAATTAATAAACCATCCATCAAAGTGCTATATAATACAGAGTGGAAAATGAATCCTACAACAATAAAAATTTAAAATAACTTGCTTATATTAAATTTTATTTTAGTTTCAGTTTTTTTCCGAATAATTGGTAAAGCTCAACATTTTTTATAACAGTAAGAGTTCTGAATGAAGACCGAATTAAGGTAGTGTAATTTAACTTCCATCTAGACACTGAAATGGCAGTTCCATGTGGAGGAGTTCGCAAAATTACCTGCCGATGGACCAAAAATATTTAAAGAAATTCACCTAATGATTCTACAAATTTGGACAAAAAGTCATCTCTAAAAAAGGACATCATCGTTGGCCTCCAAGGTCACTAATAAAAGGTGTACAAACTAATAATGATAATGGGACCAAACAAGGCCACAAGCCCTGAAACTCTATAGAACTTCCAAATAAAAGTTAACGTTTTTAAGGCTATGCGAGGTAACCGATGTTCAAAATCAACTGTACTGTACCGAATTAAATAAAATGTGTGTGGTACTCGTACATAATACATCTATTGTGTTGTAGTGTCAAATACTAAAAAAAGTTTGGATTAAGCTGACGCATTTTAATCTGTTGCGGATATACTTTTAGTCAATAATATTCAAATCCACATTCTCAAAAAACTAAGGCGGATCGAATCCGTTCAACATGGCATATTTCAAAACCGAATATTTCAAAATGGAATATGAAAATATGACATATGGTACACTATGGCATATTTTAAAATGGCATATTTTAAAACGACATATGGTACACTACGGCATAAGGTACACGGCGGCATATTTTCATATGGCATATGGTATAATAAGGCATTTTCTAAAACTTGGCTATTTCTTAGCCGAGTATGATGCAATTTGGCAAGTACAATGAAAATGGAATACTTAACCGGATTTTAGACGAAGTTCTGTAATATGGCCTATTACGGAGGAACTTACCTATTAATTAACCGAATATGGTGAAAATCAACATAGACGTTAGAAATGGTCTTCTTAAAAGAATTTTAGATGAATTTCGAGAACATGGCCAATCATGATGGAACTTGGGTATTTCTTAAACGATTATGATGAAATTCGACAAGTGTGATGGAAATGGGATCCTAAAATGAGTTTTAGTAGAAGTTCTGGAATATGGTTAATTTTGATAGAATTTGTCTATTTATTGGCCGATTATGATGAAATTCGGAAGGAGTGATGGAAATGGAATTGTTAAATGGTTTCTAGATAAAGTTCTGAGATATGGCAAATTTTATGCAACTTGGCTATTTCATAACTGAATATGATGGAAATAGGAATCTAAAATGAGTTTTAGATAAAGTTCTGGAATATGGCCAATTCTAATGAAAATCGGATATTTCTTAACCGGTTATGATGAAACTCAACAGTGCGATGGAAATGGGATTCTAAAATGGTTTTAATCATCAAGTTATAAAGTTACCCTATACTTACTAAAATTGCCCTTTACCTATTGGAATTTTATTTCGCTTAATATAATTTTCCTTCACTTAATGCAATTAAATTTATTCTCCCAACGGAAATAAAAATATTGGTAATAAACATATAATCGGGAAGTGCTTATTAATATCTATAATTTTTCATTTTTATTTAAATTTAATTTTAAAAGTAAAAATATGTATATTGGCCCTTCCGGTTTATTCTTTTGAACTAATTTTATACCAACATCAAAATTTAGCAACGTAATTGGATAATAGCGCATTTATTCAAGGATTTTTTATTATTTTAGTAATGACTTTTTTCGAATCACTAGTATGAACTCGTTTATAAGACGAAAATAGGGTTCTAAAATGGTTTTTAGATAAAACCACAGAGAATTTTCTTCTTAATTCTCTGTGATTAAACTCTAGAATGTTGTCAATTAGGATGAAACTTGGCTATTTTTAACCGATTATTATGAAATTCTACAAATGCAATAGAAATGGGATTACATCTACAAAATGTTGCAATTATAAAATGTTGCAACTACAAAATCTTGCATAACAAAATAGTGCAATTATTTTGTTGTTTAGTAGGTATCATTAATAGATTCTCTATAATCCGCTCCTACGTGCAGCACGCAGTGCGATATGTTTGCTAATCCCGGCTCCTACCGCCCCCGAAGCTCAAATCTAAAGCCCCTCGGAGGGCTAAGCGGGGGGGGGGGAGCGCAGCGACCTCCCGCGTGCCCGTGAGAATTACCGTAGCCGTTAGCCTCTACAATTCTAAGTTAAGTTAGTCGATGTCATTTTTCTTCAATTTAATTTCCGCAGAATAGAGAAAAAAAATGTACGGGAAGCTGTTATGCAAGATTTTGTATTGCAATATTTTATAATTACAACATTTTGTAATTGCAATAGTAATGCAAAATTTTGTATGCGAAATTTTGTAATGCAAGATTACATATACCTACTTTTAGATGATATCTTTTTTCTAAAATAAATTCCAAGCTTGCTTCGATCTTTGTCCCTACAGGCATTTCACGAAGCAACATCCATTCCAGAATTTCAATTTCTTGAAATGCTGCATCCCACTGGTTCAAATAATCAATTCACGTGCTGTAGAAATCCATTACGGACGATTTAAATTCAGCTGCATTAATATTTCCAGACCGTTCGGCTTCTAACAAATATTTTTGAACGTTTAACGGTAAAAAGGTTTCATCCCTCCGTTGTTTTATTTTAAATTTTAACTGTGTCATAATTAGGGAAACTTCATTCATTGAAATTTTTTGTGACTCAATCCGAGAAATAGTACTGTGGAGCCAAAGTTCCGAGCTCGGATCATTGAAAAAATGTTTTAATATTGTACGACATTTTGCCTGACTAAGATAATACTCTTTTAAAGAGTTAAATAATTTTTAATGCTGGTTTTAATGTTAGCCATCTAGTTTTGCTGTAACCTAATAACTTGCAAAATTCTACGTTATTATTATCACAAATTTCTTTAAACTGTTGAACTCGAACTGTGTAAATATAAAAAAATGAATACATTTTTACGACTATAACTTCAACACCGATTAGAAGACATTCTATTGCCGTCTGAATGCAATTATTCAAAATATGGGCTGCGCAATTCACCCCAATTAAAGTATTCTCATTAGGCGTCTGAAGTTTATGGAACACGTTGTTTTTACCACCCCTAGTTTAACCACCAAAATTGCAATTAGTGTTATCCGCACAAATCGCGACTAGTTTTTCGTTTAAATTGTAAGTGTCCATAATATCTCGAATGTATTTTGAAATTATATCAGAGGTCTCATCCGGGAGCTCATCAGTCTCAAAAAATTTACTTGAACTCCTTTTTTCGGTGTAAAATATTTAACTAATACTGGGCATAATTTTATATTTCCATGATTTAAACAATCTGAATATAATGTTACAAAATTAATCGATCTTAATTTGAGCAATTGAGTTAGGTGCGAAAATATTGGACACAATTGCTTCGCATTTCGTACGTGCGCAAGAATATTCCGCATCGAAACAATTCCTAATTAATTTGCTTGTGCAATCGTTTGACCGGAATGAATGATTTTGTTGAACTGTATGAAAAGCCCATGTACCCTCAATAACGGCGTTCTTCCTTTCGGAATCATCGTAGGTTTTGGACCTATAGAAAGAATTTAAAGATTTGCTACAAGAGGCTGCAACATCTGCTTTCTTGTGTTTTGCAGTATTTAGATGCTGTTGGATATCTGTTCGGCCACCGTTAGCAATCGAAAAATTTACTAAACATTTGTCACATCGCACTGAACTATCCGTTTTGGTTCTTTTAATAAAGACAAATTCTTTTTGCAGATCATCGTTGAAAACACATTTTCTTCTCGCGGCCATAAAGTTGAGCGTTGCTTTAATTGCAATGTGAAGGTTGTAACTTTTAATATCAAACTAAACTCATGTATAGTGAAAATAATATCTTAGCGAAACTCATTTTTTCGTCGTTGTGCGCAGCCAACAGTGAAGTAGTTAAACAAAAATTAAAAATTCACAGAAGGGTCGGCTGAGTAATATTTTTAAAAACAAAAGAAATCCATTACATAATGTAATTTACATTGGAAAATATTAAAAATTCTCATTATTTTATAGGTAAATTCTAAAATAATATGTGAAATTAAAAAAATATAAAAAATACTAACAACACCACTGGATATGTACCGTTATACCCATTTAAGGTACAAACTAGGCACATTTAGATAGAAATGTCATTTTTCGTGTTAAATCAAAACAATAAAAAACTCGATTTTAAATTTCAATTTGTTTGAGGCAAGCTAATGACATTAAAATTATCTTAAATGTTATCAAAAGTATGTTACTAGTGCTAGTGTGTTATCTAAATTAAAATTACATTAATTATTGTGAATAAATTTGAGGAAAAACATAATCTAAAATAGACAAATTCTAACCTCAAAATGTAAACAAATTAGCCTAACTACATCGCTGTGCTTAATTTTTTTTTGTTGTAGATGCGCGAGATCTGTCAGAATTTCGCTGAGATATTATTTTCATTATACTTATTGTTTAATTTTCTAAATACAAATTCGCAGAACACCTATTGTTTTATTACGAAACCGCTAAACAAATGACATTTAGGAATTTACAATTTTGTTTTGATGATTGATGTCATTTAAAAATGAAGTATACATACTAGATTTTGTTTTATTCTGTTTAGTAAAGGAGAGTTTACACTACCAATTTTTGTTACACTATAAATTTAAAGAAGCGAGAAATATAGGGCTAAACATATAATACAGTACGCTAACACGTACTGTATTTTTAAAAATATAATACAGCATGTTGCCTTCAAATACAGAACTGTACTGTATAATACAGTACGAATGGTCATCGTACATATACCAAACCCAGTTTTTCTATGTCCCTTATTTTAAGTTAATTTTTTACATGAGCAGGCATTTATATACATTAAGATGGTTCTGATTCAATTAATAAAAAACAAATTTTAATAATTAATTTGCATACACACATATAATTTAAAATTATAATTTCACAAGTTAGTTTCTCTTCTTGAAAAAATATAATAAAAATTAAGCTAAATTTAATGGATTATTGCTACAAATCAATAAAAAGATATATTATTTACGATGCCTTTAAGGGAAGACGTTTCCTCGTTAGGCTGTCGATTTATCATGATAAATTTCAGTTCCTTTCCTTTTTCAAGATATTTTATTTGGAAATAATTGTTCACCAGATCTCATTTAGTCGATTCGGTTTTTAATAAATATTTGTTCTTTGCCTAATTCATCTATTAACTTATAAGTTCAACTTGCAATTTTTCAACAACAACTTGCAGCCTCCTATGCCAAACTTCTAAATTGTTTTGAGTTCGTGGAAAGTTATTCTCAAAAGAGTCAGCAATATACCAAAAATTGGGACTATATCGTGGCGGTTTATTGTTTTTACCAGCACGACCCGAAATATAATTTGTATTTATCCATGATGCAATAATTTTTCCATCTTCATCCAAAACATCCTCAAATTTATATATAAAAGTATACATAAAAGTAAACAAGTTGTTGGTGACAAGATTTTGTAAAACAAGATTTTGTAGAAAAGATTTTAGAAACAGTCTTTTGTAAACAGTCTTTTGAAAAACAGTAATACGTGGCCAACCCAATGCCGTTACGTACCATATGTCGTTTTAAAATATGCCGTTTTTAAATATACCATAGTGTACCATATGCCTTAGTGTACCAAATGCCGTTTTGACATATGCCGTTTTGAAATATGTCGTATCGACCAGGACCCATGCGGATACATTTGCCTTTATCCGGCGAAACCGTATAGTTAGGGATATCAGAATCTGATGTAGGTGGCACGGAGGGCTATAGCTGCGGATTAACTAGTTTATATATACAAATAATTTTATTCACGTGAGTGTGTTAGTTTCATTTACGTCGGCGGAATTAATTTTTCCTGTCCCGCGAACTTAATTCAAGAAAAAATTATTTTATTGGATATTGTTGTGAATTGTATTTACTCGAATACGTAAATTATAACTGTCAATTGACGCGATTGGTGCATCAGGGCTACAAAGCGAACATTTTTGAAACTTAAAGATTATTTTTGATTAAGAAACGAAACAATGAATCAAAACCAATCATCACTATTGTGCAAATATTTATATTGTTTGACGATATTTGAAATGTTTCCAATTTACTAAAACCAATTAGTAGTTCTAGTTCTTTCAAAACAATTCTAATAGTTTGATTGCTATAAAGCAATTTACTCGTATGACCTGCTTTCGGTAAGGTCACAGCCATTTAACTGTCTACTCTACTTGTGGCTTCGCTTTTTCTCATAAATCACATGTAATGTATTTAGTGATTATGACCAAATGAATTCAAAATTAAACGAGAACGATTCCGATTTTGTTACAGTTCTAAAAACGTTTTTAAGATGCTGATCGTACTATCATACATTAAGCGTTCATATATATTGAATATTTTTTGTCTCTACTTCAACTTAATTTTTTTAAATACTGTTGTCAGGATTTTTTTTTGTCATAAACTTTACATAAGTCAGAATTTAAATGAACTATACAAATAGAGATATATCTGTATAGTATTTTATGATCTTGCACTTCATAGAAACCACTCGGTTTACTCACAAATGTTCCTAAAAATGTTTTAAAAATAGAAAAAGATCAAAAATACTCTTCACCACAATAAACTGTGCAAACTCGCGACAGACATCATTATGACAATCAAATGTTACACAATAATGACTGCATATATCTCAAGTGCACGTTTTTTTTATGTAAATAATAGAAATTATAAATAAATAGAAGCAATAATTTACTACAGTGTCTCACTGAAGTTTGAGATTTATAAAATTGAATTGTTCGCTTTTAATGTCGTGTCAGTTTGTATTGTACAAAAATATAAATTAACTGTTTTGTTGTGACTATATGATACACATAATATTTTAATTAAATTGCAAACTGAAAATAAATTAAAAATAAATAAAACAAAACAAAAAAAAAATTAATTCACGTGATTTTTAATGAGATAAGATAGAATTGGTTTATTTTGATACATCTTAACGCAGATGAAAAATGTCTTTGTATGCACACATTTGTGCCAATTTTCTTACTACTATATAAATATAGTGTGGATGTAAATAACGGTTTTATAGTTTTTCTTCTTATATTGTATACAATAATTAAATAGTTTGATAATATTATTACAGTAAATGTGGCTCAGATAACGATACCGCATACAAAAAATGTGTGTATGTTACTGACCGCAAAGTACAAAACAAAATATTCATTCTCTTTCCATCTACATCTAATCTAATTTTCATTTACATGCTAATCTTTCACCAAACATCTCTAGTGTTGTAAACCATTTAACAAATTTTTGGTTTATTTACCGTAGTATATAATTAAGATTTCAAAACGAGAAATTCATAATGAAGACACCAACAAATTGTTACAAAATAATAATTAATTATGTAATTATATTTAATTTTACGCAACTCAACTAATTCTCGCTCTCGAAAAAACTGTATCAGTGTGCGTCTTTATAAATAAAAACGGTTGAGATTAAGAATTTTTTTTTTTTAAACAAAATGTAAGATAAATAAATAAACCAAAAAAAATGCATTAAATCACATTTAATTGGATAGATTTTGTCTCTAATTTTTATGATCGTTTTATTATCTCTTTAAAGTGTTTGAAGGAATCAAAACAACAAAAAAAAGTTAAACACTATAACACGTTTTTATGATCCTTTTTTGTTGTTATCGGTTTTTGGATGATACGATCGGCACACTTTTTTTTTATCCAGCATTTCACATTGGAATTGAATCGTTAAAAAATGGAACAAAAAGGAAAATTTTCTTTTTAATTTATGTAGCTACATATATGTATGTACAGTCCTGATTACAGTTTACGATATATTCTAAGAATACGACGATCGATCTCAACCTATTTGTTCATCTAGCATGTAAAATTGATTTTGTATAATCGGTTTTATCTTTAATATACACGCTACACTCGTATAAATGTGGAGATAAAACTTTTCAACTGATAATGACTCTTGGGGGTATAATAAAAATTAAGATTTTATTGAAATGATCGATAAAATGTCACACGGCATATTGTTTGTTGTGCCTGGAAACTTTCACTATGACTGCGATATCTTTATAGCTTTACGGATAACATTTTCTTAGAATATTGTGTGGTTTAATATTTAAATTAAGATTTAATGTCAAATTTACATATTATTTTACTATAATAGGGTGACGAAAAATTATGGAACTCCTAAAAACCTCACGGGGTTTGGTCAAAAAAAAAAAAATGAGCAAGGTTTATTCTTAGGTAATTTTCAACAAGGAATTTAATGCTGAGCTTAGTTTTGACCGTGACCGTCATCTTCAAGGTCATTTTGAGGTCAAGGTCATTTTTTTTATAGGGAAACCTCAGTTTTTGACATCGGATTCGAAAAGAGCAATCAATTGTACGTCCGAATATGTATTTTCCATGACCTCCCAAGGTCGCCTGAAGGAATAATGACTTGCTATGGAAATTAAAAAAAAAAATTAAAAAAATGAATTCTTCATTTTAAAATTTAATTTTTTTGTTTTATTATAATTTTCATAGCAACACAAGCATTATTACAATGTTCTGTATTTATAATTTTTTTAAATTTTCATAGCAAATCATTATTCCTTCAGGTGACCTTGGGATCAGCATTAAATTCCTTGTTAAAAATTACCTAAGAATAAACCTTGCTCATTTTTTCTTTGACATACTCCGCGAGATTTTTAGGGGTTACCATACTTTTTTGGCAGGTCATGGACAATACATATTCGGACGTTTAATTAATTGTTCTTTTCGTTTCTGTCATCAAAAATAGGGGTTCTAATTTAAAAAAATTACCTTGACCTACAAATGACCTTGAAGGTCAAGGTCAAGGTCACAACAAAGTTCACCATTAAATTTCTTGTTGAAAATTACCTAAGAATAAACCTTGCTCATTTTTTTTTTACCAAACTCCGTGAGATTTTTAGGGGTTTCCATACTTCTTCCTCACCCTGTATATTGCATACATATATTGACATAATCATAATATTATTAAGCTAAATAATTTAGTTGCTTGCCCAACGAGTAAATATAAATTGTGGACAATACAAAAAATACTCACATAATTTTTGGCGCGGAATAGCTTTCCGGAAGTTAGCCTTGAAAATTTTAAAGTTACAAGTGTTTATTTTTAAATTCCGTTGGATTTAAAAATAAAATTTAGTTAAAAGAAAACGGCAGTACTAGGTAATTTGAAAAATGAATGATTTCAAAATTTCTTGTTAAAATTTGACCAATTTTGAAAATATTTTGAGAAGTTTGAAATTTTTTTAAAACAGCTAAGCCTGACGTGAAACCAACTTACATTTTCTATTCAGAATTGATACGGATTATGATTTGGTTTATTTACAGTTTTTTATAGATTTCCCTTTAAAATTTCGATTTTTAGTTTTAAATTTTATGTTTTTTTCAAAATTAATTTAAGGATTGTAAAAGTGAAAAAATGTTTGTTAAAAGTACTAAAAATTAAGGTCGTAAACTAAAAGAAACAGTTTAAAAATAATTATACCCCTACTATGGTTCTCACCTCACCGAGAATTACGTCATAAATGTGACTTGAACTCACGGCGATGATATTTTGGTATTATTTTGGTCAAAATAGCTCGCCTAAAATTTCTCGGTGACTCGTGCAATTTTTTATAAGGAATAAAGAAATAATGAAAATAGAAACACTACAATTTTTTTTTTCAGGCAAAATATTTTAATTAATATTTGCTAATTAAATATTGAATAAAAATCAATTTTGTATTTTTTTTTTTAAATCGCATTTTAAAATATTTTTATTAACAACAAAATGCGTATGTAGGTAAGTTTTCAAACATTTTTGTTCCGTCAAGCTTCATTCGTGACAGAAAACTAAATCCACATTGCATTTGCCTGTTTGCACTATTTATTAACAATTTTAACCGGTAATATATCTAATTAATGCTCATAAAATTACAAAATTAATCACAATAAATGTAAATGTGTACAAAAAAACTATTAGATAATTAGACATAGACGTCAAAAAATATAAAATTACTGTGCTGCCAAACTTCAAAACGAATGGAAATTGTCATAATTAACAAAACCAAAAACATCAGCCGCGCACAACTCTCACCAAAATAAAAGTGAGAACCATAATACCAAAATTAAACTCACGCGACTTTTCAAGTCACGGCGACTCGTCGGTGAGGTGAGAACCATAATAGGGGTATAAATTGAAAGAGGATGTAAATGGAATTCCGAAGGTAAGAATTTTTACATTGCACGTTCTAACACGTATAACATCGCGTTATAACATATCCATTAATCGTATTATTGACAAAAATGAATTTTCCGGAGGTGTTATTACAAGAGAATCGATTAAGAGAATTTAGGAGTTGATGGTTTATCGTGATGGTTTAATGATTTGTTAGCCGAATATTCATTCCCCTGCTGGATTGAAAACCATAGTGTTGAAACTGAAATCTCACGGTTTTGTGGACACTATGATTTTCGATTTCGGGTTTTCCGTTGATGTTCACAACAAAGAATTTGCGCAATTTGCGGGTCACTGGATATAGTCCAGAATGTGTACTCAAAGAACTCTTAACTCTGACAACACAAACGAATACGTGTGAGCAGTTTTTCAGATTTTTGGGAATGTACGTATCCTGTTGAGTCGGATTTCGTGTGTCCGTAGGAATTAAAGCTCTCATTGTAGTACGACGCTTCTCTATGAAATCCGAAGTATCTGTTATTGGGTTCGAATTTTGATGGTCGGTACCGGGTACCTTGATGTTTTGACCATACACGAGCTCTGCTGGCGTGCAATTGAGGTCTTCCTTGAATGAGATTCGAATGCCCAATAAAACATCGAGCTGATTGCGCGGCTTTTAGTTGCCTATGAAAGCGTTCGACAAGACTATTTGCTTTCGGATTATAAGCTATTGTCCTAATGCGATGTGAACCAAAGAGCTTGGTGAAAGTTGTTGATTCAAATTGTGTACCTTGGTCTGTCGTTATATAGAGTGGAACACCAAATCTACAGATATATTCGTTATAGAAGATTTTACTTATGGTTTTGTCAGTCACATCGTGTATTGAATAAGCTTCTGGCCAGCGGATAAATCGGTCGATCATCGTTAGAATGTAATGATAACTATTCGATTGGGGGCAATGGACCAACTTAGTCCATGTGGATATGTTCAAACATGCCATTTGGTAGCTCGAATTTACCAAGTTCTGATTTTGTGTGGCGATGAACTTTGGACTTTTGACGTGGGATACAATATTTCGGTATTCATTCTTGGCCAGAAGTACTTCGAAGCAATTAATTTACTCGTTTCACGGATGCGGGGATGTGATAAGCCATGCAGACTATTGAAGCTTGTCCGTCGCATATCTTTAGGGACGAAGGGTCTCGATTTACTTTTGATTTCGGATTCCGAATTAAAATCAATTTCTGCCATTTCAGAATTTTGCCACGTTGTTGAAGTAATTCTTTCATGACGAAAGAGGAGATATTGATTTCTGGTGAAGATGATTCACCAGAACGTGATAAACAGTCGCTCACCGCATTTTGTTTATATTTGATGTGGTGAATGTCGATCGTGAATTGTGCAATATAATCGAGATGTCGTAATTACCGAGAACTACGCTCTGATTTCGATGCAATTGCTGTTGTTAAAGGCTTATGGTCAGTGAAAATAGAGAAATTTCGGCATTTTGCGCAAAGTGTTTGATTGCTAGATATATAGTAAGAAGTTCTCTATAGAATGTAGAGTATTTTATTTCCGCTGGAGAGAGCCTCTTTGAAAAGAACGGTACTGGTTGCCAAGATCCATGGTTGCGTTGTTGCAAAAACAGGTCCAACCGCTAAGCTGGAAGCGTCTGTAGTGATGTTGAACTCAGTGTCGTTCAACGGATGTGCCAAAAGAACTGCAGCGGCAAGAGAACGCTTGACCTCGTTGAAAGATGTGGTGCATTCTTCAAGCCACGAGAAATGTTTCTGCTTTTGCCTGTCTTGAGCTAAGTGGCCAAATGCCGGTGAATAGGCGATAACAGTTCGGCTAAACAATGTATAGAGTGGTGGTAATAGTTCAGCATACTTACGAACTGCTTGGCGGATTGACGTTGTATTTAGAAAGTTTGAGATGGCTTTAACTTTGTTTTTCGACGGAAGAATACTATCTTTCGAAATCGTGTTCGAAATCGTACCATCTTTCGCAATCATTTCGAAACTTTCATATTAATTTCAAATGCGCAGAGACGGAGCAGCTTGCAATGGGGATTTTATCGATATAAGAAAAAAACGAAATCCAGCCCTTTTAAAACTTTGTTAAAAAATCGCTGGAATGTCTGAACTGAGTTGCGAAGACCGTAAGGCATTCGAGTAAAATCAAATAGCCCAAAGGCGGTGGTGAATATCCTCTGCAACCATGGAAATCTGATGATAGGCACTAGGCAGTATCTGGATAGGGGTATCTGATGATAGGTAGTATGTGTGGGATAGGATTTCTATCAGGTTGGTGTATTAACCAGTGCGATGGCTCCGTTCACGACAAGGTTTGTAAGTCGATCAGAAAGTATTCTGTTTTTCAAATCAACCACGAGACCGTATTTGGACAGAAAGTCAGCACCTATAATAGGCCTGTCTACTGTCTACTGAGACCGAGATTGATTATCAATAATTTTGTACCGTAAGTGGAAATTGGGGTACCGTTTGCTGTGGTAAGAATGAATCGGTGTCTTTTGCTTGTCGTGGAAATTTTTTACCAGGTACCAGAGATGCTTGAGCCCCCGAATCGATCAGAAATTGTAAATGATTTTCATGATCGTTTATGAAAAGATGGCGAGCTGAACCAATCCCCACTGTTTGCCATAGAGACAGCGGGATTTATTTGCTTTCCGGAGACTTTCGAGAGAAGTTTCGAGAAGTCGCTTCGCTTTGCGAGGCTATCGGTGGGAAATTTCACGACTTTGAACAATTGCATGCACGTGAGCTGAAACGACGGCGATAGTAGATTAGTAGCAGAGTCTGGATGATCTAGAAGATCATCTGTTCCGTGATCTGTAATGGTTATTTTGGAAATTCCCTCTATCCGGCGATCTTCCACGAAGCCCAAAGTTCATGTTGGCAAGTGTTCGCTGGAAATCTGCTAGTTAACGTTCCGTCTGGTTAAGATTGCGTTGCATCTTGGTCTGATTCACCGTCAGCAGTTGCCTTGCAACTCGAGTGCTGCTCTTTAACTTTAACCCATAAGTCCAGATTTGGTCAGCGACCGGTAGTTGCCCTGAATGTCTTTCTTGCGGTCCCACACCAGCATTAATTTTAAGCCGTCTGGCAAACGTTTTAACCGGAGGTTGAGTCACCTGCATTTGTTCAAGCAAACGATAAAAATAGGACGGTCGTAGGTCTCCCATTTTCTGGAAAACGGAAAGCACTAAAGTTCGACCACGGTAAACCATACCCCTGGCTGTTCGTTCCAGAAGGGGCGAATCTTTGGCTATGTTACTGGAATGTATGTGCCAGCCGATGTACCATGTTGGTTATTTTGTCGTCACTATGTAGTGTCAGCTGTGCGCGTTTTTGGTGGCATGATTTTATAATATTGACGATTTATTCAACGATCGAAACAGAAATATTTATTTTTATTGAACGAGGTAAAATAATACCTTGAAAAAAAATAATAAATACGATCGCGGATTGTAGGATAGAAATATTTTTCCCTTCCGTATCTCTGTAACCGCAACCGAAATGTAAAAATCGCAAGAAAAAATAATTTTACCTAAATTTTGTCTATGCCTAAATTCTGTAGATGGTTGTATCTGTTTCGCTACTGATGGAAAATCTTCACACATTCTTTAGTTTTTATTGCGCTGCTTCCGGACTAACCATCTGCTATATAATCTTTACTATATGTGTTGACATATTGTATAAGTCATAACAGCTAGGCGATTCAGTGTATTCACCAGAAAATGAAGGTATGCTTAACTTACGATTGAGATTGAGTAACATTATAAGAACTCATCGAATCTTCCGATATTATCATTATTGAGCTTTCCCGTAACCAAATACCATTTCGGGCTCAACATCAGGATTCATTCCGTACATGTTAGCTTCTATATCGTGGCAGTTCCATTTCGGAACCATTTTCAGTGCTAATAAATCGGCCATTTTAGCAATTCAATTCTGATTTTTATTTTTTCACGTAATTCATCAAATTCACTTAATCAAGGTATGCACCTTACCAATATTTTGCAGATCGTATACTAGGCGATAAACGTGGCTTATTATATCGTTGGTTTGGTATTTATTACCTCGACGATCGATAGCAAGGCTTGTGTAGTGTGGTTCTCTCGATGCTGCGGTTTTCTTCAAATGTTCTCTTGTTTATTTGGATAGGTTCCCCATCCGGCTCGAAGGGCCCATATAAAAACAGTATTTTCCCAACATGGCTTTATTCTTTATCAATTATGGCTGATTGATGATGAATTCACCCATAATTACTTATAAATATTACATATGTTGTTAATTATTTGAAACAAAGATTCAAAACCACTCTTGACCCACTAATTAATTTTACAACAAAAATTCCTCTAAACATAATTCGAAGTTTTTTTATTTAATAAAGTTATCTTCAAATTTCTCCTGCTGATAAAATTGTTGTTTACGGATAGTTCGCAAGAATTCAGAAAAGTGATAATTTTAAAAAAATTTCGGCTAAATACTGTGTTATTTTTGGAAGATGATGGAAGCTAAGATTTACAATACGCCAAACGACCTGTTGGTTTTAAATTTCACATGTAAATTTAATTCGCAGTGTAAAACTATTAAACGGGTTGACGAAATTGTTTAAATATTAAGCTAAAATCCAAATAACCGTTTTATTATAAACAGAAGCTTAAAAAAAAAAGATTTTTAGAAGTCTTGGGGCAGATAACAATCAAATTTGGATTAATAAAAATTTTTCATGTTATTTTTAAAGTGCATATGATGATTAATCTAAATTAGTCATGTTTAACAAAAAAAAAAATCAAATTAATCTTAATTTAAGCAAAACAATGTGTCTAGTCTATCTTAGACCTCTTAAACGTATGTCATCATATTTGGATTAGATTCCATTTAAATCTAAACTACTTACTTTAAATAGTAGATTATATGGTATCTCATACAATGAATACTTATTTGTACAAGAGATTAATAAAAATACAGTCAAAACCGAAATCCACCCTAAAAAAAAAATTCCGTCAATTTTTCTAACGACAAACAAAATCAAAATTAATGATACATATCTCTTCAACTAATCCCATGTTTAGTTTCCTTTCTTTGGTAAATACTATATATTGTATTCTCGGTTAACCGCGCGAACACAATAACCAAATTCTAATTTATTATTTTTGTTGTTATAAAATAATCTAAGCGCCACCCTTAAATAGATCGACAAACAAACAAACAAAAAAACGAAAAATCATTTAAGATTTCAATTTATTGTATTATCATTCCGTCTGTCTTGTCTGTTTATATAAAATAAAGTGTTTTGTGTGTAAAATACATTTTTATGTGATATGCTTGTCAGGAGAAAATCATTTAAAATCAATCTTTTTGAAATAAACATAAAATCCCCTTTCTAATATTTTGTGTTTATTGTTCGTTGGAAAAAGGATTTAAAATCAAATCTTAACAGAATACCTATATAGTAAGAAGAAGACACAACATATTTAAAAGATTTAAATGAGAAGCTGATATATTTATTTATTGTTTTCATTTTGAACTTGACCTTTTATTATTCTGCTTTCAATATACCACCACCACCATCACCTTAATTTTTTTTTTGTAATGCCTCACAAGTCGAAAAGTTATAATAATCTTCTTTAAGCAGGACTTCTATAAACGTATTTTTTGATTTTTGTGTTTGTAAATTGAATTAAGATAATTTTTTATTATTTGAGTTTGATCTACATACATTCCCGTATACATATATTGGATATATTTAATTTTCAAAAAAAGGGTGTTATAAATTTATAAATTATGTACAACATAAAATATCGGTCACCTATATAATGTACAGCGTGTGAGAATGATATATTATGGTTTGATAATAATTCAAACAAATTTGAAATAAATCACTTTAATTTACAAGTTTTTATGATATACCTTTGGTCCCTGCTCGCATTAGTTGGTATCCATTTATAATTTATTACCTGCGTTATACTCGTAATTTAAGTAAAAAACCAAAAATTAGAATGCTTTTATTAAAAAATAAATCCAATGTATCCCACTAATTATGTCTTATGACATTTTTATAGCTTTTACAAGACGAAAAATCTAGACACGTTACCTTGAATTCATTCCATCATTATTAATAATAATTATTTGTTTTTATTTGTTGGAGCATTCATTCCCGAGGATTTAATATTTAATTTATCGCTTAGCGGTTTGTTTATTTTAGTTTTGATCAAATTATTTTTTTCAATTATAATTTATTTATAAATTATATATGAGCGCCAATAATTTTATGTATACATGGAAAAAGGAAAATATAGCTGTACATAACTAATCTGACGACATTTTTGATGTGAAACGAAACGAAAAATTAGTTTTATAGTCACGATTAAAATAATTTTATTACTGTCTATTATATACGAGCACATATGTGAGATATGTAATTGTCGAAAAAAAAAAAAAAAAAATTCTGTACAACTTTGAGTAATAATAAATTATAATTAGTCGAGTTGGTTGAGGATTGATTGCCATTGTGGCAAAATGGAGTTGTGGGGAAACTCTTTGCTTCCGCCTATTGTCCATTATTTCTCCTTGCTAAGAGTGCTTGTGGACCTGGATGTAAATAGGAGTAATGATAATGATTAAAAATTGTTAGTGTTGCTTTATGATATAACGGCAAAAGTGGAAACAGCACTGAATTTTTGAGACGACCTCCCACTCGCAATAAACCATCTTTGAATGAGAATTTGCTTTTTTTTTTTTTACTATTTATTTTCCAAAAAAAAAACGAATATACATCGATCTTATACAGGAAAACATTATGCAAAATCAAATATTAAACAAATCAATAGGCTTTTAAAAGTGTAAAAAAAATTAAAGCAAATAGTCATACATAATAAAAAAAAATTAACAAACAAATGAAAGCAATTCACAGCAACAAACACCTTATTAGTAAAATGAAAAAGCTCCAAAACTTACCATAAGTTAAGTTAAATGAGATACAGATCGTAATTAGTAGGGCTATGAATTTTAGGTTCTAAAAATGCATTTTAGGTACCTAAAATATGCTCTATAAAATTAAAAAAAGGTGGTATAAACGTTCCAGAAATTAAAATTATTTGAGTAAAAACGGTGCTTTTAATTAATTTATTAACTTAAATTTGTTGTTTATTTCATCACAGTAAAATTCATAAATAAAAATTATTGACGATTTGCTTTGGTGGAAGCTCCAAACCCGGTTCAAATTCTCTAAAATTTTGAACTCTCGAGGCGCTTTTAAAAATAATTCTTTGACGTAAGCAATCATCTCTCTATATCGGGATGTATTGATCTTATAGTTTCGGCCACTCGATGTAATCGCGTACACCATAAAGGCACAGCATCTGATAAAAACTTTAAAATTTTTTACAGGTTAAAATCTTCGCCTAAAATTTTAACGGAATCATCGAGAAGTTTAGATGCTGTGAAACTATTGGCTTTGTCTAATATAGCAGCATTCAATAAAGATTTTTTGCGGCTTTCATCTTCATCCCTATTTAAAATACCTTCCATAACATTAGCCGCATATCTTCCGGTTATGTCGGTTGTATCCTCTATTGTCATCCGTATATATTCGTATTTTATCGCACTTTTACTTGTAAAATAGTTTCATCGTTTATTGACGATTTTACTGATATAGATGTCGCGTAGGTTTAGTACTCTACTGCTATGTATAAATCAAATTTGACGTTTAGTGGATTATAATATTTTAGTAAGAAATGGCTGGTAGGTACAATTTTGTTTATTAAAATTAAATTGTTATTCATTTAAATTCGTTTGTATATCATTTAAATGTTTATTTCACATACTAAATCAAACATCAAATTAATTGTATAGCACTAATGTTAGTTCATCATAGATGGCAACCAATCAATAGGCTTTTTGTAATTTTTTTCGAAGAGTCGTTTATTCGGGTACTTTGAAGTTGTGTATTTGTAAATAAATTGAGCGAAATATGGATTTGTCAATTTACTTACACGAATGTCGGAAGCTACTAGAGAACGGAAACGAGACGATTTCAAAACAAAAAAATTCAAAAAATACGAAAGACTATTTTTCGAGTAATTTTGCTCGTTTCGTTTTGTTTCAACAAGCAAAATCAAATATCAAATTTCAAGTATAGTACATTGTGTCATTAGGATTAAAAGTGATACTTTGTTTGACGAGCAATTATATTTGCATGCGAGGCGAAGCGCAGCGTAGCCAAGCAAATGCAAAGATTGCGAGTCAAACAAAGACACTTTTAATCCGAATAACACATACTATTTTTTCTCCAACGAAGAGTTCATGTCGTGTCGGTTGTATATTACTAATTATACGAGTAAGTACAAATTATGTAATTCAAAATTCAAAATTGAAACTAATTTTGTTAAAATATTTTTTGAAACTAAGGAGACCATGACTTTTGTTTGGTTTGACTATTGCATTGTATTTGACGCGTACAATAGTCAAACCAAACAAAAGTCATGATCTCCTTAGTTTCACAAAATATTTCAACAAAATTAGTTTCAATTTTGAATTTTGAATTACATAATTTGTACTTACTTAGTTATAATTTACTTAGTTATAATTAGTAATATACAACCGACACGACATGAACTCTTCGTTGGAGAAAAAATAGTATGTGTTATTCAAATTAAAAGTGACTTTGTTTGACTCGCAATCTTTGCTTTTGCTCGGCTACGCATAATATTTTTCTCCTAGTATTAAAAGTACACTACTTTTACACCAAGGATTAAAAGTGTAGCTTAGCAACACACACATTTTTTCAAATAGTAAGAAAAAGGCCAACTTTAATACCCAAAAATAGTATTAAAACAAGAGGCTTTTAAGACGTTGGGAGAAAAAAACTATTGGTTCAACTCGGAAAAAGTTGTTTGTTTACTTGCAAGCAAGCTTTGATTTTTTTTGAAATTTCGAAATTATCCGGAATTTGTTTCGTTTTGAATTTTTGTTAGTTTGTACAAAGTCTTTGCCAAGTTTGGTTCAAAATACAAGGAAATAGTAAAAATTTAGTGTTGAAATAATAAAGTTAGCTGATAATTACGGTAAGTAAAATACAATTTATGCACTAATAAATCAATGCATATGTTTATTTAGTACATAGTATATATTTAATTTGAACTAACATGTAAAGTTGACTGAGGAGTGTCTGATCAAAAGTATAGTTTGCAAAATTACCGGATTTTGGTATTACCGGTAATTCGGTAAACGTTTCTTAAAATCCCGGTTAACCGGGTTTTTACCGGTAAATCTAAATCTAATTTTATTTCTAATATAACAGATGAAAAACAGCGGAAACTAAGTAGTGGCTAACGCAATCAATAATAATTTATTCCAAAATATATATATTTACATAGTTTTAATTCATTTTTAGCAATTCAATAAAATTAATTTAAATTTAACATTAATTTAATAAAAATAAAATATAAAATCCAACTTTTTCAGTTTTCTTAAGTGCCTAGATCTCCTTTTAGCTATTAAAATAGGCTCTTAAAAAACAAATTGTATCCATGCTGTTGTCATTTAAATTTGATCTGAATTTCTTACAGATTATACCAGCCGCTGAAAAAGCACGCTACGATTCGTCACTAGTCTGACGAATGGTTAGAATTTGAGTAATGCCTGTATTCCATGGGAAAAATTGACTGACAGTCAAAAAAATCGAAAGAGTAAAATAATCTGATACTCCATATAAGAGACAAAGCCAACGTGTTTTCTTATTTTATAGCCAAATTGTTTTGCTATAAAATACAAAACAAAAAAAAACGTTGCCTTTGCTCTTATATGGAGTATCAGATTATGTTTCTCTTTTCGATTTTTTTGACTGTTAGTCAATTTTTCCCATGGAATTGAGTCATAAATCAATGCCTGTGTAAATATTTACAACATTGGCGTACACACGGATATTTTACATTTGTTCCAGAGACGTAGTTATTATTACGTTGTCAACATATTTTTTGGTTAATTTATTAATTTATCTTAAATAACTCCTAAAATTAAAATATTTCAATTTTACCGAATTACCGGTGAAAAAAGATTAATTTACCGGTATTTCTGAATAGCCTTTCTGAGCAATTTACCGGCAAACCGGTAAACCGGTTTACCGGTAATGCAAACACTAGCTCGGCAGTAATGTCCAAACTAAATTATTGTATGTGGTACTTACAAAAATTCAACTTAATTTGACATCCCAGCGAAAACAATATAAGTACACATAACATAATTAAATATGGACGTATTTTTAAATTAACAAACCCCCCGTTTTTACATTTTCCGCCATAACTTTTGAGGGAGGTGTCCGATTGGGGTGATTTTTGGACACAAGATAAACTTCGCAAATTCAAGTATACCACTTTAATAGTGGAAAACTATTGTAAGTCGACTTATAATAGTCTTGAATGGGAGGTGCGTATGTAAACACATAAATTACAAAAATAAAGATAATAAATGAAGTAACAAACATAGAAGTAAAATTACATTCAAGGGTAATATGTATTTATTATGAGCAATTAAAAACACAAAGAAAATTATTAGTATAATTGCCAACAAATATCTATAGGTTAAATAAAAATATTCTGAGATCCTAGAGATTTTGCCAGTCATCGGTATGTACCATATCGTTCTAAACAACAATTATTTAAATAAAAAATTCTGTGGAGCTGATCCTAGAGATTTTGTCAATTAGCCGGACAGTCAGTGGGTTACACTATTTTATGCCATACCGTTCCCAATCAAAATTAGATTAATGAAATATTCTGCGATAGATGCCTAGAGATTTTGCCAATTTGCAACCCCTGACGATCCGCAAAAATAAGACAGGTGGTTTTTGTTATTGGGATGGTTTCTAGTTACTTCTTGATGTATGTGGCCAACTGGCAAAATCTCTAGGATCAGATCCACAGAATTTTATCTTAAACTATGTAAGTTTAGTTGGGAACGATATGGCTTCAAACGAAATTGCAAACCCCTGACGATCTGTAAACATAAGCGAGATGGTTTTCATGTTCTTGTAGCTTCTGTCTGTGACATTATATTGACATTTTATATATTGCGACACGTAAAATCTCTTGAATAACCTCCTGACATAATAGTTTTCGTTTTACACAGGTAGTTCACTAATTCTTATACTATAAAATATGTTTTGTAAATTCATTAGTAAAATTTTCTCGTTGCCCTACCGCAATGTGAAGTTTTTGCGAAATGTTCTGCTAAATATTTTAGTAGGAAAATAAGTAAGTACTTCGGGACATATCAAATGACTGCGTGAGAGCCCAGAAGAATTCGTTAGTTTTGCGGATAGTGGTGTACGTTGCAATTCAGTTTAATTTATTAATAGGGTTATTCTGTAATAATTTCGAAAATGATCAAGAACTGTCCGATTGTCCGAGCTTTCATTGGTTTAGTAAATGTGTCATTTGCAGAATGCATTTTGCTTAGGAGTCAGAAAGGTTGATCGTCATAAGATAATGTTTACATTTCTTTGTTAAACACGAAACATATCCCATATTTATTTATTAACAAAGGTTTCTTATAAGCTATTGGGTCAGTTTCTGGAATGACAACGAATTTGTAGTAGAAACCTAAATATAAAAATATTAAAATATACAATTTTAGAAGTTAGAATCGGCCAAATAGGTTTAAACATTTTTTTGCTTTATTACATAACCGTAATACCATAAAGCTTTAACCAAAATGCCGTTTCATTGGTGTTTACATTATTCAATTATTAGTATGACGTAGAAAATCACTAAATGTTACCTTAAAACCTTAATTTTATATAAAAAATTACAAGTAACATCGAGTTTGCTTGATATGTATTTTGCAAGCAAATTTTTCGGAAAACATTTACAAGCAAGCAGTACAAAAACAAAATGAAACGAGTAAATTCAAAAACGAGCAAAATCAAACAAAATGTTTTTCATTTTTTGAAAAATCAAACAAAAACAAAAAACTTTTTATGGTTTTTCGATTAGACTCGATTTCGCTTGTTCCGTTCTCTGAAGCTACTAGCATTTTACAAAGGTTTAAACAAAAAATCCGAGTACGTGACATTTCTATTTTTCACCTCAGATATAAATATCTGATTTGTAGTTCTGTGGGTTTTTGTGGCATTTTTTTGTGTTTTCGGGATCTATACATATGTCAATTTTCTTCTGTATTTTTGAGTGTAACGATTGTCACATTACAAATTGGACAAAATAACCTGATGAGTAGGTTGAACTTTTTGTTTAGAGATTATCAGTACGAAACCAAACTACCGAAAGAACTGAACGAAATTTCTTGTTTTTTCTTTAAGGGTATAGGGGGGGGGGGGGGAGGGGGTAAATATGATATTTCTACTTTTGAGTGGAGTAGATGTATTATGAGTAAATGCTTCTTTATTTCACTGGTTTACCAAACCGTAAATATTGGAATGCATCAAAAATAATATATTTATCTATAAAAAAAAAGCCGAAAAATCATAGTGTTAAAAAACAGACAAATTTTCAAAATTTCTAAAAATAACACTTGTCCATCTTCGAAACCGACTGAAAAAACCTATGTATGCCAAATTTTTGCTCATGGATGCCAACAAAAGAAAAAAAATACATTTAAAGTAGTTTTGGAACAAATGTAAAACCTTCACTTGATCAAATGTGTTGTCTTATTCGTATTCTCTAACCGAGGAAATTTTTAATATCGCGTTTACATTGGCCCCTTCTGAAAGTGAGAAAAGGTGCTAACAAACCGATGCCATATGTAAGGAAATTTTATGAATCATGTTTCTATGTAACCAAAACACGTAAACCTGGCTCCAGCAATCTTTAAGTCTTTTTTGGAATCATCCAAATTTTTAAACAAATTAAAGCCATTGTAAAATTGCATTGTATCATTATGCATGATACTTTCACTTTTATTATTATTTTTTGTTTGTATTTTTATTTTTATTTTTAATTGTTATATTTTATATTAGATTTTTTATGTACTAAATCACTTGCTACACAAATTGCGCATGATAAGATATTTTTATAATATTGTAAAAGGCTTTGCCTTATTTGTGCAAGTATAAATATTATAAATAAATAAATAAATAAAATATGCTATTTTGGCTGATTGTTATTTATAATTAGGAAATCGATAATTTGGCGAATTCCAATATCAGGACCGAAATATTACATTTAATTAAATCTCCCGAATATTAATTATTGTCATAATATATAAAAAATTAACCAACTATTTAATCTGTTTAACTGTTTAATAAACCAACTGTTTAATAGTAGAGGATACGAGTGGTAAGCCTTTAATGGACTTTATAGCTAAGTTTTGAAGAATTTGAAGATCATTTAAATGTGTTGGATAGGCGGCGCCCCAAATATGAATCAAATACGTTAAGTTCGAATGAATATAACAAAAATACAAATTTAAACGTAAATTATGTGGAATGAATCGACTAAATCACCTCAGTACACCTACAAATGGTGAAATTTTTTGCTTTACATGGTTTATATGACCAATCCATATTAATTGTGAATAGATTTTTAGGCCTAAATAGGCATTGAAATCGACTCGTTTAATTAAAGGTGCTATTCCACTTGACTGAATTGACTGATAGTAAAATTAAAGGAAGATAAAAATATACATTTGCTAGATGGGCGAATGAAACAAAAACCCTTCTCAGTCAAGAAATATTTGTGTCTGTAGTAGTGTGACTGCAATAAAAAGTATCAAATTGAGAACATTTTATAGCAGTCACACTAACACACATGCATAAAATTAGTATATGATGAGAAATATTTCCCGCACACTAATAATTTTATGGTTAATAAATTTTTCAAAGTTTCTAATTAAAAGTTTGCTATAAAAAAGCAAAAATAAAAAACCCATGACGTTTTTTTGGTAGAGATTTTTTTTAATTTTTACGTAAAATATACTAAAAAATATAATTATGATGTGGCTATTAATAATATTTAATTTTTTAGATAATTTTGAGATACAAAATTAACTGAATTAATAGGAATATTTAATTTTTTTTAATAATTATTGGTTATGTTTTAAGTGCTGTCAAAATTTCTCCTCAAAATTTTGCTATAAAATAAAAAAATAAAAAATACGTTGCCTTTGTCTATTACATAAAGTTTCGAACTTTTTTCTCTTTCCCTCTATTTTTACTATCAGTCAATTCAGTCAAGTGGAATAGCACCTTTAGAATATAACAGGCTTGCTCTTCAAATATAAAAATTAGAAAATTACACCTAGAAAAATTAAATTTTAAAGAGTTGTTAGCCAATTATTAATTTGAACTAGACCATATTACATGTCATGTTTAAGTTGAATAAAAGATTCCGATTTGTATGCTAGACACAGTAATATATATTAAAAACGGGGTTGTTAATTTTTCAGGTGCTTAATTATTTTTCTTATCTAACTGGAGTCTATCAGTTAACAAACTTTCTATAAGTTCATTAACACTTCCATGAACCCCATATGTTGAAAGCTTACGAAGCAAAAGGTCGTGATTTACAGAATCAAAAGCTTTCCTAATATTAATGAAAAGAGACGCAGTAATATGCTTATTTTCAAGAGATTCATAAACTGTCTCATAAACTGGTGACAATGAATTATCTGATTGCCATTAAGGGGAGCAGTCAACCCGGCAAGAATAACTTTTTCATAAACTTTACTCAATATTGGTGGAATCGGTATATGACGATAGTTGAGAAAATTGGCTTGGCTACCGGATTACAATAAATTAAATTAGTCGTTTAACTAAATTGACTGGAATACCATCACAACCAGAAGCACAATTAGGCTCCAAGTCATTTATGAAAACGTGATATTTCTTCTTCACTTGTGTTTTGCAAAACTGTGAGTTTAGTTTTGATTGTGTTTTCTGGAAATACAAGATTTTGATTAAGAAGTCCAGTCATGTTAGCATCTACATTGACGAAATGATAAAAAAACTACGCTAGGAGAAAAATTAACGCTCTGCAACAACAAAAAAAAACGAGTAATGGAAAATTTGCTGAAAGAACAAAATGATCTGGGAGAACAGATCCACAAACTAATCACAAACATAAAGAAGGATCCAGCTACCAGAAAAACAAAGGCTGATCTGGGAAAAAGAAAAGAAGAAATCACAGATCTGTACAACAGATACAAATCAAACGACCAGAAATTAATAAGCTCGAGAACGCTCGACAATATCAACTTTGGTGGAAAGGACCAAGCTGGTTAAAAAACTCAAATTACCTCAAATTATTTCTATTTTATTTTTTTCTTTAATACGGGCATCGATTATGCGGGTCCATTTGCAATTCATGTATCCAAAGGAAGGGGAAACAAGTCCTACAAGGGGTACATCGCATTATTTATTTGTTTTTCTACTAAAGCAATTCACCTGGTACTGGTGAGTGGGCTAACAACAGCAGCCTTCCTGGCAGCATTTAAACGATTCACCTCAAGAAGAGGAACGCCTCTGTGACAATGGTACCAATTTTGTTGGAGCTCGGAATGCGCTAAAGAGTTACAGCTGGCTTTACAGCAAGCAGACAAGAATGCAGCTAAGGAAGCAGCTAACTATGGAACAAACTGGCATATCATCCAGCCCGGTATAGCCCCACTTCGGGGGCATTTGAGAATCTGGTGTAGAATCAACCAAAATCCACTTAAAAAAAGTTATCGGTGAAACAACACTAAACACTAACTTATGAAGAGCTCAGCACGGTGCTAACACAAATTGAAGCGTGCTTAAACTCCAGACCTATTCTTTCAGTGTCAGGCGATTTGGATGATTTTGATGCTTTAACGCCTGGGCATTTCTTAATCGAGAAACCACTGATTTCACCTCCCGAGTCAGACAAAACCAACATAAGCGTAACACAAAAGTGAACCCTGCTTTCAAAAATGACTCAAGGATTTTGGAAAATATGGTCTAAGGAATACTTAACCAGTCCAAAACAAAGGTCCAAATGGACACTGCCGAGAGTTAATTACGAGATTGGTCAGCTAGTTCTAATCAAGGATGAGCAACTTCTACCTACAAAATGGGCAATGGGAAGGATAACAGATACTCATCAGATGGTCTAACCATAGTGGTATCAATAAAGGTCCTAAAACACCACCTTCAAGAGACCTATTACAAATGTAAGTCCTCTTCCAACTGAGGATAATCAAAATCTAATAAGGAAACCAAATGAGGATATACTACAATAGGTGACAACAAGATGGGAAAACTCAAGGTCTGCAGCCAGAAGTTCACACTTACCAAGATGATTTATGCACCATGCTAATTTATGTAATTCGAGCACACTACCCTTCAATATCACAAAGTTTGAAAATCAACCAGCATATATTTTGAATCCATTGCAGAGCTCAAACTTACAAATAACGACTGGAACATTACATATTTGTGTGTCATAATCTAACCAGCTATTATGTAGAATAACTTGCTTATAAGCGCTGCATAGGCAGGCTAGCAAAATATTGTTCATATCTTAACGATAACTTTACAAACTCAAGTATTTCTAAAAAATAAGGAGAAAACATATGTGGATGAATAGAACCATCGTTCGAGTAGTCCTTACAAGAAATGAAGCGAGCACAGGGATGAGTTGCTTCACCATTATAAGGTTAGTTTTGGAAGAAGCAAACGGGGACTTTTCAACTTAGGAGGAAATCTAGCCAACGAGCTATTCGAAGTGCTAGACGACAGAGCCGCGGCGAGTTATAAACATGAAATAGAGAAGCTAAAGTCAATCATAGAAACGTTTTTAAGAATAGATAGATACAGACTTTCTCAAGAAAATTCTAAATAGTAAATTATCATAAAATCATAGTGGCGTTGGTGATAAATATGGAAAATCTTAAGACCCAGATTTTATTAAGAAAATCCTAAATACATAGTAAATTTTCATATATGTCAATTTAATCATGTGAAAGGCATTAGCGTTTCAAATGGTTAGGCATGCGTGTAGTCTTAGATAAGATCTATCAAAAAATCATAGTGGCATTGGTAATAAATATGGAGCATCTTAAGATACAGACTTTCTTAAAAAATCCTATATTGATGTTCTAATTATAGCAATATGAAAAGCATATCTTTTGAAGCGGTTTAACAGACACAAACTTTTCTAATTAATTTATTTTATAGATGTGTATAATATATTTTGGTTAATAATTCGATTTGAATATAATAAAACTTAATTTAATTAAAACAATCAATAAAAGTTTTCAAATTATTTATTGAGAAATATTCGCCTAAATGTCATTATTTTCATTTTGTAACTTATACATTTACATATTCTGTTGCTTTTGTTTAGTTCTAAACTTCACAAGCTTAGTATTTTCGGTTGAAGGATTTTACTGTTAGCTGAATTTTTAACATCTCCGCTTGCCCTACTCTGTATTAAATCACTAGATTCATTATTTTTAAAACTTATATTGACAGTTTCATATTCCTATTCTTGTCAAACCCTATGTTAAATCGTTAATAAATAGGGATATTTCTACCAAACAGGCACAAGGAAGCCGCTGTTACGTGTGCTAAGTGGTCCAAACGTGACAACTTAATATAAATGTTACCTTTGTTGGTGTTCACATGTCACATATCAAATATTTTTAATAATAAACATATATCTTCCTTAAATATGTTCGTGATATTATAACTTATCATTTTTTAAATATCAAACCGAAATACTGTCTTCCTTTTATATAAATTGAAATAATAATTATTTTTTATCAATTTAAATAAAAATGTTAAGAAAACAAAAATATTTAACATTCACTGCTGGAAATATAAATTTTTTGACAGAAATTATATTTGGAATTTTTTTGATTTGTAATTCGCATGCATGCGCACAAATACAAAAGAAACGAACGCTTGTCGTAATAATATTAAATCGCTTAAAGGTTTATAAAATTATTCATGTAATGTTGACAGTGGCGTGTACCGTGCGCGCACATATTAATTTGCACCTCATTGGCACCAAGAAAATCGGATAACTCAAAAAAATGTATCAGAATTTTATTTATTATACCAATGGGAATTAATTAAATCACGCAACGAATATTTCTTTGGGGATTTTATTGGGTGACACAATACAGTAGTTTTATATTAAATTATACCTTAAACGAAGTTTTTTTTTTTGGTCGATCATGTTGTGATTTTTATTACACATTATGGAGAACCAAGAAACACATTTTCAGGGCCTAAATCAATCAAAATTCGTTAAAAATAAATAAAAGAAATTTCCTGATTTAGTTAAATTTTTTTTAATCATTTCCCAGAGATCATTAAACAACCAACCAACCTATAACTATATCTAATTTATGTAAGATGAAATCGAAATTTAATTAAACGTTTTATTCGTAATTTTCTAGAAATAAATAAAATTATTTCTCGATCTAAATATTTTTAATTTCTTCTGTGATTGTCGATCTTAACGATCTCGATTGATCGATTAGTTTTAAAAGTACAAAGTAGAATGTCGGTTTTTGTTTTGTTAGGTTCTAAAAATGAATTGTACATTTTATATAATTTTATGTGTGATCATCAAACCAATATTGATTTATAGAATCAAAATAAGAATAAATTTAAATCAATTCACATAAATCAGAGACAGATAACAAAAAAAAAAATGTTTGATAAAAGAAGATAAAATATTTTGAACTGACACATTTTATGGACAAGATAATACAATATTATATAAGAAAGGGAAAATAAGCGATTAATTATTGATATTAAATTAATGAGATTTGATGACTGTCTTGATCACTATATACTTATATAGGAATTATACAAACGTATCTTTATTTAATTTTCTTTTATTTATATTGCCCTATCTCAATCAATTTCATTTTTTTATTTCAATTAGCCTTAAAGAAAATACGATTACATTTGTATATGTTTTTCGTCGTTTTTGAGCGCGGACACGTGTTAAAAAAAAATTCTTTGAAAATATCTTAAGAATATAATTAATTTTTAATAATATTTAATTATTTTTTATTCAAGTTATGACAGCTGTTGTCATTACAAACAGTGATTTAATAAACTTTAACGTTTTTTTTTTTTTGCTTTAAATTAATGTTTTGTTCATTTGATTTGAAACTTTAACAGACTTTGACGAGAACATGCACACGCTTTTTCCAATTATGATGACAGAGTGTCATCTTTAAACCTTTACTTTCCTCAGTGAAAATGATTTCACAACAAGTTCTTGGTCGTAGCAAATTTTTCAAAGTAGTAGCAAAAACAATGACATGGTTGATTAAGAAAATATTGTAAAACGGTAGGCACTATAGCTAATAACAACATAACTTTTACAAAACTACTTCTTCCTACTATACGCCAAACCATTAATCAAACGACACTATATGACCAAAAAAAAAAACTTAACGAACTACCAATACTCTCTAAATTCTAGAGCATATAGAATCACATAAATTTTTAGAATCAGACACTTTTCATGGAGAAAAAAAAATGTTCGTCGCGCGATTATTATAACATCAAAAGAATAACAAATTTATGTTTATGTTTTCTGTTATGCTTTTTCATTATTTTCTTCTTCTTCTTCTTCGTTATTAAGAAAATATTTATTTATGTACAATATACATACAAATTTCATTGTCAATTTTTTAACAATAATAATAAAGAAAATTTCAAGTTCATTTTATGAATAAATATTTTATATTTGTATATTATATGCGGCTGAATAAATATTAAAATACAACAACAACGATATATTCATTTTTCTTTATGGAAATACGGTCTTACCAAGTTAAGTATAAATCACACATTTTAGAAATGTGTCATATAATCGAAATTAAACCGCTCTACACGCACCCACAGCAAATAGAACATAAAAAAATAAAAAAATTTAAAATTTAAATGAAAATAACCCTAAACACTTTCTCAGTTAATTTTACAAGGTTGGGCTTTTTATACATGTGATCCACCTGTTCCGGTTTCGGTAAAAATTTCAACAGCATCGGTTTAGGAAATTTATAGATGTTTTGAAAAATTATTTATTAAACATTGTATGATTTATAATTTTGTGTCGGTGCGCTAGCAAGTTAATAAACCAATATTTTGGGGTAAATGCACGAAAGCCTAGCAAACAAGCAATTTTTGTATGACCAAATAAAGTTATTGGGATTGACTTACTTTGCTTTGTTAACATAAACATAAATCAAATTCAAAGGTGCTGGAATATGGTGAAGTTCCATCATAATTGGCCATATCCCAGAACTTCCTCTAAAAAATATTTAAGAATTCCATTACCATCGAGCATTCTCAATTTAATCAATATCGGATAGGAAATGGCCAAGTTCCTTCCTAATTGGATCTAAAAATCATTTTAGAAACTCATTTCCACCGCCCACGTCAAATTTCATCATAAACGGTCAAGAAACAGCGAAATTCCACTTTAATTGGTCACATTCCAGAACTTTAACCAAAAATTACCTTAGAATCCCATTTCCATCGCCCATGTCAAATTTTATCATAATCGTGTATTACAATCATAGTTTTTAACAGACTTATCAATTTATTTGAGTAGTCAAATTTTTCTTATTGATATTTTGGATAATTATCATTAAAGCAGTTGATTATTGATAAGTTAAAATTGTTGGTGCAACAGACAAACTTGTCGCTTATCAAAATATTACTTATCATTTATCATTTTGCGAATTGGTGCAACTTAATTTTGATAAGTGAGTGCTTATGACTTATTATAACTCTATAAAATACTTATCAAATTTCAATTTGGTACAACAGAAAATTATCAAAAATTATGATAAGTTGATAAGTAATTAGTGCAATAGGGCCCTGGTAAATAGCTTAAATATTTGCACAAATTTTGATAATTTTTTAGCTTACGTGATATGTACTAGTGATATGTTTAAATTTCAAACAACCAATTGATAAAACAAAAACAATAAACATTTTCTTATACAATTAAGCCGATGATTAATGATTTCTTTCAATTAATATAGTGATAAATACGATAATGCTAGTAACAGTAATAATAATAATATTTTAGTGTTGATTGCGCGCGCTCGAAGCTAAATACAATATTTTACACCAACGCTTTCAAACATTTCTATTATTAAATTAACATTATTATTAATTTATTAGATTTGGTATTATTATTGTTGTTATTATTATTATTATTATTTAATAGCATCAAAAGAATGAAAACAAAAATAGAAATCCATTTTTAAATTAAATATTAAAGATGATTATCATTTTTATTGAGAGTTTCGATAAGATAGTTCTTTGTGTTATTCTGCGCTGGAATGTTGTCGATTTAGAAAATTTATCTCTTTTGATGTTTCAATCTTTTTATTGATTTATTTATAGACTTTTCAATTAAAAGAGAGCCGCGCGCATCGTTAACTAGTTGTTTTTGGCTTGGTATGCGCGTTGGCCCTTCCATTAAAATTATTGTTTGTCCTCATAATTGATAACTTTGCCGCATACATGTCCAGCATCACTATAGCGCCTATAAATTAGCCGGTTTTCTTCTTCTAATCCCTTTTTTTATGAATTTATATACGGATATGATTTTGAATATTATGTTTCGATATCAATAGAGATAACAAAACCAATAAGACACAGAGAACTTGATTTTGGTTTGACATTGATAATGATCGTTGGCATATTGTTTTTACATATTTCAGCGAAAATGGTATCATAAATTTTGTATTTATGATAATTTTATGCACAAAATTATATTCTCACACCTTTAAAGCTGGTGTTATTTTTATAGCACCCTAATAAAATATTCGTAAAATTTTGTAAAGTCGATTTTTATTAATTGAATATTATGATAATAAGATAGTTATTATAAGAATTATGTTATCACTGGTTTGGTTATACAATAAATCAATCCTTTAAATGTTTGTTAATCCATATGTCATATATCATTTTATCGTACTCCATGTCTTGTTAGAGATTTTTTTTTTTTTTTTTTACTTTCATGTTTTGTTGTGAAACATAAATCATAATTTTATAGGTTTAAATATACATTAATGTTCGTATTTTGTTTTTTTTGTTTTTTTTTTTTTGTAAGAATTAAAACATAAAAGATAAGTTGACAGAGTCATTTGTTGATCTACATCTTTTTCCCCTTCATATAGTATATAGGGATTTAATTTATTTGTTACTAAATTTAGAGGCTCAAGAATTATAGTGGTTGGTGGTGTTTTGGCATTTTTTTTTTAATTTTATGGTTCATAAATCATTAATTTCTGCATAAAACACTTTATTTTACTCGTATGTGTAAACAATATATGTGTTGAAAGAATTTTTGCACATTTGGTGTGAATTCTTCCTTAATTGGCTCTTAAAAATTATGAATGACAAAATCTCATAAATTTGTTTATAATTTTTTATGGTAAACAAAGGTAGGGTAACCAAATATAATATGACACTGATTTTATTAGTGGCAGCGTTTCATTTAAAATTAAACTTGAGCAGACTTTTAGTTGTGAAACGCTGAAACTGATCATCTCCTCCACGTTTTTCATTTTCAATTATTAGAGGAATTCATATTTATCAGGAATTTATGATTAGACCGTTTAAACAAAAATGGTCATCTAACTTAAAATTTAAATCACATCAGACGTTTGCAGTATTTGCGAAAAGCTCGAAAATATCACAATACTAATTAAATCTAAAACTTTTGATTAATCTGAAAATTAAAATTAATTATCTCTTGTCTTTAAGATAATTTAATTGTGCTTACTTATGATTTATCTCCAAGTTAATCTCTCGAACAAAATCGAAAATCTCGAATAACATCGAAAGCAAATAAAATTTCGAATATTAAACGTAAAAACCTTGAAAAATCTCACTTCATATCGAAACGCTCGATATATGCAGTACCGCGAATTCTATAACATTATATAACAGCAAATTTTTAGAACAAGCCAGAAACTCGAATAGACTCGAAAAATTTCGAAAAGCTCCATTCCCAAAAATTTCGAATAAACTTAGAAAATTTAGAAAAATCTCGATGGTAGACAATTCAAAAGCAGAAAACCTCTTTCTCGGAAATAATAACTGAAAAGCTTCGGGTAATCTTGAAAATCACGAATTTCCAAAATCTCACCTAACTTTATGTTAGTGTCAACGCTGAATATTCTCCAAAAATCAGGCTGAAACTCAAAATACGAGAGACACATAATTAACAGGTAAAGTTAACCCTAGCAGATCAAATTGAAATGTGGATGGATTGCAATTACAACTAGGGCTTGCGTCCCGGGAATTCCCAGAATGGAATTTCCCGGGAATTTAAGAAAAAACAAGTAAACCCGTTTCCCGGGATTGTTTTGAATATTTCCCGGAAATACAAAATCTAATTTCAAGACTGCTCAATAAACTGCATAGTCGTGTTCCGAGGCATAGTCGCATCCCAAATTCCGGGAATTTCCCGGGAATTCCCGGGAGCAAGCCCTAGTTACAACTTCCTCTGCAGTAGGCTGACAATTTGCTAGCGCATTCAAATTTATCTGAAACAATTTTTTTAATTAACTTTAATAAATAATTTAGGATACATTAATCGGATTGATTAACCGGAAACTTAAAATAATTGGTTAAACTTAATCTATTTTGTGTTTCCTACCACTAATTGAAGCCAGCCATTTCATACATATTTTCAAATAACTTACGTTCCAAAGTACATACCCAAATAAATTTGTAAATATGTTAAAATTGCTAACAAAGTAAAAATCGATTTACTGCTTCCAGTTAACCAGTAAAAAATCGTAGAACGAAAATCGCCGCAAACTAACCGTCACAAAAAAATGGCATTCCCTGTGGAGGCTGTGTGTGTGCCTCAGGTCGACTTTTTTCTCCAAATTTTAACTTAAAGTTTTCATGCGAGGTTACTGTTCATTTGTCATCATTCTATTCCGCCCTTCTGTCTCAACAACACTTTGCGTTTATACTGGGATTATCCAAAATTTGTATTTGTAAATGCGATTCGTTGCTACAAAAACATTTCTCCGAATTTGCCAATAGAAACTACATGGGTTATATTTGACAGCGAGAATTTGTGTAAATATCATGAATATGTGGAAAAATACTGTCAAAAATTCAATACTTTAACTCTGTGGGGCTAAGGCAGGACCGAACATCTTAAAACATATAATTGTTCAGGAAGTGTTTTTTTAAGTTTGAACCGGTTCCAGAAATTGAAAAATCGTTTTATACCACACATCGTTTAGTACTACACAACTTATCAATGTCTTAAAAAATTCCCATAAGTTTTTTCCAAAATTCATGTGAAATTCATTTCACAGCATTTCGGAAAATTGTTATAATTTGATTGTACAATGAAACATAAGGCTCCTATAAATAGGGCATAACTGGCGGTAGTTCAAAAATTAAATTTAAATGTATAAATTCCGGAACTAAATACTTCAATTGAACAACCACGCAATACAAGTCGAGCGAAATAGATAGAGATCCGTAACCAAGGTTAAAACTAAATTTGACTAATAAAATGCGTACATCATCTATTTTCTCTCACGTATAGAAACATTTTACTTAGGACAACAATTTTAAATTCTTAACTTTTCTATCCCCTTCCAAAGAAAATTCTTCAATTTTTTAACTATGTATCAATTTTCGATGTAAGCACCCAATTTTAAATTTTTAAAATTTAAAATGTCAGAACATTAGACAAATTGAAGTTTTTTAATTGAATTAAATAAACTTTTAAAATTTTACTTTAATTTTTTTTCACTTTAAACATTTACTTTAAATTTAGCTTCTAAAATTTATTGATTAACGTCGCTTTTGGTTTCACTTTAAATTTCGAATCACTTTATTATTTGCAGCGAAATTTTGGAATCGAATTTTGACACGAAGACACGAAATTTTTATAATTCGAATTTTTTAAATGGTTTCCAATTAGGACAAATTGTGTAAATTTGAGAATCAGATCATTTTATCAATCGACCTGCTCATCTGATGCTCAGGCCAAGAGTTCACCGATCATAATTAGATAATAAGAAACCCATTTTAAACCCAATCACAATACATTCTGGTTTGAACTTTGAATCCGTCACCGAAACACATTTTAATCCTTGTCCCGCAGGGCAGGTTTTGGGATCTATCCCTGAATATAGTTAAAAAACAGAATATTTTTTTTTTCTTAGTGATAAGAAAGACTTAAACTGGCAGACAATAACAGTAGAAAGAATTTTGAATTTTGAGGCAAATGTCGTTAATAAAAGTGGAGCGATGTAGCGATGGAAAATCCATTTTGACAAGGCGTCCTTTCACAATATTCCGGACTCGGTTTTGTGTCGTTTTTTTTAAATTTTTTAATAGCGTTTGATATTATTAGCCCAGAGCATCTAAATATATTAGAATAGCCCTTGTATCAAGAACGAAATATGATCTTACCAGATATACAATTTATACAGGCATTTTGTTCGAATTAGAAACAATTAAAATTCCCGAAGATACTATATTATTAGACTTAGGATTTTTACGTTCTAAAAATTCAAAAAGATGTACCTAAGAATGTGATTAAAATGAAAAATTTGTGGTTAAATTTTGAAAAGAAAGCCTAAACTAGAACCTATCATAAGAGGATTTCAATTCACGCATTAAAAAAAAGTATCTATAAGATTTTGGCTGTAAAGTGGGACGAACTCACCCACTGCATTATTTGGGCTCGAGAGGTTCCAAAAATGGTTCCACATCTCCAAACACTTAAACGTTTGCACACGTTCCTACCTCTAAAGTACAACGTGGGGGTTGACACAATTAACGCTATTAAAATGGGATAGAATTGCATTTTCTATGTTTTTGTAGGTCAATAATTACTGTCGTTTCAATCATTTAAATTTCAAAGAATTCCTTTACATATATTTTCAATATTTTGGACTAATTAGATAAATGTCTCACTGGACGAGAATTATTTCATTTTTGATAAAGGTATCTATAGTTTATGAACTGGTGAACGTTTTGTTAAAATAGTTGTTTAACCCTTGAAATTTGGAATTTGAAATTTGGCATTTGAAATTTAAAATTTGAGATTTGGATTATGAAATTTTGGATTTCGGAATTTGGGATTTGGATTTTGACATTTGAAATTTAAAATTTGAAATTTGGAATGTGGGATTTGAAAAGGGAATTGCAAATTGTAATTTAGAATTTGGAATATGAAATTTGGAATTTAGAATTTGAAGTTGGGAGTTAGAGATTTGGAGTTTGAAGTTTGAAATTTGGAATTTCCGATTTAAAATTTGAAATATGAAATTTGGAATATGAAATTTTGGCTTTTGGAATTTAGGATTTACAATTTGAAATTTGGTATTTGGAATGTGAGATTTGAAATTTGGAGTTTGGGATTTGGAATTTGAGATTTGTAATTTGAAATTTGGAATTCGAAATTTAAAATTTTAAATTTGCAATATGAAATTTTGGATTTTGGAATTTGAAATTTAAAATTTGGAATGTGGGATTTAAAATTTAGAATTTGAAAATCGTAAGTTAGAATTTGGAATTTGGGATTTGGAATTTGGAATGAATTTGAAGTTTGGAATTTGAAATTTAAAATTTGGAATTTAAAATTTGGAATTTAGAATTTGAAGTTTGGAATTTGGAATTGGAAATTTGGAATTTGAGATTTGGGGTATGAAGTTTGAAATTTCGAATTTCAGATTTAAAATTTGAATTTTAAAATATGGAATTTGGAATATGAAGTTTTGGAATTTGGAATTTGGGATTTGGAATTTGAAATCAAAATTTGGTATTTGGAATGTGGGATTTGAAATTTGGAGTTTTAGATTTGGGGATTTGGAATTTGAAATTTGGAATTAGAAATTTGGAATTTAAATTTGGAGTTTGGAATTTAAAATTTGAATTTTAAATTTAAGATTTAAGATTTAACATTTTTAATTTTAAATTTGAAATTTGGAATTTGAAAATTTAAAATTTGGAGGCAATTTGGAATTTGGAGTTTGAAATTTAAAGTTTGGAATTTGGAATTAATTTGAAGTTTGGAATTTGGAATTTAAGATTTGAAATTCGGAATTTCAAGTTTGAAATTTATATGTATTTGAAATTTGAAATGTAGTATTTGAAATTGGGAATTTGAAATTTGGAATTTGGCATTAGAATTTTGGTATTTGAAATTTTGGATTTCGGAATTTGGGGTTTAGATTTAGAAATTTGAAATTTGGAATGTGGGATTTGAAAATGGAATTGGAATTGCAAATTGTAATTTAGAATTTGGAGTTTGAAATTTAAGATTTGAAATTTGGAATGAAATTTGGAATGTGAAATTTGGAATTCGAAATTTGGAATTTAGAATTTAAAGTTTGGAATTTGGAATTTGGGGTATGAAGTTTGAAATTTTGAATTTCAGATTTAAAATTTGAATTTTAAAATATGAAATTTGGAATATGAAGTTTTGAATTTTGGAATTTGGAATTTGGGATTTGGAATTTGAAATCTAAATTTGGTATTTGAAATGTGGAATTTGAAATTTGAAGTTTGGGATTTGGGATTTGGAATTTTAAATTTGGAATTTGAAATTTGGAATTTAGAATTTGAAGTTTGGGATTTAAAATTTGATTTTGAAATTTAAGATTTAACATTTTGAATTTGGAATTTGGAATTTGAAATTTGGAATTTGAATTTTTTTTTTTTTCGCTGGCGCTACATCCCATAGAGGGATTTGGCCGCTTCATATTGAAGTTTCGTAATCATTTTTACAACGGATAATGAGTGATTAATTCATTGATCCTTACATTAACCAGCCGTGATTTTTTCATCACCCGCCGGGAATCGAACCCGGGTCCTCCGGGGCTTAAAGCAAGCATGCTAACAACTGTGCCACCACCGGGGCGGCAATTTGAAAATTGGAAATTTAAAATTTGGAGGAAATTTTTAATTTGGAGTTTGAAATTTAAAGTTTGGAGTTTGTAATTTGGAATTAATTTGTAATTTGAAGTTTGGAATTTGAGATTTGAAATTTGGAATTTCAAGTTTGAAATTTGAAATTTATATGTATTTGAAATTTAAATTTAGAATTTGAAATTTGGAATTTGGCATTAGAAATTTGGCATTTGAAATTTTGGATTTCGGAATTTGGGATTTAGATTTTGAAATTTGGAATGTGGGATTTGAAAATGGAATTGGAATTGCAAATTGTAATTTAGAATTTGGAGTTTGAAATTTAAGATTTGAAATTTGGAATGAAATTTGGAATGTGAAATTTGGAATTCGAAATTTGGAGTTTGGAATTTAAAGTTTGAAATTAGAGATTTTGAGTTTGAAGTTTGAAATTTGGAATTTCAGATTTAAAATTTGAAATTTAAAATATGAAATTTGGAATATGAAATTTTGGATTTTGGAATTTAGGATTTAGAATTTGAAATTTGGTATTTGGAAAGTTGGATTTGAAATTTGGAGTTGGGGATTTGGGATTTGGAATTTGAAATTTGAAAATTGGAAATTTAATATTTGGAATGAAACTTGGAATCAGAAATTTGGAATTTGGAGTTTGAAATTTGGAATTGAAGATTTAAAATTTAGAATTTATTTTTGGATTCAAATAGTTTGTTCATAATATTGTTGGTTGGGGCAAGGTTAATAAAGTTTCAGATTTCTAAATCAAAATGATTCTGAATTAAAATTTATATATCTTCTGCTAGCGGGAATTTTGTTTAGCGGATTGTGCGATTAAAATTAAAATAATTTTTATTAGCCAAATCATATATTTGTGGTAATTGTTTGGGTTTATATGGTACTAATCAGAATTACATACTAATATAGATACTCAAATTTTTTAATTTAATTTAGTATGGACAACTTAATGCTGTTATTATATAATGAGTTCCAGATCTAATTTAAATTATTTCGCAGTGGGATTTTAAGCAGAATAGCCATAAGCAATTATTTATTTTAATTTTTTTTGACGTAATTTTTAGAGTCAGCTATAGATTTGAAAATTAAATTTTATGGGGTTTCAGATTTTTTAGTTACTGATTTTAGAATTTTAGTTTAAAGCATTAAAAAAAAGAAGATATTTAGTATTTAATATTCATAATTTAGGATTAAAATTTTTTATGCATCTCGAATTTCAGGTTATTTGTTAGTGATTAATTTGCTGTCGTTTTAATTCAGATGCCGATTAGAATTTAATTTATTTAAGGGTATTAAGGACTGATTTTAAATAAAGAATTAATGGTGAAGTAAATTAGGGTTTCGGTTTCACTGAATTTAATGAAATTAAATTAATTTTTGGTCCAATTAAGTTGAATTAAATTGAGTGAAATTAATATTTCGAAATTGGTATTGGTGTTAAAGTTGATATTGGTATTTATATTAAGATAAATCAATTAAAAATAATCGTTAAAATGATTTTAATTTAGAATCACCTGAGAAACTCGACCAGGCTAGCATTGATTGAGGCGATAGCGAGGTGGTAGTTGGTTTAATTATTGTTATATAAACTATTTATGTTACTTTATTTGTAGTACATAACGAATAATTTATAATTTATTTCAGAGAATTTAATTTATACTTAATTAATTTTAGAATAGTTATTATAAAGGATTATTACAGATTTTAAATTTAGGAAATTTTTAAAGAATCTGAAACAACCTTCCAGGAACTTAAGCAGCAAATGAACTTGAAATTGTCTTGTATTGTGCTAAATAATTGACTAAAAATATACTAACAAATTTACTAACTATCAACTACTTTGGAGTCTGGAACCGAGGTGATTTTTTTGTTACTAACATACGTTTCCTTTCGTTCGGTTTTGTTATGTGTAAATGGTGTACAGAGGGCCCGGTGTCATCCGGGAGTCTTGCTTAGGCTTGGTCGTACATTCTGATCAATAAATCAATCTAAATCTAACATTTTTTTGAGGAAGTTTGCTTGGAGGCAGTAGCCCCCACCCTCTTAGGTACAAAACGAATTAAAATTACTTTCAAAAATTTGTTTTATTAAAACGGTTATCTTGAGGGTTATCTTGAGGACTTTTGCTTATGTAAATATGTAATTCGAAATAACTTTGTCGTTCGATTTTAAATCATCGAGTAACTCGAACAATTTGAAAGTTTTTATTAAATTTATCAACTTAAATAAAATTTCTGCCGTGATAAACGGATGGAATCGAGTTTTGAAATTTTCTTTATCAAATCCATCTTTATCGACAAATTTTCATCAGTTCTTTCTTCATCCTAGAGATAGATCAGCAGGAAAGGTACAACAAATTACTCAAACTTCCGGATCAACTGTCTGAGTAGGTTTTAAAGTATAGAGAAGAAATGTTTATGTACAATTTCTGTCTGATTCAAACACACACAATGCCAACTAGTTTTAAATATTTTTCAAAATAATATTTCTCTTCGAGTACGTTTATCAAATCTTAAAGTAAAAATACCGTTTGTACGTTTCCTATAGTTAGAATTTAGCTATCCGGTGCTTAACATATTTTCATATCGCATTAAATCAAATTTTTAGTTGGAAACAAATTTTTTACAATCTCGATGTATTTTTCAATATTTGTCTGGCACAATTCTAGTAATTTAAAGAGAAATCACTCTCAGTTGGTCTAAAAAGATATTTTACCCCTACTAAACCTTGTAAATTCTTGTCAATCACATTTATAATAGATCACCAATTATATTGAACACCCCTATTCGACCTACAAAAATATTTAAAACCGGCACAGTATCAGTACATAACCGATCTAATAATCGATCATAATATTTAATTTTTTATATATTCTTTGACTTGATTACATGATAAAATTTTTAAGTGTTTGTTTTCTAATAAAAATAAACAAAAACGAAAAATATCAAATTCATGTTATAATCATGTAATTTTTTTTATGATTATGATCATCACGATTATGACGATGATCCTCATTCAATCCTCTTTCATTACATACATCCATATATAGTAACTAACCAATATCGAAACGATATAACACACAATAACTATACAGACTGTTTTATTAGAAAATTATCTAATAAAAAAAAAAGGAAAAATAAATAAATTTATTATTTATGATCATAAATTTAATTTTAAATGTCTAATGTATTATTAGAATTACAATATGTATATACGTATATACGATTTGAAACGACAAAAAAACTTGTTCAATATAAATTTTATTATTTTACATTTTTTTTTCTTATTCAACAAAACAATAAATAAATTTAATGATTTAAGAATTTGTTATTTTATAAAAAAATAAAAAATAAAACAAATAATTTTTATCAAAAATATAAAACAAAAAAAATATTTTTAAAAGAATTAATACAAACTTACCGATCCATAAACAGTTCCACATGTGTCCATACATAAAAAAAGACATGTAGCAACACTTTGGATTTTTATTCGTCCTATTTCGACGGTGGTACGCTGGAGGATTGCTAGAAATACATAAAAAAAAAATCCCAAATTAAATTTTATGTCTATAAATTAAGTTATTTTTTAAATTTTAGAGAGAAAATTATGAATTCTAGAATAGTTAATATATAAAATTATGATTTATATTTGTTCGACTCTTATGTTGTTTCCGATTCAATCAAAAAGCACCTCTGAAGGGGAAAAGATTGTTTGACTGTTTATTTGTTTCGTTTTTTCTGAATTTTCTCCCAAATGGATCTTTTTTTTATTAGTTTATTCCTAGTTTGGTTCTATTGAACATGTTAGAGGTCAGCGCAACGTCTCGTTTCGTTTTCTTGCAAAGTGCGTTTAAGTGTGATAATCTACATACACATTTTTTATGTTTCAACGTTTTTTGCGGGAAAGCAAAGCGAGATGTTGTGCTGATTTTTTGGCACGTTTAATATAACTAAGTAAGGAAAGGGATAAAGGAGAAAGTTGGAAAAGAAGGTTTTGACCGCCGTTTTTGAGAGGGAAGAGGTGAAAGATGGTACCACTTTTGTAATTGTTTTGAAATCCCTATTCATTTATCTTTAAAGTGAGCCCAATTTTATAATTCCCAGATGGTTGGTTTTTTCTCTATATCAATAAATACCACACCAAGTGCATGCATTTGTTTAATGTTTGACACCCTGTATCTTAGAGAACGGCAATAACAATAATACAGTCCATAAAAAAACATGACCAATCTTGACCAGAAGTGTGGTCCGTGGCAGTGCTAAAAAATATTTATTTTGCACTTATTATTGCTCAAACATATTTATTAGAAATGTTTCCAATGCTAGCGTTTAACTCCGTCATGACCTTTACTTCAATCTCAAATCTTTGACAATCAGTCAAATAACAATACTAGTTATAATTAGAGAAATGATCGTTATTTTAAAATGCAAAAATTTTCAACACCCAATTTTCAAAATTCATTTTTAAATTTTGGTTCCTCAAATTTTTAATAATTTACCTGTTGAATTGAAAATTTGCCGAAAGCTTAATGCATTTAAATCAGGTATTAAGGAATTTTTATTAGAATGCTCATTTTAACTCTCGTGTTAAATTTTACTCTACGAGAAATAATTAATTTCTAATTAGTACGCAATCTACTCGTAGAATAAAATCAAAGAAGAATACAACTATAATAGTGCGTACACAAAGATAGTGTGGCAAGTGATTTGGATAAATTATTTGAGCAAATTTCTCGTCTACTGATCCCCAATAATATTCCCTATACTCAGAAATTACATTTTTGTTATTAAATAATGCAAAAGGAATCTTCATATAAAACTAACACATTTGTAATATATGGGAATTCGTGAAACACTTCAAATATGTGTTTACAAATTTTGATATTCGGAAACAATTTTTTTTGCCATTCAATTTTGTTCTATTCTAGTCCTTTTTAACTTTTTACATATTTTGACTATTTATTTGGCAATTAAAAGTAAAAAAATAATTATTAATTACGCTAAATGTAAACGATCTACACAATTATGTATTTCGGCACAAAAAAATTCAAAATGCTACCAACCTTTAAAAATCAATCGAATTCCAAACATTGAATTCCATGGTCATTTTATTTGACCAAAATTGAATTCCAATCCATACCCGTATTCCGCAATTTAAAAAAAGTTCTACCAACCCAAAATATTCTTTCAGCTTTATCCGATTTGTAGGATTAAAAAATTCTTTTACACAAAAATTGTAGAATTCCATAAAACTATTAAACATTCTGAAAAACTTCAATAGATTCGGCACAAGGGACTATTAAAAATTGGATGATTCTGTAAAAAATCCGGTCCTAAATATTTTAACTAGATAAATGATTGGAGCAGAATAAATAACGAAATAACAAGGTTAAAGCTAAATATTTCTGTGCTGACTATTCTGAATACCCGACCCGAATTTACTTCGTTTTTAATTTTAACGTCAAATGGTTTTTACTTAGGCATTTAAGACAAAATTTGGATTTAATGCTTCTGAATTATCGAAATATGAAAATTCTGGAAATACTTGGAACAATAAAAAAATTAAATTTTTCTGTACAAAATTCAGAGTAAGCAATTTTATACCCAAAATTTGAAATTTTATTTATAATGAGTTTCTTCTCAATGATAGTAGTTCAGTTGTTTCAATTAAATCAGTTTTTTAGGTCCCAAAGAACTAGGGATTCGAAAATTACCGGACTTTTATAGAAAAAAAGTAAAGAATATTTCCCCTTCCCTCATAAATTTTAGTCTATTTGTCAGAATTTTTTCATTATTTGTATTAGTAATTTGATGCCATAAACTTTGGTTCAATGTCCTCATACGCTTGAAATAAAAATAAACATTTAATTTAAATTTTTTATGTGGTCGTTTTAAATCTCAAACAAAACTTATCAATAGTTAGTGCAGTTTTGTGCCAAACTGCCCCAAATCAGAAAAAACAATTTCGATTCCACGGAAGTTAGTTATGTATAAAGTTAAAAAGTGATGATGTTCAAATGCAAGGTTATTGCTTTGAAATAGTAAAGAGTGTTATTCCTCGAATCTAGTGCCTGAATTTTCTTTAAATTTGGTAGGCTTGGGTAGATTTGCAAATCAATCAAATGATTTTTAATCCAATAGTTAGCATGACACCAATGACGAATATGACATTTTTTGTGTGTAAAATCAATGTAAAGGATTTTTCGGTAAGTAATCGAAAAATTTATCAACCATTCTGTAATTAACCGTATTGGATTCCCTGGAATTTTTGATTTGGAGTTCTCAACACTAACCTGATATACAATTTAACCAAATTGAAATTGTTGAAGCCAAATTTGATAAGCTGCTATTTAAAATTTTAAATTAAATTAAACTATGCGTAATTTTTTAATATTAAATACTAAATAAGTTCATTTTCAATATCCAATTTGGAAATTTACATAGACCTGGGTTCTTACAGCTTTTACTTTAAATTTAGCTCCTAAATTTTAGAGAAAAAACTATGGATATCGACTACTGATTTAAAAAAGTTGCTACTTTATAAAAGGGCTCAATTTTAAACATAATCTTTTTGCACTGCAGATCAAAGTTTGCGATCTGAAATTCCTATTTATGTTCATTATATAATAAGAACTGGCTTACCAAAATCCTCGTGATTCTGGAATTCATATATAAATCAGATATCTTACAAAAACCATCAACACATAAAACCGTAGCGGTCATTGTGCGAGGAAATTGTGCAGTTTATTAGATATATTAAGGCGAGGTTTTTAGGCTCCCCGGCAATAGCCCCACGGCTAAATGATAGATTATATTTTATATCCGTTGGCCGTTGTTAGTGAATTGCTGGCTATTGTTTATTTTAGTGCATCATAAAAGGTGGTGTGTGCTGCTTTGCATGTTGCGGATTAATTGTTTTAAAACTTAAGTTCATAAAAATAAAGGTAATTAAGGCTTAAAATTGTTAAATCGTTTAAAACAGACAATTTGTAACCTCAGAAAGAATTTCTAAATTAAGTTTTTTTTTTTTTTTTTAGTGCGATACTATTTTAATTAGCCGTCAACACCGTTAATGGCCGTTGGGAAAGGAACAAAATTGAAATAAATCGTTTTCGTGATTTAAACAGGTAGGTGAATTGTTTAATTTTTATTTTAAAATTCTTGCATACAAATGAACTATTATACTTCATATCGATTTTTAAGATTTTGCCAACCTTTTTTATTTCTTTTTTTATGTACACCACCGGACCAAATATCGAAGTGAAATGACTGAAGCAGCCTCTGGATTAGATTCAATATTACTTTTCGAGTTTTATGAGCACAAACATATGCAGGCTGAATTTTTATGTATAGATAACATCGTGTAAAATTTGAAGAATTTAAAGAAGCTTAAGAATTTTCAGATAGAGAATTTAAAAGTTTAGAAAATTAAGGAATTTAAAGATATAAAGAAATCAACAAATTTAAAGGAATTAAAGATTGTTTAAAATTTAGAGAATTTCAAGAAAAAGAAATTTAAAGGATTTAAAAAATATTAAATTTGAAACGATTTAGCAAAATTAGAGAATTTAAACAATTTAATAACTTATAAATTTCAAAGAAAAGTATTTAAAGAATTTAGAAAACTTAGAGATGAGTTTTAAAATTTAAAGAATTTAACAAATTTGGAGATAAATTATGATGATTTTAAAAATTCAAAGAATTTAAAGATTTATAGAATTTATAGAAATAAAAAATCTAAAGAATTTGAAAAATTTTAAGAATTTAAAATATTTAAAAATAATTTATAAAATTGGAGGAATACTAAGGATTTCAAAAACAAAAGAATTTAAAGTATTAGACGAAGTTAAAAATTTAAATAATTTAAGAATTTAATTTTTTTTTTAAAATTATAAATAATTTAACGAGAGAAATAAAACGAGTAAAGAATTAAAGGTTTTAGAAGTATTAAAGATTTTTGAAAATTTAAACAGTTTAAAACGATTAATTTAAAAAGTTTAAAGTTTATTTAAATTCTATAAATTAAAATAATTTTGAAAATTTAATGATTGTTTAAATGCTGTAAATTATATATTCACAAAATTCTTCTCTTTAAATTTTTTTAATTTCTTTATGATATATAAATGCCTTACTAAAAGGGAGAAGAATCTCAAGAATTTTTAGTAACATATTTACAAGATTTTAGAATTCAACGAGAAGAATTTAAAGACATAATGGCGTTTAAGCTTTTTCCTTTTTATTATAAAACGCAAAAGACAGTTTTGTTTTTATATTTATAATAATGTATTTGTGATATGAAACAACTACTACAATGCTATTCCTATTCCACTAGATAAATTGACTGATAGTAAAAAAGTAAAAGTGAAAAGAGAAAAAGTTCGAAATTCTATATAATAGACAAACATAAGGTTTTTTTTTATAGCAAAATTTTGATGAGAAATTTTGACAGCACACAAAAACATAACCAATAAATATTAAAAAAAAATAAATTACGGTTAGTTTTATCTCAGAATTATCTAAAAAATTAAATATTATTAATACTCATATCAGAATTACACTTTTTAATGCCAATGAAGTTTTTACTATATTTTACTAAAATGTGTTTAGTGCTTGATTAGTAAAAACTTCACTGTTCTATATAGCACTGTGAAAATTTTACTAATCTAAAACTAATCAGAAATATGGAGCTACTCAAATATTGACATTTAGGGGAATTAAGAGTTTCAATATTTTTCAAATTTCTATGACTCTGTGTAGATGTTTACACAAAAACTCGCTAAAATAGTTTTATATATAATTTTAACAAAATATTTAGCCAGTGGATTTTCATGTTACGAAACACTGCAAATTGTAATGCTGTATTTTAAATGACAACAGGCACGAAAAACGGAATAATTATTTTAATAAGATACGTATTTTACGATCTTAGCCGATTGTAATAAAATTCGACACGAACAATAGAAGTGTGATTCTAAAATATTTTTGAACACAATTCCGGAATATGAACAACTGGAATGAAACTGGACCATTTCCAAAACAATTAAGATAAAATTCAAAATGTTTAATAGAAAGGCAATTCTAAAACGATTTTTAGATAAAGTTACGGAATATGGGAAACTGGATTGAAACTAGGCTATTTCTTAAGTAAATATTTTTATTTATCGCTCTCAATGGTAGAGCAAGTAGAACGCTTGCTTTATCATCCGAGGATCCCGGGTTCAATTTCCGGTGCTGAATAGTATAAGCAGAGACAACACATTTATCATAGATCTCTCTTTTGACTAAAAACATGAAAAAAAATAAACTTCTGATATTTCATTGTGTTGGTGTATTTTATATGGCAATGATTTTTAAATGCGTTGCGTATATAATACGTATATGCAATACAACGATAAGATGGGAAATATCAGAAGTTTACTTTTTTTCATAGTTTTTAGAAAAATGAGAAATCTATGGTAAATATGTTGTCTCTGGTATAAGTATAATGAATTTCATCTTAATCTTAAATCTTAATCTTAAAGCCTAATTATTTTTATAATCTTAAGTGGCACTAAAGTTGTACATTACATACTTTCTTTTAAATACCTCAATGACGTTTTGAAGAGGGACACAATAATATCGCACATTTATAATAAGGCGTACTGATTTATTATTATTATAATTAATTGACCATATATTTCAGTTTTGGTTTTCTATTGGTTACTAAACTTAGTTGCAATAAGCGAAAGAAAATCAGACTTTTTAAATTTCTTTGCATAAAGACCTGGAAATAACATTTGATATTTTGTTTGCCAATTAATTTTGTAGGTTATAATTAAACTATAATTCAACAATTCTTGCTAATCTTGCTTTTTCATTGGATACGGTAAATACATATACTTACGTCACCGAAGACATACATACTTGTTACCAAACTATCAATCTCATTATGATTTTTCGTTAGTCAATTATGATGTACCGTTAGTCAATAGGTTCAACAATGTTTATGGAAATTTTTAGAACCTTTTGTTGGATTTTACAACCCCTACGGTACTTGAAGTGAAAAATACTAACTTTAGTTGAATATCATATATGTAACTTCAAGAAAATATTAAATTAAATTTTGCCAGTTAGGCATCAATCTCATTATGATGTACCGTTAGTCAATTGGTTCAACAATGTTTATGGAAATTTTTAGAAAATTCACTTGGATTTTACAACCCCTACGGTACTTGAAGTGAAAAATACTAAATTTAGTTGAATATCATATATGTAACTTTAAGAAAATACGAAGTTAAATTTTGCCAGTTAGGCATCAATCTCATTATGATGTACCGTTAGTCAATTGGTTCAACAATGTTTATGGAAATTTTTAGAAAATTCACTTGGATTTTACAACCCCTACGGTACTTGAAGTGAAAAAAACTAAATTTAGTTGAATATCATATATGTAACTTCAAGAAAATATTAAATTAAATTTTGCCAGTTAGGCATCAATCTCATTATGATGTACCGTTAGTCAATTGGTTCAACAATGTTTATGGAAATTTTTAGAAAATTCACTTGGATTTTACAACCCCTACGGTACTTGAAGTGAAAAATACTAAATTTAGTTGAATATCATATATGTAACTTTAAGAAAATACGAAGTTAAATTTTGCCAGTTAGGCATCAATCTCATTATGATGTACCGTTAGTCAATTGGTTCAACAATGTTTATGGAAATTTTTAGAAAATTCACTTGGATTTTACAACCCCTACGGTACTTGAAGTGAAAAATACTAAATTTAGTTGAATATCATATATGTAACTTTAAGAAAATACGAAGTTAAATTTTGCCAGTTAGGCATCAATCTCATTATGATGTACCGTTAGTCAATTGGTTCAGCAATGTTTATGGAAATTTTTAGAAAATTCACTTGGATTTTACAACCCCTACGGTACTTGAAGTGAAAAATACTAAATTTAGTTGAATATCATATATGTAACTTTAAGAAAATACGAAGTTAAATTTTGCCAGTTAGGCATCAATCTCATTATGATGTACCGTTAGTCAATTGGTTCAACAATGTTTATGGAAATTTTTAGAAAATTCACTTGGATTTTACAACCCCTACGGTACTTGAAGTGAAAAATACTAAATTTAGTTGAATATCATATATGTAACTTCAAGAAAATATTAAATTAAATTTTGCCAGTTAGGCATCAATCTCATTATGATGTACCGTTAGTCAATTGGTTCAACAATGTTTATGGAAATTTTTAGAAAATTCACTTGGATTTTACAACCCCTACGGTACTTGAAGTGAAAAATACTAAATTTAGTTGAATATGGATGTTTATGGAAATTTTTAGAAAATTCACTTGGATTTTACAACCCCTACGGTACTTGAAGTGAAAAATACTAAATTTAGTTGAATATCATATATGTAACTTTAAGAAAATACGAAGTTAAATTTTGCCAGTTAGGCATCAATCTCATTATGATGTACCGTTAGTCAATTGGTTCAGCAATGTTTATGGAAATTTTTAGAAAATTCACTTGGATTTTACAACCCCTACGGTACTTGAAGTGAAAAATACTAAATTTAGTTGAATATCATATATGTAACTTTAAGAAAATACGAAGTTAAGTTTTGCCAGTTAGGCATCAATCTCATTATGATGTACCGTTAGTCAATTGGTTCAACAATGTTTATGGAAATTTTTAGAAAATTCACTTGGATTTTACAACCCCTACGGTACTTGAAGTGAAAAATACTAAATTTAGTTGAATATCATATATGTAACTTCAAGAAAATATTAAATTAAATTTTGCCAGTTAGGCATCAATCTCATTATGATGTACCGTTAGTCAATTGGTTCAACAATGTTTATGGAAATTTTTAGAAAATTCACTTGGATTTTACAACCCCTACGGTACTTGAAGTGAAAAATACTAAATTTAGTTGAATATCATATATGTAACTTTAAGAAAATACGAAGTTAAATTTTGCCAGTTAGGCATCAATCTCATTATGATGTACCGTTAGTCAATTGGTTCAACAATGTTTATGGAAATTTTTAGAAAATTCACTTGGATTTTACAACCCCTACGGTACTTGAAGTGAAAAATACTAAATTTAGTTGAATATCATATATGTAACTTCAAGAAAATATTAAATTAAATTTTGCCAGTTAGGCATCAATCTCATTATGATGTACCGTTAGTCAATTGGTTCAACAATGTTTATGGAAATTTTTAGAAAATTCACTTGGATTTTACAACCCCTACGGTACTTGAAGTGAAAAATACTAAATTTAGTTGAATATCTTATATGTAACTTCAAGAAAATATTAAATTAAATTTTGCCAGTTAGGCATCAATCTCATTATGCTGTACCGTTAGTCAATGGGTTCAACAATTTTAATTGGAAATGGATTTCCCCACACTCGTTGAACCCATTGACTAACGGTACATCATAATGAGATTTATGCCTAACTGGCAAAATTTAATTTAATATTTTCTTGAAGTTACATATATGATATTCAACTAAAGTTAGTATTTTTCACTTCAAGTACCGTAGGGGTTGTAAAATCCAAGTCAATTTTCTAAAAATTTCCATAAACATTGTTGATCCTATTGACTAACGGTACATCATAATGAGATTGATGCCTAACTGGCAAAATTTAATTTAATGTTTTCTTATTCAACTAAAGTTAGTAATTTTCATTTTAGATCATTTGAAGTGGATTCAAATATCCTGGTGATTACAAGTTCCTGGATAATTTTCTAAAAACTTCCATAAATAATATCGAACTATACTAATGGAAATTCTTGGTGAGATTGATGCAAAACATCTAATTTTATATTTCGGTCCTTCCAGTAAATTAAGATGTCCAGTTTTTAAATTCCTAATAAATAACTAAATTGAATATTCTATGACAAGATTATTTAGAAAACAGCAATATAGAGTTTTAAAAAAATATCAATATTAATTTAAGTTTAAATTTGCAAAATTAAGTTTGATAATTCCATTTCTTGATGAAATACCCCTGAATGTATGGATTTGAGTAGTTACTGCCGCCATTTTTATTTAGTAAAAATTAGTAAAATCTTCATTCGCGTACTTTTTAGTATATTTTTCGTAGAAATTAAGAAAATCTGTACCTAAAAAACGGGATGTGTTTTTTTATTTTTACTTTTTTATAGCAACATTTTAAGGAGAAACTTTGAAAAGTATAATAACCATAAAATTATTGGTGTGCGAAAAATATCTCTCATCATACACTAATTTTTTGCATGTGGGTTAGTGTGACTGCTATAAACTGTTCTCAATTTGATACTTTTTATTGCACTCACATTACTACAGACACAAATACATCTTGACTGAGAGGGGTTTTTGTTTCATTCGCCCATCCAGAAAAGGTTATTTTTATCTTCCATTTTTTTTGTGTTTTAATTTATTTCTTTGGCTTGAACGTTGCCGTCAAAATCGATTTGAAGTTTTTTTTTTGGTATAAAATAGGGGAATTCATCAAATTCAACGTCACATCTATTGAAAACTATGTGTAGTATAGAAGTGACACTATGCCAAAAAAAAAAATTGTCACATTTAAAGGATATTTTTCCTATTATCTCAAAATTGGCCATTTTTGAGATGTGTCACTGTTCTCGCAAACCGACGATATATAGTCAATAGTAAAATTTATCTTCCTTTAATTTTACTATTGACTATATATGGAAAGCAACCATGTAATTAGGTATTAACGAATTAAACGCAATAAAATTTTTTTTTTTAATTATCTGGTTATGTACCAAAAGAACCTTAATTTCAAACAGAAATCGTATTTTTAAATAAAAGAATTAGGAAAAATTTAATTATTTTCCAGCCAATCTCATCAGGCTTTTCTATATATAGAAAATAACCAGTTAAGTATTAGCGAATTATACGCATTACATATTAAATTCTTAATAATTTAAATGTTATTTTATTTAACCAGTTAAATAAAATAACATTTAAATTATTAAGAATTTAATATGTAATGCGTATAATTCGCTAATACTTAACTGGTTATTTTCTATATATAGAAAAGCCTGATGAGATTGGCTGGAAAATAATTAAATTTTTCCTAATTCTCATTCAGATTGAAACTGAACTTGCAAAATTCTTTCTAATTTCGCTCTTCGTAACCATTTACGATACACAAAGTAACTTAATTTGATATAATTGCACCTTAATTAACAACGGTGTTGGTTGCCATTACACTCGATATTAATAGTGTCACCATTTTATTTGATGCAAAACTTGCATCGAAATCGCTTTTCCGACCTAATTAGTAATTAAATTTTATTCGAAACAATGGCTGCATTTAAATTCCGTTTCCGCAAAATTGGTACATCGTACCTCTCCAACCACTCAGCCCAATTTATTAGATTATCCATAAATCCTGTTAGTATTTTTGAACTCAATTAAGAGAGGCTGATTTTATACAAATTTTCTAATGATTTTTGACAAATCAAATTTCTCTAGATTTCCCACGGAGAAGTTAAACTGAATTTTTCTAGCGTTAGTAAATTTCTAACGTAACTGTTATTGACAAAGGAATTGCCTTCTAATAATCTTTCGAATATTTATAGCGATGGAAATCTAGATTCTAAAATGAGATGATTTTTATAGGCCATAAGGAACTTAACCGATTTTGATTAAATTCAGCCTGGGCGATGGCATTGGGATTTTAAAATTATTATTAGTTAGTTCAGTTTTGTTAGGTGGCATCGTATTTTCGAAAATTAATCATAGTTTGAGGATCTATTGATACATTTATTGCCTGCCTTGGACTTCTTTCTGTTTTAGAATTCATTGAATAAATCAGAGGTTTGTGGTCTATAAAAACTATACGATTGACCGATCTTTAACAAAATATTTAAAATGTTTGATCTCTAGGTATTCATTAATACCAAACGGTAGAAAGCGGAATATCTGATTGTGGCTGACTGGATTTACTCAAATGAGAAGACAAGAGGCTGCCAAGAATTTTCATTAAGCTACTGTAAAATAGTTTTGCTTCAATATCCAAAAATTTTTATTTTTGGCTGAGTGAAGTCGCTTACCGTCTAATTGTCTGCTTTCGGTTTTGTCTTATATACTTATTTGGTTTCCAGATGATGTTTTATTAAATTCCCTGCTATGATTAGAGAACCGAGTATTTATTTAAACATTTTCATGTTTCTCTTCTAAAGCCTATCTAACAGTCAGCTCATCCAGATGTATTAATAAAATATCTATTATAATTTTCGGCCGGTACCGATCATAACTCTTTAAAAACATTTTTATTTAACTGCAAAAATAATTGATTAGAAATTTCACTTAAATATCTGCCAAAAAAAAACTCTCAAAAAAATAATTGGCAAGCCTGAAAATATAATCCCGCGCACTTAAACGATCGTCTAGCCACCGTAATAATGTTATACAATAACTTGAATAAAGACATACAGATAATTAAATTTAAACATATAAAAATCATAAAACCATTTGCCGGAAATAAAAATACAAGAGCGGTGAAATAAATACAATCCATAATTGTTTTTCCTATATACAATTATTGTCGACGATGTCTTAACGGACCAAAAGAAAATTACGATCATGCAATCATTACAATTGAACAGTGTGTGTATATGTGCTCACATATTGTATGATAAACACTCATGTGATTTTTAATTTTTGTTTTTTTTTGACTAAACATTTAAATACAAATATTACACTTACACAATAATAATCTTAAATAATCCCAAGAATTTATTTTATTGCAGCAAAAAATTTCCACCACAATTTTTGTTATATACATACATACTTAGCTACATATAAATAAATCAATGCCAAAAGTATTAATAATTTGAAAATATTAAAAATAATATTTTTGAAACAAAAAATAAAAAAATTGTCTTAAAGGAAATACAATAAATTTATAAACAATTTTCCGTTTTGTTATAACTAGAAGAAAGGTCAAAAAACTTTTTGTATATTTAAATTACATAACATTATTTAAATTTTTTATTTTTTTTTTGTATGTGGGGTAAAAATCTTGTTACATCCAGTCTGGTGTGTAAAATAAAATACATTTTATGATGTCAAACGTCAAAGTGGATTTCAAATTATGAAGAACGCGGGTAAACGACTTGATCTCTAAATAGGTCCACACCTGTATAAATATTTGATTGATTGTGTTGACAATTTTGCTTTTAAATCGGATGTGTATATCAGAGTGTGTTTAGTATAAACAAAAATACCGCGTCACCCAAATAAAAATAATATATTTCATAATTACTTAAATAATTTCTTAATTTCTCATGTTATAAACATTACACGGTGCCGATGAAATAAATAACCGGAAAATACAATTTTTGATTAATAAATCAAATTTTTTGTTTGTTTGTGTTATTGAGGATTCCTCTCTAACCATTTATAAAATAGCCGACCGATCGTCCAAGAAGTAAATAAATACAGGAGTGATGCTGTGTTTTAAAAAACGATTCTATATAAATTCTTTATTAATTATTTGATCATTTATAAATAAATAAAAAAATTCGATTATTCTTGTTTTGGTTTTGGAATTAAAAAAAAAATGGATTGAGGATATTTTTTGTTATTGTGAGAATGGGGTTCTGTACCACAAAAATAAAATATTGAAAAATTATCCGATTAATTAAGGCAACGCACAGCGAGGAGATGAAAATATTAATAAAGAAAACAGATTTAACTTTTTTTTTTTTTTTGTTGTTCTAAATTAAGATTAATGAGAATTTGATTTGTGTTAAATTAAGTAATAATTGTGTGTATCGCAACCTCGAAAGGATTATAAATGTTTGTTAATTATGTTGGGATTTCCTTCGGCTGTGTGTTTAAAGAAGTTTTGGTTTTTTATTAAAAATAATCTCCTTTTTATAGGTAAACCGACTCCAAAGCAGAACTTCGTCTTATTTTTCAATTATAAGGCTGTAATGTGAATTTAATGCTAAATTTGTTACCAAGGCCCAAAAAGCCCATTTTGCTATTCAAGGTGAAAGTTTGAAGTCCGAGGTGAATCCAAGGGTTCTATTTCCACAGAGAAAAGCAAAAAACGCGTGGCACATTACGTTTTTTCACTGTCAAGAAATAAAACAAAATAAATCACATTGGCAGGTTGTAAATAAAGAGTTTTAATAGCTCTTAGAACTCTTGAACTAAATAAACTATGCGAGCTATGTTTTTTGTTTAGAACGATGCAAGTTATCTTAGTTCGAGTTATCTTCGCATTGCGGTCGCCGCCTCGGAGGTACAGTGGTTAGCATTCTTGCTTCAAGCTCCGGAGGTCCCGGGTTCGATTCCCGGCGAGTAATGAAAAAATCATGGCTGGTTAATGTGGCAGCATATTATTGGGTTTTAACTGTTTGTTGCCCAGTTGATAAAATAAATAAATAAATTGCTATTCAGCTAATAATATTGCTCTACATACATTGATATTTTTCTGTGTTTTATTGTTAACTCGCAGGTTACTTAGCTATATTAATGCGTTGTGCCATAAATCATAATAAATAAATTATAGAAAAAAAAATGTTAGCTAAAATGTACAAGCTAAACAGAGGTAATCGAAGCTATATTCTCTTGCTTGGCTTAGCTTAGATGAAACGTGCAATGGGCCTTAGGCTTGTTTATTTATTTATTAAAACAATTTAAAAAAAGGAAACATCCCTATGTTTTGTATCCTGATACTTTAAATGTACGAGTATCGCCTTCGAAATTACAGTTTGGATACAGATCCAGTACCCGCTCACCATAAATAGATGGCCTTTATGCTCTCACATCACTTTACAAGCTATTCACGAGCTTATTATAATGATTGATTCATTGTATCTGTGTAGTAGAGGTGGAAAACTATCGATAATTTCAACTTTCGATAGTTTCGATAGTAACATAAAAAACAATTGATAGAAAACTATCGAAACAAATTGAAAGACTATCGATATACTATCGATACTATCGGATAATAAATTTATAAAGCTTTATTCAATTACATATAGGTTGACTAGAACCAGAAAATATATACTGTGGTAAAGATTTAAAAGGTGATAACTCTAAATTCGCAATTTTTAGTAAAACGTTCTTAAACTTTTTAAGTTACTCAAAATCGTATGAGTTTTTAGAATTCTGGTTTTTGTAAACTATTATTTCGGTTGTGTGTAGTTGTCGGAATACTACAAAAAATTGATATGATATGAAATCGAATATGGAGATTTCGAAATTGAAATGATGCGTAAAAGGGTATAACTTGAGTTATTACCTTTTAAAGATTTACCACAGGTCAAGGGAGGTAAATTAAAAAAAAAATCACAGTTATGTAATTATAATCGGAAGGTTTCCCAGTTTTCCACTTTGTTTTAAAAGCAGCCAATCGTTTTTATGTAAGAAAATCAGTATCTCAGCATTTTTGGCTTTCAAACGGGATCGTTGATCACTAATAATTTGACGAGCATATAAAAGGAATGACAACAGGAAAAACGTAACTAAAGTAATATCGGCCGCGACCATAGAATTACAAAGTTGTATCTGATATTTTAATTTTTTCGAAATTACTTTCGATTTTCGCATTTTTCGTGGCCATAGAATTAAATAATATCATTAATTTTTAGATTATGTTCTAAACTAAAGGGTTAAATGAAATTACAATGACATTTTTGAATTTAAAGCCACGAAAAATGCGAAAATCGTAAGTAATTTCAAAAAAATTAAAATGGCAGATACAACTTTGTAATTCTAAGGTCGCGTAATAGCAAAACTGGGAGCGATACGAAATCCCACAATATAAAATCTCGCATTACAAAATCTCGCAATTGGAAATGTAAAAATCTCGCATTTGCAAAATCTCGCATTTGTAAAATATCTCATTACAAAATCTCGCATTTTTAAAATCTCGCATTTCCAAAATCTCGCATTACAGAATCAAGCAAAACCGTTCAAACAGCAAGGCTGGACTTGGGGGAAAAAACTTGTTTTTTTTTAATATTATTCAGGGAATTATAAAATAGTTTAATTCAAAACAATCTATTTTAAAATAATTTATTCATAAAACTATCCCAATAATATATTACGCGCAATACGCTTCAAAAAATCTGTTTTTTTAATTTTGATTCTTTTCATAATTATTCTTTTTATATTTTTATTTTTTTGTATAAATTTTTTGTTTTTTCACCGCAATGTACTTTTTTGATCCGCGCCTTTGCTAAAATACTTTCTTTACCCAAATCTCCTAATAATTTGTATATGCCGGCGTGTTGTTTTTCGACTACCACTTTGAGACGTCGGTGCCACGCTTCTACGCTATTTTGTGTACGTGAAAATATTTCTGAACCAATAATATTTTCACCGATAGCCCAAAATGCGGTCTTATATCTCGACCGTTGACTGTCTTCACCTCTCGTACTAATTTAAGACTTCAATTTCTTTCTAAGAAAAATTTTCTTCGTTACCATATTTAACCACTAGTCCTTCTTTTTGAATTTTGCACCATATTATTTGGCCAAAGTGAAATAGGTATCCTTTGAAGGAAGCTTTTGGGAAAAAAACTTTGGCCGACGATACAATTGTCTTTTCGAAGTCACAAACTATGCGTTCCGGATCAATATTTATTGCATATTCTAAGCAAATTTTTCATAAATTATAAAATAATTGATCATAATCTTTTTTGGATTGTTTACTCATCAAGCAAGAAACCAACGGAACTACTTCTCCCTCAATACTACCATGTAATGTAAAAAGTTATCGCATTATAGATGGAACTACATCGACAGTTCCATCCATAATCCAACAACTTGATTCACCAAGGAGTCTTAAAGAAGAAATAGTTCCCATCAAAATAATCTTCTCTCCATCAAAATAATCTTCGTTCAATATAAATAATTCTCCTTCAACGCAACGGAGATTTTCCGGAATTTTAACATTTTCGAAATTTTCAGGTTTCTTAAGTTTATTTTTACGGACCCGGTTAATTTTTATTTTTTGTGCCATTTTTGTTGGCAGGTAAACACGTGAGTGGCTTGGTGTATTTACAACAGAATCTCTCAATATATGAGATGGTAACTGTAGTGAAATTTATACCAAATAACAAAATATAAACTTGTATTAGTGAATTCTAGTTAGTACTACTTCTTATTGGAATTTTGAGTGAAATATGTATTACTAATTACTAATTTTTAAAAGTCATATGCCCTGGTGGAACAACCAAAGAGCCAACAGCCAGTTAAGTAACATTTCCTATTTTTCTTCTTTTATGAAAGTGTGATTTGTCTCATAAAATCAAATCAATGTAAACGTGAAAATTGTAACAGGACAATTAAATATTTGACTAGTCTATTTCGTTCTACTAAATACTAACCTGAATGACAAATATTTATATGTAAAAATAAAACAAAACTAACGCTTTTAATTCTTATTATGAAACAAGACACATTCTCTTAAAAGAAAAAAAGAGAAAATATTACTTTTATATGGCCGTAGTCCTTTTATTTAAGAGCACTAGAGTTTGTTGTAAAATGCGACTAAGTTAAATTAGTAGCTTTATGTTTAGTGTATCAAATGGGATATGTGCCATTTCTAAACGGAGGGGATGAAAATCATTTTTTGTTGCTGCACTTCATACCGCATGTTACAACAAACTCTAGGATTTTTAAGATTTCTTGTTATTTCACTGCGAATGCAAAACTACTCAAAAATTAAAAATCGATATGAAGTGCAGCAACAAAAAATGATATTCATCCCCTCCGTTTAGAAATGATACATGGTCCATTTAATACACTAAACATTAAGCTACTAATTTAACTTAGTCGTATCTTACAACAAACTCTAGGATTTTTAAGATTTCTTGTTATTCATCGCGAATTCAAAACTAGTCAGATTTTAAAAATCGGTATGACGTACAGCATTAATTGGAAATATTGACAGACCCACTTGATACACTAAATCTAAAGCTACTAATTTAATTTAGTCGCATGTTGTAGCATAGTTTGTTCGTTTTGTATTCCGGGAGTTTTTAGATTCCTTGTTAGTTACCTAGAGTGAAACTATTTACCGTTCAATTAGGAATGGAAACGTTTTCCAAAGGAAAAATTAATTGTCTTTCGTTTTAAAAAATTTTTAAATTTGTTAAAATAATTTGATGAGCGTAATATTTTAAAATCTAAAAAAAAAGTGTAAAGTTTATACCAAAAAAATCCTTGAGTGAAATATTTCTAATTTCACTAAAACATTTTTTTTGGTATAAACTTCACACTTTTTTTTTGGATTTTAAAATATTACGCTCAACAAATTATTTTAACAAATTTAATTTTTTTTTTTTTCCAAATGAAAGAGATATGTGGAATAATTAAAAGAGATAGCATGTATCATCTCTTTCTAATTTAATTTGTCGTTCTCACTTTAATATGAGTTTTAACAGTGTAATTCACCAATACTAACTACTAATATATATTCCAATTGGAATCGTATACGTATATGTTATTTTCGTTGTTATAAACTTTTCACAGGCACAGATGGTAATGTATCTGTATTCTTAGCACAGTGTTTGACGTCTTAATTTGCTTGTGCAATAATCTTTTCATGTGCTACGTAAAGATGTCATGAGAATGGTTCCAGTATATTTTAGAATTTCGTGTTCTTCCCCTTGAACACGAGTTACCACCCGTCCTTTGCATAAATTACTTTTTTGCTTGCTGCAAACCCAATTGTAGGTTTTTGCGGTTTTTCTGCTTAAATGGTAGCAATATCCGTCGACAAATAATTGTTTCCTCCTTTGTTGGCTGTGGTAATGGAAATATTCATATACATATTATATGTAATATATTTATGGTGGTTTATTTTGAAAAAGAAAGAAATATTCATATTTTGATAGCTGCTAAAATATACACCAATACCTCACTTTGCAACGGTAATACGTTCCATAAAAATGCGTCTTGTAAATAAACTTTACATAGCATAACTAAATAACCTTGAGGTTCAACATAATTAAATAACCTTGAGGTATTTCCAGAAAAAAAAAACATTTAAGTAACGATGCAACAAATAATTTAAGCGACGCAAAACTGAAATTTGGTGGTAACAAATGTGCCGTCGCAAATCGAAACATCGCAAATCGAGGTATTGGTGTATTTAATATTATTATGTTTGAGTATACTGATTTGTTATCAGTTCAAAGGTTAAATGTTTAACATTTTTTTACTTAAATTTTTAATTGCGTATGTTGACAGCGTATTTATTTATTCATTGTTCAAAATTTCCCACACAGTTAACCTCGCATTACAATTTCCCGTACATTTATGTAATTGCGAGCGCGATTACATAAATGTACGGGAAATTGTAATGCGAGGTTTTGAAATGCGAGATTTTGTAATACGAGATTTTGTAATGCGAGATTTTGTAATGCGAGATTTTGAAATGCGAGATTACATACCCAACCCAGCAAAACTCTCTTAAGGTGGATTTATATAATCCGTTCCTTTCAGTTCCTACACGTATCGTGTCAGACATCATCAATTTATACCATCCGTCAGGCATCACCAATTTATACATTTTTTTAACAATATTTGTCTGTGTCGGTACGTGTAGGAACGATTAGGAACGGATAATATAAATACTCATATAGAAAATACATGTAACAATGTTTTTTCTTTTGTCTGACATGATACGTCTAGGAACTGAAAGGAACGGATAATATAAATCCACCTTTATACGGATAAAATATCAATATATCGATAGTATATAAAAAGTATCGATTGTTTTCGATAGTACGAAACTATCGATATATCGATAGTACTATCGATAGATTTCCACCACTACTGTGTAGTGGAATCCAGACGGCCCTCTGAAATATTTGGCAATTTGTTGGTAATTCGGAATTTTGCTTGAATAACTGCATTTGACATCTGCTTTCATTAGAGCTGCTAATCATATAGTCGCTGATGTAAAAGCGTCGAATTTATTGGCAGAGTGTGTTTGTTGTATTTATTTTAATTTAATTTATCAAAATGTTTGTTTAATTTATGTCTAATTTAATTTATTTAAAGTTTTAAATTTGCTCATAGAATAAATATTTTAATTTTTACTTTTATCAGAACTGTTCTAATTTATCGCTTAGCTTTTTTCTTACAGAAATATGGATTTGGAATGAAGATTTTTTATTTCATATTTTAAATCCTAGTCTAACGGGGCACAAGTAGGAGAGTGGCAGAGACACGCAAGTTAGTACAAGTTTGGGTGACAAAAAAAAAATTACTAATGCCCGGTTTCACAAAAAAATATCCAATCTCCACTTAAATACTATTTCCTACCTTTCTTCTTTTATGAAATTGCGTTTTGTTTCTTAATACAAATTCAACGCACGTTATTATATTTTTTATCTACATAGAAAGCCTTCAGCTAAATATTAAAGTCGAGCAGTTAAAAATTAATTGAAAAAAATAAGTTAATAAAAATTAAGTTAAATATTTAGCTCTCCAGTTAAAATGTTCATGTAAAAAAGAAATAAGATTAGCATGCTTTTAATTTGTATTATGAAATAAATCGCAATTTCCTAGCAGAAGAAAGAGATGAAATTTTATTTAACCGGAGATTGCCTCTATTTTTGTGAAACCGCTTAGGTGGCTGAAACTTTAGGTTCTACTCCTCTAGAAATGTAGTGGTGTCGATAATTGGTGTCGAGTGCGGTTGCAATTAATGTTTTTCATCTCGCTGGTATATCGGATAGCCAATGTGTAGTAATTACCATAGAATCGGTCCATGTAAAAACTTTCCTAATGTTGTATTAAATGTAGTTTTACAATATTTTATTACATCAACCAAAAGCACCATGCCACATAGTTTTAATCTTGTTAAATTTCCCCGTTGTCGTTGCAGGATCTCATGTAGATAACACATCCGTATGCTATAATTTTATGCGTAGTTTCTAGTTCTTCTGGTTCAAAGCAGTTTTGCGTGCCTAACTGTTTATCATTCTTATTCTTAAGTCAATGAGGTCCTGACCACCAAAGCTTATGATTGATCAACAAGTATCATCAACAGGTATTTCACGACTTCACAGTCAGCCGGATTATCCTTTGATTTGACATGGCGCCATTGATGTGGTTCGGTAAAATTTCTAATCACCGATAGTCTGTTGGAAACGTAAGCCAACTATTTAAGAATATCCTTGTAACCATTGCGAATAACATAGTTGAGTCGAACTCCACCCCAAATGATAAAACCAATTTTCAGAGTGGGATTTAATCTATTTTTGATTAGGAACTTTACTAGAATCGGCTTAACATCTCAGACATATATAAAATGTCATACATCGACAAAATGTTAGTGTATCCATTTGGTACTGGAGGCGAAGAAAATTATCTGGGTTGGCTGTGTATAGAAAACCGGAATACGTAATGTAACTCTTGATTTATGGCATCGTCCACAGACACACCACAACGATAACATTGGAAATATCAGAATTTTTGGTTTTTTCCTTTGGTTAAATTGAAATGAGAAATCTAGTATGAATGTCTATGCCCTAAGTATAAAAAAATCAACTAACTCGGATATAGTTAGAATTAGAACAATAACATTGCTTGTACATTTATAGGAGAAAAATTTTTTGTGGCTATAAAATGAACTAGCTTCTGTAAATCTGATTTTTTTTATAAAATTCCTCTTTGAATTGCCAATATTGTAGAAGATGTTGATAAAACATCATAAATTCCTTAATATGTTTTTAAATGGCATTTAAAAATCTTTAATTGGCTGGGGTGAATTGTGGTCATTCATCTCACCTGCAACGTACTGGAAATTTCCAGCTCCTAAAGTATTTAAACTTGTAAACACCTAAAATTATTACAGTTTCGTAGTTTCTTTGTAGATATTATATGTCGCCTTCATTGTCTAATAAACTACACCTTCCATGATTAGGCAACCGTTTTAAATTACACCAGAAATGGGAGAATGCCAAATCGTTATTTTCAGCACACAATTTGGTAGCTAAAACATATTGTGCATTTACACCAATATGTTCGCGATTTTATACATTTTAATGGAACAATAAAACACATTTCTGTAAGTAAAGTTGGGTTATGGTTTTTAAAATTTGTCGGTGATAATGAATAGTTTAACGGAAACCGAAATTTATAAACAGTATAACTTCTAGTTATATTAACGTTAACACAATCTAAATTTTATTTTTTTTGGGCAACATCAGAACAACACGGTTGTTTACTCTTGTAACACTTATTCTCCAGTCATTCTGAGTCACTTCAATGTAAGAAATTATACTTAAACTGGAAAAGTTCAATATCTAGAATGTTGAGGCTCCTTTCGGATTCCTGCTTTGTTTTTCAAAAATACTGCAAAAAATATTACTGACCCTTTGTAATATAATTTTTAACAATCCTCTTAGAGAGTCACACTGGTGACAGTACAATATCAAAAACCACCGTCATACCTTCATGGGTACTAAATTTGTGTTGCAAATTTTTTTAATGAATTATTCATGATGAATTATTTTTCAAGCATAAGGAAATAATCACTATCACCCTGGAATTTATCAAATTACTTAATATTTTGATATACTAGGCTCATATCGTATTTATCTCACAGACTTTATTATTCACCCATATGCGTAAAGAAAGATCATATTCGTTTAGCACATCTTCTGAGATTTTTCCAAATTCTATGTTTGGTCCACTTCTATTTTCATTGTTTATAAACCATGTAAATAAAACACTATTTGTGCAATCAAAGTCATCCAACGATTGCTTAGTGTTGTACGTTTGCATATAATCACATATTTGGTATTTAAGTGCATATATTTGCATATAATGAGTACATGTGTGCGTGTTTATGATTTGAGAGCATATTTTGTCATTTATCAATAGTAAAAACTTGTCGTTTTTACCGAAAACTATAATATAAAAGTGTAAAACTAATGAAAACTTGTTTCATTGGTTTTAACATCTGTGAAGGTGGCAAGAAACTTTTCAAAATATAAAACATTATTAAGGGCTAACGCTACAATCGTTTACAAATGCCGACATCTATTTTTTCTCATTGAGAAATTTAGAAAATTGGTAGAATTCAAATAATTTAAAGAATTATTAGAAATTATGGCATATTTAGAATAAATAAAATTTGAATTTGTAATATTTATAGAACTGACAGAGCTCAAACATTTTATAGAATTCATACAATCCACAAAATTTAATTTATAAAATTTATTTTATATTTTTAGAATTTCTGGGATTTATCTATATCTAGAATCTATAAAATTGACAGAATATATAAAATTCATAAAATTAACAGACATTATAGGTTAGCATTTAAAATACTTACAAAATTTATCGAATTTACTGAATTTTTACATTAAAAAAGATTTATTGAATTTTTAGAATTGATAGAATATGGAGAAATCCGTAGAAATTACGGAAATCATAGAATTAATCGAATTAGTTGAATTTACCAAATTTTTTAAATTCAAAGAATTTATGAAATTAATAGAATATCGCGCTTTTAGAATAAGCAAAATGTTAAATTCTAAAATTTATAGACTGACAGAGTTGAATCAATTTACAAATCTTATAAAATCCACAAAATTTAAAGAATTTATAAAATTCAGAACATACAGAATTTTGGGATTTCACAGAATATATAGAATTTAAAAATTAAATTAATTATTTTATTTAAATTAATAGAATTTATTGAATATGTATATACAATTTGTAGAATTCAAGGAATTTATACAATTTATGGAAATTATGGAATTGAATTTATACAACTGATAGAGTTGAAACAATTTCTAGAACTAATAGAATCTACAAAATTTCAAGAATTTATAAAATTCATAAAATTTATTTTAATTTTTTAGAATTGATAGCGTGTATAGAATTGATAGGATTTATGAAATTAAAAAAAATTTATAAAATTCATAAAATTTATAAAATTGTAGTAGAAACCCTACCCAAATCTACATAATTTATAAAATCCAGAGGTTTTATATAATTTACAGAATTTAGAGAATTTGCAGAATTGACTGAATTTACTGAATTTATAGGATTTACAGAATTTAAGGAACTTACTGAAATTTTTTTTAATGAATTTAAGAATATTTGATAAAAATTTTGTAGTTTATAGAATTTAAAGAAATCATAGAATTTTAAAAATAAGTAAGTTCGAGTTTGTAGAATTTTTAGAACTAACATAGTTAGAATAATTTGTGGGAACTCGAAGAACCCATAAAATTTAAATAATTTATAAAATGCATAAAATATGTAGAATTTATGGAATTAGTAGAATTTATAGAATGACAAAAATTTGTAGAATTAATAAAATTTTTAGAGGACGTAGACTTAGTAGAAATTTTAAAATTGTGGAATTTAGAAAATTTGTAGAATTTATCGATATTATAAAATTAATGGAATATATCGCATTTACAAAATTTAATTAGTTTATAGAATTTATAAAATTTAGAGAATTTAAAAAAATTTTAGAATTTATTTGATTCATGGAATTTATCGAATTTATTGAATATTAAAAATTTGTAGAATTAATAGAATTTTTAGAGAAAGTAGACTTCTTAAGAATTATAAAATGTTGGACTTTATAAAATTTGTAGAATTAATAGAATTTTTAGAGAAAGTAGACTTCTTAAGAATTATAAAATTTGTAGAATTTATCGATATTATATAATTGATGGAATATACGGCATTTACATAATTTGTAATTATAGTTGCAGAATTTTTAGACTATATAGAATTTACAGAATTCCATGAATCATACAAATTCTATAAATTTTTTAAATTCTCTAAATTTTATAAATTCCATAAACTCTTTAAATTATGGAATTTATAAAATTTAGAGAATTTAAAAAATTTATAGAATTTGTATGATTCATGGAATTTATCGAATTTATTGAATTTAAATAGTTACATGAATTACGTGAATTCATATAATTCACGGAATTATTACGAAATGCATAGAATTCATCGAATTTGTTGAATTCACAAAATTTTAAGAATTCATGGAATTAATAGAAATTATCGCATTTTTAGAATAAGTAAAATTTAAAATTGTAAAATTTATAGACTAACAGAGTTGAATCAATTAGAGATCTCATAGAATTCACAAAATTTAAAGAATTAATAAAATTCAGAACATACAGAATTTTGGGATTTCACAGAACATATTTATAGCATTTGTGAAATTTAAAGCATAAATAGACTTTGTTAAATTTGTAGAAATTAATGGAATTTAGTGAATATCTAAAATATGTAGATTTCAAGGAATTTATTTAATTTATAGAATTTATGGAAATTATGGAGAAGAATTTATAGAACTGACAGAGTAGAAACAATTTATAAAACTTAAAATTGCTAGGATTTATGAAATTTTAAAAATTTATGAAATTCATTAGAAATTATAGGGTTTAGACATTAATTAGAATTTATAAAATTTAGAGGTTTTATAGAATTTAGAAAATTTATAAAACTTGCAAAATTGATCGAATTTACTGAATTTATTGTATATGATTCATAGAATTTAAAGAATTTACTGAATTTTTTTACTTTATAGAATTTATGCAGAATTTACAGAATATTTGATAGAAATGATGTTGTTTATAGAATTTAAAGAAATCATTGAATTTTTATTTAAAATAGGTCAAGTTTGAGTTTTTAGAATTTCTAGAACTTACACAGTTAAAATAATTTGTGGGAAAACCTACAAAATTTAAATAATTTATAAAATGCATAAAATATGTAGAATTTATGGAATTAGTAGAATTTGTAGAATATGTATCAACAATTTTTGGAATTTAAAGAATTTTTAGAGGAAGTAGGCTTAGTAGAAATTATAAAATTGTGGGATTTAGAAAATTTGTAGAATTTATCGATATTATAAATTTAATTAGTTTATGGAATTTATAAAATTTAGAGAATTTAAAAATTTTTTAGAATTTATTTGATTCATGGAATTTATTGAATTTAAATAGTTACGGGATTCATAGAATTTACGGAATTATTACGGAATTTATAGAATTCATCAAATTTGATAAATTTACAAAATTTTTAGAATTTATGGAATTAATAGAAATTATAGCATTTTTAGAATAAGTAAAATTTTAAATTCTAAAATTTATTATCTGTATATATCAATTTTATAGACAGAGTTGAATCAATTTAAAGATCTCATAGAATCCACAAAATTTACAGAATTTATAAAATTCAGAACATGCAGAATTTTGGGATTCCACAGAATATATAGGATTTTAAAATTAAATTAATTATTTTATTTAAATTAATAGAATTGATTGAATATATACAATTTGTGGAATTCAAGGAATTTATAAAATATATAGAATTTTTGGAAATTACGGAGTAGAATTTAGTCAACTGAGAGAGTAGAAACAATTTATAGAATTAATAGAATCTACAATATTTATAGAATTTATAAAATTCAAAAAATTAGTTTTGGTTTTAAAATTTGCAGAATTTACTGCATTTATAGGATTAATAGAATTTAAAGAACTTACTGAAATTTTTTACTTTATATAATTTATACAAAATTTAAGGAAATAATAGAATATTTGATAGAAATTATGTAGTTTGGATTTTTTAAAATAAGTCAAATTTGAGTTTGTAGAATTTTTAGAAATTACATAGTTAAAATAATTTGTAGGAACTTAAAAAACCCACAAAATTGAAATAATTTATAAAATGCATAAAATATGTAGAATTTATGGAATTAGTAGAATTTGTAGAATATGTATCAACAATTTTTGGAATTTAAAGAATTTTTAGAGGAAGTAGGCTTAGTAGAAATTATAAAATTGTGGAATTTATAAAATTTGTGGAATTTATCGACCTTATAAAATTGATGGAATATATCGCATTTACAGAATTTGTAAATGAAGTCGCAGAATTTTTAGACTATATAGAATTTACAGAATTAAAACGGTTTATGGAATTTATAAAATTTAGATAATTTAAAAAATTTATAGAATTTGTATGATTCATGGAATTTATCGAATTTTCGCATTTTTAAAATAAGTAAAATTTTAAATTGTAAAATTTATAGACTGATAGAGTTGAATCAATTTACAGAGATTTCATAGAATCCACAAAATTTAAAGAATTTATAAAATTCAGAACATACCGAATTTTGAGATTTCACAGAATATATAGGATTTAAAGCATTTGTTAAATTTAAAGCATACGAATTTGCTAAATTTGTAGAAATTAATAGAATTTATTGAATATTTAAAATTTATATTCAAGAAATTTATAAAATTTATAGAATTTATGGAAATTACAGAGTAGAATTTATAGAACTAATAGAGTTGAAACAATTTACAGAACTAATAGAATCTAAAAAATTTAAAGAATTTATAAAATTCATAAAATATATTTTAATTTTTTAGAATTTATAGCGTATATAGAATTGACAGGATTTATGAAATTTGAAATATTTATAAAATTAATAAAATTTATAGAAATTATAGGGTTTATATAAAATTTCTAGAATTTGTCGATTATACTGAATTTATAGGGTTCATAGAATTTAACGAACTTCATAGAATTTATACAGATTTTAAGGAATTTATAGAATATTTGATAGAAATTATATAGTTTATAGAATTTAAAGAAATCATGGAATTTTTAAAATAAGCAAGTTTGAGTTTGCAGAATTTTTAGAACTAACATAGTTAACATAATTTGAGGGAACTAAAAGAACCTACAAAATTTAAATAATTTATAAAATGAATAAAATATGTAGACATTATGGAATTAGCAGAATTTATAGAATATCAAAAATTTGTAGAATTAATAGAATTTTTAGAAGAAGTTTACTTAGTCGAAGTTATAAAATTGTGAAATTTATAAAATTTGTAGAATACATCGATATTATAAAATTGATGAAATATATCCCATTTACAGCATTTATATTAAAGTCGCAGAATTTTTAGACTATGTATATAAAATTTACAGAATGTAAAGAGTTTATGGAATTTATAAAATTTAGAGAATTTAAAAAATTCGTGGAATTTGTATGATTGATGGAATTTATCGAATTTATTGAATTTTATCGGTTTTATTAACCTTACATTTCTAAAATTCAGAGATTTTATAAAATTTACAGAATTCATAGAAATTATGATGTTTTTAGAATAAGACAATTTTTTTTGTTTATGGAAAATATAAAATTTATAGTTTTTGTTACATATTTTCCAGTTTTTAATGCATATTTCAAAGTGTTCTTAATATACGACCATACGGACCCTAATAATGAGAAATGTTACTAAAATTAATCGTAGAGATTTTGATACTGTTTACGTTTACAAGATTAATAATTTAAATCTCCAATGCACAAAAAGTGTGAAGGACTAACAATTTACAAGTTATACCGTACAAGAAAAAAAAAACGTTCTCTTTGAAAAATCATTATTTGTCATCACGCATGTGTATAAAACCATCCTGCTTAACTATAAATAAAAATATTTAAATGTATAAAATTACAAATTTAGCTGTTAACATTTTCCGCGGCAATATTTTAAGATTATCTCAATCTACGCCAATAAATTAGTGCCGCAAATCCCATTAAATTTTACAGCCTTTCGGAATAGCATAATTTTAAATAGAACGATCAAAATTAAAATTATTCATGATATCGTAAAACTAAAAAAAAATTAATCCAGTTCAACTACCTTTCAATTATAGGAAAAAAAAATAATTTAAATGAAAATTTGTCACGCAACCATGCTGACAAAACCATCCACTATACTATGTAAAAGGATTACAAATCGGATTAGAATTGAAAACTCAAACTATTTATTTCTAAATCATGCAATTTAATTATTAAAACAAATGAGTAACATTTTATTTTTATTTTTTAAGTGTTGGTACTTAATTTATAACAAAATTATTTCGATTTGTATTTTATACGAATATAGCTTCTTACTTTTATGTATATATAGGCATAATGATAGAAACATGTTTTAACACTGCTGTTATAAGTTAGGTTCAATAACTTACGCATTTTATGATTAACGCGTTTAATTAATCAACACAAATTTATATAACCAGAATTTTGGCTGACATAATTATTATTTGACCGGTGGTACATTCACTTGCACAAACAATTCTTAATTAAACAATTCTTTTATATGTTTTGATTAATCGAACGCATAAAATAACCAAATATTTTTATTCGCAGAATATTTTTTTTTCTTGCTTGAATTAATTGATTTTTATTTGGTTATTACAGGAGTGTAACGTTTTACGCTCTCCTTAATGAGGGTCGCTAATTTCCTAACAGCTTTTATTGTAATAAGTATGCATCAAATTTTTGAATAAATAGAAATAGGAGCTTTTTTTCAATTGTGGAACATAATGTTCAGATAAGTTCCACATTCTGAGTTATTCCTCAAATTAACTAAATTAAACAACAAAATGGGTCTTTTTACCCTATCGCTGTAAAAATTCAACCTTCAACGTAATACGAGGTATTCCTGTAGATGTATAAAAATGAGTAATTACGTACGAGGGTAGCCTGAACAAAAACTCTTTTGATATCGTATAAGCAAGTGATTATTTCGCATAATGGTTAATCTAGGCCTGCCCAGAGCCCTGTTGTGAGAACAAGAAGATAACTACCTTCGCTGGAAAACTATGGGCACTGTGCAATTCGATGACGATTTTCGACGGCTATGGTTTTGTATTTAGAATGTTTAGAAAGAAAAAGAAAAACAATAAAAACTGCTATCCTTCTTCCTGTAGCTTTTTATACAAAACGGCAGAGGCTTAAAACTTTTCAGACTACCCTCGTATTCACCATTGCGGAAATTAACATTTTAAATAAATGGAAAAATTTGATCATTGATCAAACAAAAATCGTTTTGTTAATCATAATAAAATAAATATTTAGCAGTAAACTTAATTATCATATACCGTAAAATATTAGATGACGCGATTTTATAACGGTAGACGAACAAACATATTTAAATATCGTTATATGTTGTATAATGTGTTAAGTTGGTAATTTAATTGATGTGGGGTTAAATCAGCTGCTTACGATTTGACCAATGTCTTTATCGCGTTTACTTTTGTTAACAACAACAAAATCGCTTAAAAAAATCAAAGAGACCACCAAATGTGAATTCAATTGGCAACAAAATAAAATAACAAAATAATTGAATTCCTGATGCTTATCGTAAAATTTTATTTTGCTTTCTTAATTTTTGTATTTTTGTTGCAAATTTTTAGCTCTTAATATTTCTTAACTGGAAGTTTTTCTTTGAAATCAGATCAATTTTTTGGAAATGTATCATAATGGTTAAAATTGCCCACGCTGTTCAAAGGCAAATGAAATACATTGTATTTGGATTGTTCCAAAAAGAGGAAAATTACAGCTTCTAAGTGAACCATTTGTACAGATTAATATAAAATAAATAATTAATTAATGCATGAGCCATTTATCTAGGTCCATTAGTATACTAGCGCTTAAATCGTAACAAATGTCACAAAGCGTTACATACCAAAATTACTACAGTGATTGATTGTTTTCCGGCAACACAATTAGCCCTCCATTTTTCCAGCCAGTCTAATTAATTTTCCTAAATTAATCAAATTTTCCTAAAGACTAAACAAAAATGTAAGCTCAACTGTAATATTGTTATTAAGAAATCAATAATTAATCAATTAATTAAGCGATAAAATTTAACAAATTATTCACAATGATGATTAAACATATAAAATTTAAATATTAAGAGAGCTACAGCAACAAAATAAAAAAAATTACTTAACTAATATTAATGAGTTTAATGTTTAATCCAACAATTTATAGTTTAAGCTTAAGTTTTCACCACAAATATTTATATAAAATCTTATATCGGTGAAATTTATATATCTCATTATAGAGCCCTATCTTAATTTTATGTATTTACATATGCTAGTCACCAAAATATGTAATCGTTAAGATAAAAATCAAAATTTATTAATTTAATAAATTTAACAACCACATTTTTTATATAAAAAACAAAAAAATTAGTTTTGTTTGTTTTTTATGCCAAACTTGAATATTAGCATACACGCTTTATAATAATTATCGCTTAACTTGAGTCTGGAAACTTCGGCCTCATATATCATACAAAAAATAATAATAATCCTACATTTAAACTTTTTCCAAAAAAAAAAAAAAAAACTTAAGAGGATTTTCATAATTTAATTTAAATTTAACCGATTTTATGTTGTACCAATTTAATCAGCTTTGTCTGAATTGAAATTGGTTTTTGGTATAATTGGATTACTTAAATGTTTTAGTATGGAGATGCGTTTTGTATTAATAAAATAAATTTGTGTTTATCAATATTTATATTTTACTTTATTTATTTAAGATTATAAAGAAATTGTCGTGTTGGAAATTTTTTCGAATTTTTTTTTGACTTCCGTATTTTAGGACCAAACCGGTTTGAATGAAAATTAAATATTTTATTTAAAAATTAATTTTGTTTTTAATATGTGATAGATTGTAACAAAAATTTGTTATATGGAAGTAGTGTCTATTTAAATTATATTTTTATTTGTGAAAATTGTAATGATTGGAAAAGTGAATTAATCCAATATGTAGTTTAAAGTGTGATTTGTGTATATCTGATTCATTTGGGACATTCTTATTATTTTAAATATCAGAAACTTGTGCTCAAAAATTACAGAAATTTAATGTTAAATTCACTATAAATATATATTTGGGTCACTAAACATTTTTGGAGCTTTATTAGACTACAGTTGCTAACTCAGTGAATCGAAAACTCAGGCAGAGCGGCAGCGAGAGTACAGACTCCAACAAAAACAGAAAATACTAAACAATTCTGAGGATGAAATAAAAACTCCAGAAAATAAAATAGACGATCAGCGACAATACAGGCATGAAAAAAAACGAAAAAACACACATAATATGAATGTAGATACGCCAGCCAAAAATTCTAGAGCTGATTATCAGCGAAAATACAATTTAAGGAAAAAACCCAAAACAGTGTTGAACTCTGCTTCTGCTGAAATGATTCCGATGCAAGAAGCGTGACCTTCCGAGTACCTGGTACCTGTAACTACAGCACACTTGACGCCATCAAGTTCTGACGCATGACCTATAATTAAAAAGCTCGAAGCAATTATTGAAAATGTAGAATTGCCAACTGCAAAACGGAAAAAGAAAGCATAAGAGCAGCTCGAAAATGTCAGTGAAATTCGAAAATTGAATAGAGTGCAGCTATACCTAACAGGATACCATAAATTCGATGAAATTTGACAGCTTCTGAGCCAACCCATACCGACCTTACATTTACCGGATAATGGAATACGACAGAGCTGACGAGCTGATGCAACCTCAAGACTTTTATAATGGTGACGACGACGAACATTTAGAGCCAGCCATTGAAGATGAACACATTAAAAATGAAGATAATTTCAATATGGATGAGGAGTCTATCGCTTGCATCAATCCGCGCATAAACTATTCAAAAAGATGTTCACGAAAAATTCTTTTGTGCACGTTTGTAATGTTTGTGATCGTCTGTGGTTTATGGGAGATCTAAAAAGTGGAACACCTGACGAAGAAAATCTACTTAAACAAATCACAGTATGTCGAAATTGTATTTTATAATTTATATTTGCTCGATACCTAACTGAATCTTATCGTGCGATATTTCTGTGGCTACAAGGCATAACAGCTTAAGTCGACCTTCGAAAAAATTGACTTTTAATATTCACCATTTTCTACCTATTCTACCTTTCCTAAGACTGTGGTTACAATACGTAATCGCTTAAATAAATTTGGTGAAATTACAAGGTAGATAAAAAATGTTGAATATTGAAAAGTAAAGTTTTTCTTATAAGTCGACTTAAGATGTTATGCCTTGTGGCCACAGATTTTTCAGAGATTTATAAACGTTGCTGGAGGCAAGATGTGCAAGACTTGTAAGGTCAATGTTAGAAAAGGCAATATTCCGTCTTTGGTAACAGATAACGGCTTCAAATATCCAAAGAGACCAGCGGATTTGCCAGAATTAGGCATCATTGCTGAGAGACTCATTTCGCCAAGGCTCCAGTTTATGCAGATACGTAGATTACGACATTTTAACAGTCAGTTCGCTATAACCGGGCAAATAATTAATGTATCTAACTCGGTTAATAATATGATAAACGTTTAACACAGACCACTTAATGGACAAGAAGAAGAATTGTGTATAAATGTACACATCAAGAAGACGCTTATTCATAAAACGTCTTATTTTCATGGATTGGTTAAAAGGTCTGCCATCAAAAAGTGGTTGACGTATCTTGTATAGACACCTTTATATAAACATTTCCCAATCAAAGTAGATGATGAATGTTGACAACTAATGATACAAAACACATTATAATTGACTACACAGGTGTAGAGGACTCGTCAAATCATGATAATACACAAGCGCATATCTCCACTGAAACAACAGATCACACGCCCCCTAAAACCGTGACTCGGTACAAAAGCGAATACATATTGACGACTTAAGTGGAAACTTATTGGAAGTGGACTTATTGGAATTGATAAAAGTCTTACAGCGTAATAACAAACCCTCATGTGAAGCGAGGATAAATTCTTGCAAAACGCTCCAGGTGAAAATAAAGTTCCAGAAAGTTTGTTGTTCGAAAAGTTTTCAGAGGAATTGTCGTTTCCAGCTATTTACCTTGGGGAATTTCGCGTATTCCGAGATGAAAGTACAATTACACCATTTATGATGGCAACAAGTGAATTGCGTCGTTCAGATAGAAGGGGGGTGGTCCCAAATAAGCTTCTCTATACTGGGATGAAAATATTGCGTCTAAGAGTTTGCAATGGTTTAAAAATTGGGTTCAAACATTTCGGCAAGAATAACGATATAAGTAAAGAGCGCATATTATCTGAAGGTTATATTAACACCTGTTTAGCGAGCAACTTAGCTTTCATGAAGTCAATACCGAATTCGGTAGTTTATTGGTCTGCACGTAAGCGGGATCTATTTGCAATGATGCGCCAGTTAGGAAGACCAACCATGTTTTTGACGATCAGTGCTAACGAGATAGGGTTGCTGAATCTCCTGAGAATTCTACATAAATTTAAAAATCAAGGAGGAGAGCTGACAAATGAGTAGATTGAAGCATTCAATTATTTTGAAAAAACAACTTTGGTTAATGAAGATATACCGTTATTTCACAATCAAAGAGATTTAGTCCATTTGGAAAATATAGAGTTCTTAATTACTTCAAACGCATTGAATTCTATCATAGGGGTAGTCTACATGCCCATATACTATTATGGCTAGATAATGTACCAAAGAATGCATTGATTGAAGCTCTCATCTCAGTGGGTTCATCAGAAGCTTCTGGACACATAAAACCTCAAGCACATAAACACACATTCACATGCTATAAAAATACTGGTGCGAATGTTCGGCAATGTCGGTTCGAGGCGCCTTTCATCCCGATACAAAGATATACGAAAAAATCTAGAAGATAAAGACTACAACGACATTGAGCACTTTTATCAAATCAATAAAATAATATCGGATGACGATTACATCAACATTTTACGAGTTGGGATAACTCGACCTCGAGTTTTTATAAAACGCCAACCCTCAGAGAAATGGCACAATTGTTTCAATCCTTTTATATTAAACGTAATTGGGTCCAACATTGATTACATCAATAAAACTGACAGAGGAATTAGCAATTTACAACAGAAACTCATCGAGATTATGAATGAGAATTCAGACTTCGATATTGTCGCTGCTACAAAAATAGTTAGTGTCATCGTACTCAATTCGGTTGAAATGTCAAGTCAAGAAGCTGCTTGGTTTCAAAAAACTTTAAATGAATTTGCGCAACTTGATGATGATGATACTCACATATGGAAGGAGAATTGGTTCGACATGAACTTGACGACGTCACTATAGCCCAGTTTGTTTCTCGATATAATGTCACTGCTAAACCCCTTTAGAAAGAAAGAAAGGAAAAATTCAAAAATTATAAGATACAGAAATTATGATTTGAGAAAAGAGTTAACAGAATACAAGAGAGAAATGGTTACTTTACATATCCCTTTTAGGATTGAAGAAACTGATATTCTGACAGATATGAAATTTCTGCCTATTTTCGATGTAAATGAAGACCTTATAATGGAGCGGAGAGAAATCGAATCCAATTTAGATATCGCTAAAACGATGGAAATATGCGCCCAGTTATGTCGGGAAGAGATGGATATCAACAATTCACAGGCAGATAATAATAAACGGAATTTGGTTAATGTTCAGGAAATTCCTGATCCATATCAACTGCTTCTTCAAGATCCGTAAGTATATATATATATGTTTCAGTATTATAAGAGATGCGTTTATTTACTCCCTTTTCATCTTGTCATATTCCAAGCAAATCGTTTTTAAGGAGTAAACTTAAGTCGCGCGTCGAAGCTGACACGCACAATTTATTTTATTTTATTTACAATTTTATGGAAGATAAAAGCATACACGCAACGCGCAGGCGATTATTTAGGTTATTTTACATAACAAAGGCCTAGGATAACTAAAATATGTGACATAATTGTTACATTCCAAGTTATTTAAATTTCATGCAAAGATCATATCTACGCAAGCTTTAGATCTTGTAGTACACTTAACTCTGCTAGCATACAGTTCAAGTCCAAAGGTTTGTCTCATAAAATTAAGGAACTTATCATTATTGTGATCTTTAACGGTAATATTAAAATCACCCGTAAAAATCATAGGAAGGGTATGCAATTTCTTTTCGGTAACATCTTTAAATTTACCATCAAACGATATAGAATACCGAGATAATTAGTACATCAAATATGCTTGAATATTTTCTACAAAGACGTCCGGTAAAATGTATACGGCTATAACTATAAACTCTTCTTGATTATCATCACCTGCTAGCAAAATATGAGAAGTAGATTGGTATTGACAGCTATCCTTTTCGTAAATTGTAAGGCCTGCAGCTCTTATATTGAATCTTTTAAAATGTGCAATACATTTGTATCTCGATATATCTATTAAGTAATCGGTGTCCATCCAGGTCTCACACAGTGATAAAAGATTTACTTCCGAAAGTACAGAATCTGTAATTATATTTTCTTTATGGGCTGCTGTGATGGTGTGATAATGAAATTTCGCGCGTCACTGCTCATTTCAATCTATGATTATTTAGATTTTTTAATTCCGTACAAAGTTCTTGTAATCTAGGAGCATGCTAGGAGCAGGGGTCCATTTTTTATTGATGTTTTTAAAATTTTAAAGAACATTATGGTTTAGCTTTTATCCCTGCCTTTCTACCACAATCAGAGTTTTCTATTTCGAGCCACAGTCGTTTAATTGTCCCAACTTCTTTTTTTCCAATAAATTTTAAAACGCGTACTGACGTTTACTATTTCATCTTCAACATCAATATTCGTTGTTATCATATATGGTTTACTCACGCACAAATTTATAATATACGGTAATACAGCCGTTTCAGTTATAGACGTCCTATATGAAGTTTAGATCTCATTTTCGTGCACTGATCATAATTTTTATGTTCACTAAATATATCATGTGCCATATTTTCTACATTTGTTTTCTGTTGTAGTACAGTGCGGTTATATTCAGATACATTAATGTTACGATGGAATAATCGAAGGGTTTAAAATATATGATTGGCTGTATATTCCGTTATCCGGAAGCGGCTTTCTATTACCAATCTTTCATTATTAGCTAAGGGTTAACCGTTTTCTATTTTGGTAAGTATATTTGAAAACACTATGTTCGATTCGATTGTCGCATTACTGCAGTCAATGGATGCAATTTAAGACTTTGCCAAATTACGGGTCTTGTTATCGATGATGCTGCTGACTTAAAATTTTTGCGTGGCATTTACAGGTGGCGATTGGTGTAAATCTCCACAAAGCATAATATCCAAACCATCGCAAGGAATATCACAATTGCCCATTATATGTTATAATCGATTAATAATTAAAGTGAAAATCTCAGCACTGGTCATACTTATTTAATTCACTATTAAGCCCGGTACGCCGCTGAAGTGAAATGAAATTTTCATATAAATTTGACACAAGCGAAAACGAAAATTTCACCGCTAAATTTCACTTTGCGGTACGCAGTTTAGCTAGCGAAATGGGAGTTTTCGAATTTTATCTTCCCGGACGTTAAAAATGTGAAGATAAATGTTGACAATTTCATTTGAGTTTTGGTTTTTTCATTTTGAAATCAAGAAAAAAGAAAAATAATCAACTATCGAAGTGAATTTTATTGTTTGTACATATTTCAGTTAAAATATCATATTTAACTTAATTAAAAAAACTGGGTAATTAAACAAAAATAAAGATTTTTCATTTGTAATTAAATTACCTGTATATTAAAATATAATTTTATGTATTGTTTATTCCAATAGTAATGGAATTTATTGAATTGGAATATTTGTTGGAGGATGGAGACGAGGAAGTGATTGTACAACAATCAAATAAGAGCGGACCGTCTTCGGCAAATTCGGCAAAAAAAACGAAAATTCAATAGCGAGGAAAAAATTAAACTAGCATCCTGTGTGGAAAAGCGTCCATCTATATGGAATTTAGAAGATAAACACCACCAAAATGCAAATGCAGTGGCAGCGGCTTGGAAGACGGTGAGTAATGATATGAAAAAAACAGGTAAGACTCATCACAACGCGCAATAACCGAAACAAACTTGCGAATATAACACAAAATAAATAATTAATTTATAAATTTTGTACTTATTTGCAGTTGATGAATGTAAAACAGCATGGAAGAGCATGATGGACAGTCGCAGGTACCATACCAAAACTAAGAAACGGATGAAATCTGGAAGTGAACAATTATGGGATGATGATAATGGAACCGACCCTTCGTTGGTGGAACAGAAAGTTGATTGGGAGTTGTCGGAATACATGTCATTCCTAGAGCAACCAAGAAGGCGGTAAATACCTGCGGAGGAGTTTGCGAATAAATAAAAACTAAATACCATCTAATATTTCCTTATATTTTACAGAACATTCTCTAGTTCCGATAGTCCGGTGGACGTAACAGATGAAACATCATCATCTGTAGCTTCTAACTATTCATATGTAAGTTATACGGTAATTTTATTAAGGATCTATTATTATAATTATAATTTTGTTTCTTACAGGCTACTTCACGCAAAAAAAATTCACTGGGACCAGATAGAGGGTGGGAGCAACTAACCTCCAACATATCAAAATTAATCGAAATCCGGAATAAAGAGGCTGAACTTGTTCCAGCAAATACTCAAAAAAAGCTTAAAAATTATGCAACCTACCTGTTTTTGAATGAACTAACAGAGAATTTAACTCGGGAGCAACAAAGCGAACTAAATTTAAAATATATTAAATTGGCTTACGAGGCAGTAAGATCCTCAAAGTGAAATAAAATCATTTTTTATATTTTTAGTTAATTTTTTTTAATAATATTAAAAATAATTATACATTAAATCAAATTTGTTTTAATTAAAAAAAACCGATTTATTCTGCCACGGTAAACGACCAATGTCAGAATTAACGTAGCCCTTCAAATGGTCCCTTGTTTGTTTGCCAATATTTGAATGCCGACCAGATGCAGAGGAAACCCTTCTTGGTGTTGAATCAAGAAATTTTCGCCATTCGCCTTCAATTAAATGACCTTCTTGATCAAAAGAATCAACATATGAAGGCGGGCAATATGTCGATTTATTATTATTGAGCATCCAATTATGCAAATAGCAACAATCGCTAGCTATTTTTTGGGCTCGATCAGGGTTACAATTCATCGTTCGACTTAGACAAAGCCATTTGGACGTTAAAATCCCAAATGCGTTTTCAACTACCCGTCTGGCTCTGCTAAGTCAATAGTTGAAAATTCTCTCCTCGTCAGTCAATTTTGATTTGTTCTTTGGTCTATTTGAGGTTTGATGATACGTTTTGTTAGGGGAAACGCATCATCTCCCACGAAGTAGAAGGGAAGTTTTACTCCTGCAACATGTGCATCTTCAGGAAAGCTAAGGGAATCATCGATTATTTTTTTTCCGATTGAAGATGTCGCGAAGATATTCACATCGCCTTCCATAGATTTGTCGGAATAATATCAAAGGGCCGAATGTCGAAGGGCCGAATTTCAAAGGGCCGAATGGGACGAAGGGCCGAATGTTGAAGGGCCGAATGGGTCGAAGGGCCGAATGTCGAAGGGCCGCAAGGGTCGAATGGGTCGAAGGGCCGAATGGGTCGAAGGGCCGAATTTTTTGTTTTGTTTTTAGAAATATAATTTTTTAAATTTCTTGTTTGAAGGAATATTTTGTAAATGTACAGAATTATTAAGAACTATAATTTTGATTTATTTATGAAAAACAATATTAATTTTCCAGATATCAATACCAGGTTGAAATGTTGTTTATCAAATTAACCCATATCAAAATATGTAATACATTTCAGATTGAAACAATATTCAAAACAACACATGAGACAATAATATACTTTAAAATAAACAGTTTCGTTTAATTTAAGTAGACATTTTGGAAATTTTGCCTTAAACTGTAATTTGTCTTTATAATTATGTAGTAAACTGTTAGGAGTAAATTCACTATATTCACATTACTAAATCACAGAGAAATTATTTTATTCGTCCAAATAGAATTTTCCTTCACCCTAGCGAATAAAAAATGGTCTGATTTTTATGACATTTTATGACAAAATTCTTTTGTCCACGACTAACGTGCAATATGTTCATTATACGTTTGTTTCATCACTTATAATGATATCCATTATTCACTGCTAGTTTATCTAGTATGCTCTTCTTTCAATATTCAATACTACCAAGTAAATTATTTAATTTTTGAAATTTTATCTAGTAGTCTCTTGCCATTTTCATTATTATTAAACTGTGACGTCAACATTTCTGCGAAAATTATTTGAAGAGTATTTAAAGGATTTGATTATAAAACATAATGATATTTGTCGGTCGTGGACAAAGTATCGTATTCTACTCGCATATAATGGCTGTTATTCACTCAGATGATTTACGACACTCGCCTATCGGCTCGTGTCGGCAAACTTCATCTTCGTGAATAACAGCTATCATTATATGCTCGTTAAATAATATACTATTTTGGTTTTGGTGAAATACCTATTATGTACAAATATTTTTCCACTTGATAATTACAAAAAGAACACAAAATATAAACAACAAAATTAATGCCATATTTTTGCCGATAGAATATCCAAAGATTAAACATAATAAAATATGTATAAACTCAAAAGAAATTAATTTATATTTGATAAAAAAATTTACAAAATATTCCTTAAAACAAGAAATTTAAAAAATTATATTTCTAAAAATAAAATAAAAATAAACAAAAAAATTCGGCCCTTCGGCCCTTCGACCCATTCGGTCCTTCGACCCTTCGACATTCGGCCCTTCGACCCATTCGGCCCTTCGACCCATTCGGCCCTTCGCCATTCGGCCCTTCGACCCATTCGGCCCTTCGACCCTTTCGGCCCTTCGATATTCGGCCCTTCGTCCTCATTCCGATTTGTCAACTTTTTGTCATTTTTCGGCGACGTTATGGTTATTGGAGGATTTTCATTTTATGTTTATGTCAAGACCGAAAAATGTGGTATAAGGTGGAAACCTAAAGGAAAAAAGTCACAGTAAAGTTTAGTAAGCTTTTATATCAATAATCGGTGATTAATTTTAGCAAATGCTTTAGTAAAGTCGATATAAACTATAAACTACAACAACCTGAACTTTCGAGATAACATAATTGATAAGGTTTGTCTGGAACATGGCTAAATTGGTAAGAGTCAAATGGCCCGGAAAGAATTCGTGCTGATGTGTGCTAATACAATGCTTAACCATAAGCTCGAATAGGTCATGAATGCAGACAAAATTGCATTCTTATGATAGCTAAACGAAAATATCTATTAGGAAAATTGAGAAAATTTGCCTTGACTCAGGCTAAGAAAAAAATTATCAGTGAGTTATTTAAACTGAACACCCCTGGAAGATGTGTCTCCTCCAATTCGAAGAAGCTGCTAACATATTTAGCAAAGAAATTGCAGACTATTACCGGGACATTCGAATTTTTTTTTTTTTTTTTTTTAATATAAATTATTTACCAAAAAAAAAATCTTTACAAATTTTCTTATACAGGCAAATATTATTAATTAAGATTTATTAATTGTTTTCTTTAATTCGTAACGTGCAAGCAATGATCAGACTTCAAAGCAAATAGTCAAAAAAAAAAAAAAAACAAGCAAAAAAAAAAGAAGAGTAAAAAAAAACTGGGTTACTGATGAGAATTGTAATAACAATCAGTAAATTTCTTAATTAGCAGTTTTTTTAGGTATGATTTCAGAAGAGAAATCCTATCATCTCCCTGCGTATCAATCAACTCGTTAAACAAACTGAGACCTTTATAAAAAATACTATTTTGAGTGGTTTGGTAGGTATAGTTAGGTAGACGGTAGTGAAAAGAACTATCATAATCGAAGGTAGGCCTAGATATAGTGGTCCCGATTCTGGAAGAATACAAATGTTTTTTTTATCGCAGAATAATATGATTAAGTATCGATGTCTAATAAAATTTGTTTGCCGAATCTCGAAATACCGAATAATTAGAAATAAGAAAAATTTAAAGACAATTTAGGTGCAGAGTTGATAAATGTGGTAGTAAACTGTGGCATATATTCTTATCTCAGCAAATTAATTGTTTAAGAGTGGTGCAAAACAGAAACCAAAATTCTGGGCTGAGGTATCGAGCTACAAAGACTAAAAAAAAAAGTTCCTAAAAGAAGAGCTCTCCTTAGAAGGAAGAAAACTATTGAAGGGGACTTTTATGGCAAGGAAGGAAAAATTAAAATTAAGCTATTCATTATGACCAGCCCGGCATAACTTACTCATATCGTCTTACAGTAATTAGCCGTTCAAATTATTTTGATTAATTGAAATCTTCTGGTCAACAAATCAGGGTCACCTTTGAGGGTCACCACAAATAGTTGACTAGTTTTTTTTCCCTTCAAAACTTACATAATCTTACATAATTTATGACCTGCTATTAGACATACATTATATTTTACAAAATCGGACACATTTGCTTGACCTTGACAGTTTAAAAGTCATTAATAATAAGTTGTTTATAGTTATAGAGACATGTTCATTTAAAACTTAATCTCTAAATCAATAATTAATTATAAATAATTTTTGATTTATACGTTTAAAATTTACCAATTTTTTTGTTTTTTTTTTTAAGTTATCACAAACATCCTTTTGAATTTTAGTTTTATATAGAAATTAGATTATTGATTAGCTTCGTAATTTGATACCGTTATTTTGTGTGTAATATGCAATACACCATAGATTGTAATCATCAATTAAAAATCTATTGTCTTAAATATTTTGTCGACTATAAACAAAAAAAAATCGATTCCATTTTAGTGACAATATTTTCTAAGAATTATTAAATTTATTAGTTTTCACATAAAAAAAAATAAAAATTCGTTTTCTTATCACAATTATCAGTAAATATTTATTATTTATTGGATATAATTTTTATAGTTTTGTTTTTCTCTCTTGGATTTGTATCTTGGATATGCACACATTTAATATGTATATCCAATTATAATTCATCTTAATGTTGTTGTTGTTGTTTTGGTTTTATCGAACATATTTTTGATTTGTGGCTTTTGTATGCATGCGTTTATTTATACTAACGAAATTCATAAATATTTTGTTATTTTGAATGTTTTGGGGTGCCAAGCAGGTCACAAAGGATTGATAGGATACTAATATATTTAGATACCACAAATCATGTTAAGGATGAGATTCTGAATATAGCGTGATATTTTTGAAGTAGAACTATACCTTTTTATTTAATTTCTATATGGGATGATAATCGCTCAGAAGTAATGTCAAAAAAATATTGTAAATGAACCGCTTGTGACTTATGGTCCTAGCTTCTTGTAACTGTCAGAGCTTCTGCGCCCAATGCGCGATCCTGCAAGAAAACATTAATAGCTACCTTAAATTTATTCATTTTATATTACTTCGGAAATTTGAAGTGTATTAGAGAATTCCACTTTTTTGATATTCGGTATATAAATAAATTCGCGCTTGATTTCTTCAGTTCGAGGTTTAGGGAGCTTCACCGTAAACCTATGTGCATTGGTTGTTCCTCTTGCTACTCTTGTTGATGTAACGAATGGTGGTATTTTCTCCGATAGTTCTGCAGAACATTTACCATGTAAGCATCTGTAGAAGTCGTAACTATTATTATTACGCCTAATTGGCGTAACTAAGACCGTTGCTGCCACAAAAAGGGTGATGGCATACTTAAGTGAGATCCATGAGCTCTGTGCGATTTTTTTTCATACAGAATGGCGGTTAGGTTTCTGGAGCAAAAACTTGATTATTGCCACCTCTATTTTTCCTCTGAAATCCATGCCCTAATATTACGTTTCAGTTCGATTTTATAGTTAAGCAGAAGACTAAGTGGTAATCAATTGTTTGGCAGAGTAGGCTTACTTCTAAAGCGGCAACCTATTTATAGGTTTTTGTACATGTCAGAACTTAAATGTTTATCAGACGAAATAGTAAGCTCATAAAAGAAAAATATTTGTTCTTTCTCCAGCTAATGCATGAATTTTTAATAATTTTCAATCAAAACTTTGACTTTAACTTGTAGTTGTTGAACAAATGTGCATACTACAACAACAAAAACCAAACCATTATGACCTGAGTACTTTAAAAGAGAATAACTCATGTAAAAATTAAAGAAAAAATATGCTTGAAAACGTAAAGTTACACAATTCACGATAACGTAAAGTCCACATTTAGGCAGTTATATGCATTACAGGTTTAAATACTTTAATTATGTTTTGCAAAACAAAACTCAGTTCAACCAAAATATAATATTTTATATTAGTACCTATTTTATTTATATAATTTATTGATATTTATAATACCCCATATTAAAATTAATCATGTTTAAATAAGTTAATAAAGTTATATTATTTTACTTCTTTATTAACCATAGTACATTTCCACACAAAACAATTTACACTTTGGGGAATAAAAATTTTATTGCGAAATTTCAATTTCCTTAAATCGGTATACGCTATAACGTGACCCCACTGTATTACATATGATAGTTTCTGATTCGACTCAAATCTACTCGATTATACAAAGTATAAGTATCCCATTTGACTCGAATACATAAAACTTTTGCGTTGTGTAGCTCATGGTATATAAAGAGCACTATATTTATCTCATACATACACAGAACACGAGTGAAAACAATGCCAAACAACAATAAAAAAACCGTATTATACGTAATACTAAAGCCTCCAACACACATAGAAAATAGATGTTTTCCTATAATCTTCGATGTGCGTAGCAGGGAACGTATCGATGTGTACATGTCTGCTCTGTAATATATACACACAATACACTTATAGATAACAAAATCCAATTACAATGCAATTAGGTTTGTTCAAATTATATATACAGGAATACATATATGTATGTGTGTCGATTGTACATAAAATAAAATACAAAAACCCGTTCAAGTTGTATGCGCAAACATAAAATAAAATATATTATGAAAATTAACTGCTTAAATTAAATTGAGTCAATTTCAATTTTAATTCGATCTAAATATGAGATTTTTGTATTTACATTTTATGTACAACCACACAAAAATTAAAATCATGCACTTAATCGAGATAAATAATTAAATTTGCGAAGAGGACGACAAAAACACGTCTATCCTCTTCGAACGTCAATCGCTCACCCTCACTGACACGTATTCGCACTGGAGTATAGAAAATGCTGATTTTGTAGTCTCTATATTACCTACACGCAGGGCCGTGGCTATAACTTTTGGCGCCAAAGGCAGAATATTTTTTTGCTCCCCACTTGATGAGAATTATAAAAAAAAAATATTTTTGAAAAATATTAGCACCGATTGCGTTTCCCTCCCAATGTCCCTTCTCCAGCATGTAAACCTCAAGCAATTTGTTTTGAAATTTTCTCAGAAAAAGTCAAAAGTGGATTATGTCTAAAATGGATTTTGTTAGATCAGAATACATTTTCTCAAAATGGATCGTAATGTAAATGGATTTCGTATGTATATCTAATGTAATAAAACAGGAAACTAAGTGTGATAAGGGTACTAGCTCTTCTGAAGCTGGCCACAATCGTTTAGTCGTTTTATTTTCGTGTTGACACAAAGGTTAAAAAATTGAATTTGACGCTTTAAAAATAGCGATTGGCGTGTTTCACGTGTTTGAGCTTTAATCTTCGAAAGACTCGTGAGTTTTTGATTCATCTTAATATAACGTTTCGAAAAAATGAGTCAAAATTAGTGTTAAAACGTTTCCAATAAACCATTCCGATATATCACTTATTATGAAACCAATTGGACCAGTATTTTATTCGTTTCAAAAATCCTTAGGGTTTCTACAATACCATTTTTAACGTTTTTGGGGCGAATAAAAAAAACTTATTTTAATCAAATTTAATTAGAAAACGATTAAACGTTTTCAAAATGATTTGAAGTGCGTCTTGAAATTCTAGATGGTTTTATTGTGCCATCATATATTGTGCCAAAAGGGGTCCCAGGAGGTTTCGCAAACGTTTTGATGAAGAGACTGTGCTTACTTTTGAACCCGTTTTGTTTTGGAACCAAAGTTTCAAAAACATTTCTAAACTGGTTTGTAACCAAAATTTGCCGGCTGGGTAAGCTCCAAAAATTTGTTTTCTCTCTTTCATTTTTATAACCGTAAATATCTCGAATTTCGCTCTAAATTTTTTACAGTATACTCTCAATAGAGAGTACATCCTTAATTGAGAGTGTTAAGTTCAAAATATTCAAAAAGATAGGAATCAAAATTGAGTGTTGCCGTCACTGTCAAGAAATTCTTAAAAATAGATAAAATTCTTCGGTATGTCCACTTGACGATGATATTAGGTGGACTCGAATTAGGTGTAGTAGCGCAGAATAACCTTGGATGGACAAATAAAAGCGTTCAGACTTTTAATCAAATACCCAATAAAATACCAGATAACTCGCCTCTACAAGTGTACTTTAACTATTCTATGTATACACATAAAAATAGATAATTTAATATTTTAGCCACAGTAACTAATTATCATCTTCACACCTTTCCATAACCATTTTGATTTATTATATGTAGATCAACGTATATTTTTTTTCCTATAGAAGAAATGTTAACTTGTTAACACTTCGAAAACCGCGCGCAAATATTTCATATAAAACAGCGCACATCATACGAGTACCTACAATAAATACAAAGTAATTTATTTTGACTCACGTTTTAAACTACCACAACAAAAATATCAAAAATTAATAATCACAAAAAATTATAATTATTATTAATAATAATAATAATAATAATAATAAAGTTATAAAAGTTGTTTCGGTCGATTTTAAAAGATTAAGAAGAGAATTTATAAGCAACAACACTAAAGTAAAAATCCTGTTTTAATTATAGCAATATATTTTAATTACTTTTAACGTCAATTCGCGTATTAAATTCATAATTATATATAACTCGATCCTAAATAACGCGTATTCGCGCGGTGGTGGTGATCGTGAGAAAATTGATTTAAGTGATCGCCGTTTTTTTTTTTATTTATAATAATTACTTAATTTTTATAGGAAATAAATTATTAAATTGATCTTTGCGATCTTATTATATTTTGCACGTGATCATATTTGGTCATAAACGTCATGTTCATTCTGAAATAAGAACACACAAAAAATTTAACCACGAAATATAAAACAATTGTGCATCTTTTTTTTATCAAATATACAAATCTTAAATAAATAAGAAAATTTGTGGTATACATCTCTCGTTGTACCAAATAAACGGAAAATTAGATCTACACAACCAAAAAAAAAAACATTTACAACGTGAGAAACGGTTGTTAGTTAATTTTTGTGTGTCGACAAGACTCGACGACGACAATATGATGATCGCGACATACGTACATACATAATGTATGTGTCTGTATGTATGTTTGTTTTTAATGAAATATTGCGCGGCGACGATGTACACGGTCATTAAACTTTTGCTTCCTTTCTTTTTGGTCGGTGGCGGGGTTGATTTATTTTTACAATTTGGTAATTGTTACGCGATTTTATTTTTTATTCTCTTGATTTATTTGCACATATACAAATTTTTTGATCATCATCATCATCATGTTAATGATTTTTGCACGAATTCATTTCTTTGCTAAATTTAAATTAGAATTTGTCTATACAAAAAAAAAATGTTGTTTTCTATACTTACGCATAAAATGTATACGATTAATCGATCATCCGCGATCGATTTTGATTTATTGTGTACTTGTCAAGGAGATGCAAAGATAATCCGCAAATGGAACACAATTAAAACGATTTTTTTTTTAAAAAACAATTTTGAATATCAATAGATCAACGCACAACTCAACACGGCGGCTAGAGGTAGTGGTGGTACACGCGTTTTATTTTACGATCGTCTGAAATCAGAAATGAAGACCTTGAAAATGAAATCAGGAAATTTTTTTTTTTTTTTAAATTTCATAATAAGACATTGTCTGTTTCTTTCGTTTTGGCGTTGAATAAAATTTATGATCGCGATTTATTTTTTACATGTGCGAAAATCGAAAGAAAACTTTCCAATTAGTTTGTTTTGCGTTTGCTCATTTTTCTTGTGATGCATATGTTGATACATGTGTGTATGTGTAAAGTTCTTTAAACAGTAAGGGTGGTGTATAACATGCGTATAAAAAGGTGAATGAAATTTTTGTTATGTTTAATATTTTTATGTAAATTTATGTTGCGATTTAGATGGTTTCCTGGGAGAATGCAACACGCAATTTACATATGGTATGTTTTCCAAATAATTTTTATTTGCCCCATTTGGGCCCCATTAACTGTCGCAATATCTCGTTTTGTATTCAATATTTTATGCTCAAATTTAACGTCCGAGTAGTCCGAATAAAATGTCAAGCAAAGTTGATTTCAAATCAATCAGAAATGTTTTACTTTTCTTCATTTTTCAAGCTCTTAAATATTTGATAATGTTAGTTATGATTTCAAATTTAATTGTTGTTTGTTGTTTTTATTGTTACAAATATTTTCTGAGGCTTAAGGCACTCCCAAATTTACCCAACCGCCCTTGGGTGTAAGAGCTACATGTTTTATGTATACCACCTGCGTTTTGCAAGACAGCTTATAGCACTGCCAAGAAATGTGGGTTGACTCGTGAATACTGCGCTTCAACAGAGAGTCCTAGATGATTATAACTGTGAGATAAAGTAAACAACAAAATACAACATAATTTCTGAACTTAATTGTTATTTCCTAAATTTGACGTTGTTGGCTATAAAACGTAACTGTATAGCATAATGATGTAATGGTAATGGGCCTCCGAAGATTGATTCTATTTCTTAACGACACACAAAACGAACTAGCGCTTCAGACAGAAAGAACAATAAGTTACAGTTCTACGCAATTAAATGCAGCTTACCTATAGATTTTTGCTGAATATGATAAATAAAATTCATAACAATTATTTTCGATGAGTTTTGTACAGTTAAGAAGCTGCCACATTTGGAGTGTTTTTTTACGCGAAACTTTTAAAAAGTGAAATAATTCAATCGCTTATTAGGGACAAGAATTTTGTAGAAAATGTAATCCATTTACTCCAATTCGTACTTTTACTCTTCATTCCTCCTTTGGAATGAAAAAACGAAAATGCTCTAAGATATTGTACTTGAAGTTGAAACACACAATCGATAAGAACATTTCAAAAAACTAGATTTCTGATAAAAAGCACAAATCATTCAAACCTTAATTTTATTACAGTATTTTCATTTTTGTATGGTTTACAGAGAATTTTTAATAATTTAAAAAACAATTGAATGAAACGTTTTGAATTTTTTATTTTCCAATATTCGTTGCACTAAAAATGCATTAACAAATTGGTTTTGTGTATATTTTGAACAATTTCATGCGATAACCAACAGAATTTTAAAAAATTAAAAATAAATGTTTGATTGTATGTATCATAAATAAATAATACATAATACATGACGTGTGGAGAAAGAGAAGTTTGTATATATTAAAATCAATAAGATTCTTTCGGCTTTTATATTTGGTCTATAAAAAGCCGAAAGAATCTTATTGATTTTAATCCGGACAAACTTTTTTTTCTCTTATTTGTGTGTGCATAAAACAAACAGAAATGAGGGTTTTCCTTTAGTTTTGATTTAGTGAATATAATTCGCTAAGTCAGTATGTTCTTGCCTCATACTTAAGGGAGAACACCACTGTGACCTACCATTTTCAAGTGCTTAGTTTGGTATTTTTTTTGAGAAATGGATTGGGTTTAGAGAAAAAAAACTTTTAGGCTATATTTGGCATATATTTAAGTAAACAAAAAAAAAAATTTATGTAAAAAAAACTACAAAATGGCGGCGCTAGAGTAGCTTTAGTAGAAGTGATTTTGCCTAGAGTCGCTCCGCTGCACGCAGTAGAAGTGTCTTAAATTTGTTCCTGGAACAAAAAATAAAATATTTTCATGAAATATATTAGTTTTAGCATCGAAGTACATGAGGAAATTAAAAAATTCGAAAAAATAAAAAATTGAGACAAGTTTGAAGGAAAAGTTTCATTTTTCGACTATAATTTTCGTATAAAAAGTTGTATATATTTTTTAATTTGTAATGAATCAAAAAAAAACTCATGTACTTCGATTTTAAATCTATTTAAGAAGCTACAGTTAAATTTTCAAGTCGATTGAACAAAAATTGATTGAGTTCTGCTGCGTGCAGATTTTCAAAACACGGTTTCGAGAAACACGCGTTTAAAGTTTTTGGTATCAAAACTTCTCAATAAGAGCTCTCAGGAAAATGCTTGAAAACCTTCTAAAAAAAAATTTTTTTAGCTATAAACGAATTTGTATCATATTTTTGAGGGTTTATGGATTTTTTAAAGGCAAAAAAAAAAAATCGATTTTTTGAAAATCTCACAGTGGTGAACTCCCTTAATGTATGAAGTTAGAATTGTATTTTCGTAGTTTGGTCGTGGCTGAGTAAACCGAACTTTTTGTTTGTGCGAGCTTGTTATTACGAAACCAAACCATCACAGAGAAAACTAAAGGGAAGTTTTTATTTTTTGGAGTCGATACACTTTGTATGACTCTCGGGTTAAAGTACGGGAGGATTTTGATATTTCTTGGAACCTTGAGAAAATAAGTAAAAAATCAAAATGCCACCTATGCTAGGCTACTAAAACAAAAGACTTTCCAAGATTTCAAAGATTTCTGCAAAATTATTCTTTCAAATTGCTTTGTCAACCTTGAAAACACAGATCAAGGTTATTTAATATTCTTTGCCGCTTCATCCGATAGTTTCATGTTCCACCACAAATATTAAAATTATTTTGCAAAAAAAAAAAAATGTACACAATAAAAATTTAAATACGAATTCAATCATTTATTCAACTAGGTTCTTTCGAGATTGATTGTGTTTTACGATTATGGTCTTAAAACGAGAGTTTACCAGTATAGAGACTAAAACAGTTCGCAGCCAGACCCAGTGCCATACAACAAAGTCCTTAACAATCAACAATTTCTGAATACGTTTCTTATGCGGCTCATTTCGACGTAACAGGTGGTCGCCAGATTTACTAATCGGCAACTCTCGCTTTATTTCTATTTGGAGTGTTTCGGAGGCCGATGTATCCTTCTAAAAATATACATGATTATATCGAGCAAGGAATATTTATTTCTTAAAATTAAACGATATTCACGTATTTTTTATTTTCTATTACATTGGTTCCTTCTTGAGGTTTTAATGTAGTGGACTGAATCGTTTAGGCACAAATCAAACTATACAGATCATTCATATTGAACAAAAGAATGAAAATTGATGGTGGTGCCGTTTTATGTAGTCACATATTTTTTCGAACTATGGGGTGCTGCAACAGAACAGAAACAAACCTTTCAAAAATATAATATTTTAGAATCAAACCAAATTAAAATCAGTCCTCTGTACTGGATGCATTTTAAGGCTATTTTCTACACTTCTCGTGTCTCATTAAAATTCAGTAAATGTGCACGTATTTCGGCTGCTGCTTTATCAATTCTGTGATTTAAATCTTTTACGGTTTGAATTTCAATCGATTAAACCAGCTCTTTCATTCGGCCACAAATTTAAAAGCCTATCACCGTTAGAGCAGGCAATTTGGCGGGCCAGTTGATTGGCCCGTTACGACCAATTCAGCGGTTTCCAGAGTGAGAATTTAGGAAATCTTTAATTTGGCGGCCAAAATGTCCTAACAGCAAATTCCTAACAGCCCGTAAAATTAATTTGTCGTTACAAGCTGATGCGACTAACACGGCTTTCTGATGCGGCCAGCTGATGCGACTAACAAAGCTTTCTGTTTCTCGGAGCCTTCTAAGTGCAGACAAAAATGTTCGATCATCAGATAAACGACGATTAGGAAACTATTGGTACTATAAACGAGCATTTCTCGAATGTCCTGTGCAGAAACCATGCACATAAACTATATCTGCGTACTCCTTGCTTAAATAAATCAGCATCTCTAGTTTTAATTTTAATTTTCAAAATTGTGGTAAAACTGGCCAAATCGACTGCAGGGAAAACTTGTTTTATTTAAAAACCAAATTAAATAAAGAAGAACTACTAACTGAATTAACGTAGCACATGAAGTAGTATTCAAAACAGAGGAGAACATTCGATACATGAATTATAATATGATAATAAAATCTTAAAAAAAATAATAAAACAAAATTACTGGTTTAGAAAATGATTTGTGTAAACTACAAGCGCCAACTGAGCCTTTTTTTAAGATCTGTCAAGCTCAGATTTATTTGTTTGCTCGTATTTTTGAAAATCATCCAGAAATAAAAAATCTGAAAGACACTATTTATAAGGATTGTGTCGCTTTGAGTTGTGACAATAATTTTTACACTGATTTAAATCCATGTGCCGAGCACAACAAAACAGCATTAAAACTTGATGCTTCTCGTTTTAATGAGAAAACATTGTAGCTGGCTTGCAGAAAAATATTCTAAAAAGTCTTACAATAACGTTCGAAATCCGAATTGGAGAATCCTTTTACAATGAAAAGTAGTGTTTAACTTTTATTTTATTAAATTACCAAGAAGGTTTCTCTATTTTATTTAATTTACGAGTAGGTATGTTGAATTTATTTAAATTTTTTTAGTACACTTTGTACAACCCTTTCAGGGCCACAGCCTTGACGTGACGAAGGGGTTTCAGTTTTGCTTGATAATTTTTTTTATTGGTGATCTAGCATTCAGACTAATGTGATCAATTATGTGTTTCTCTCTCTAGTCAACAATGTTTTAGGTAAAATCTTTAATTGCCGAATGTTTGAACCGAATGTGGAACAACTTCTAAATGATTAAAGTTATTTGTATTCAAGATACAAAACATAAACAATTATTAGTAAATAAGACACAGGTAATGAAAATGTTCTGTGACAAATACAATTAAAACAATAAATAATTTTATTATTAAAACAAAATACATTAATATAATATAAGTACAAAGCTTTCTTATAGTGGAATTTTATAAAATAAAATAAAAACAATTTTTTAATTTTTTATTTACCGGCCAAACGGCGCAGTGGTTAAAGCTACGGCGGTTGGATCGGGAGGTACCGGGTTCGAATCCCTATAGGGGCGGGATGCAAAAGGGATTTTTCATCATCTGATTACGATCGATGATGGCGATGAACACATCAAAGACCCCCTGTAGAGAGTGCGAAATCCATAAACCGACCCACCTATGTCAGTACTATAGGCTGGCAGGTGGTTTAAACAAAAGCTGGTCTATTGCCAGCCGTACGTCCTCGAGTTGGCTGGCAACGGCGTAAGGTAGGACGTTAAAAGGGAACTACGAAAGAGTTGGGAGTGCCTAGATGCCTAGAAAAGATTGCAGAGTCTATAGAGACAAAAAAAAAAATATTTATTTTAAATTTTTACATATATGTATAACAAGTAGTAAGTTTACTTGTTATATAAAAATTTTAAAATAAAAAATTGTTTTTTTATTTTATTTTATAAAACTCCACTATAAGAAAGTTTTGTACTTATATATTAATGTATACTTTGTTTTAATAATAAAATTATTTAATTGTTTTAATTAATTTATAATAATAAGTGGAAAAAGCTACACATTTAAACGACATAATGTCTTTTGAATTTAGAAATACAATTAGTCCAGGAATTCCAATGAATCGGCCAACAATAATTATTCGATTTCATCTGCCAAATACTTACGTTTAAACCAAACAACGTTGTTGAATAGCGCATTCTTGAAATTCATTCGGCTCAATTGAATTATAAATTTTAGAAAACCCTACTTAAATATCACAAATACCTAATATTTGTTGTGTCGTGTAGTTTTTCATGTAATTCTCAACTATTCAAATTTAAATATAAAACAGTAATTATGTTGGTGTGTAGCAAATCACGTGTGGCGGTACTGAAAACAATTAGTATTGCTAGACTAAAATTGTGCTCTGCATTGCTCCTGGCTCAATTAGCATCAAAGGCAATCAGTTCTCTTAAAATTGATTTCCATCATATTCAATTGTGGACTGATTCAAAAATGGTTCAAGCTTGAAACGCCTCCATTCAAGTTAAAGACAATGGTAGCCAACAGAGTTGTAGAGATTCAATCATTATCACAGGATTTAACATGGCTTCGCGTATCTAGTTTGGAGAATCCAGCAGATTTGATTTCTCGGGGAGTGATGCCACAGAACTTGATTCAAAATAATATGTGGTGGAATGGCCCAAGTTTCTTACATTTATGGATTTGCAAAATTAGAATAAGTTCGAATTGAGACCTGAATACCTTCTATCGAACGGCTCTAACATTAATGCAGCAATTATACCAAAATCAGAATTTTGTCTTCTCAATAAATTTGATTCATTTATTAAATTAGTTATAGTGACAGCATATATTAGTCGATTTTACTTCAACTGTAAAACCAAATTTGAAAATAAATATAACCAGAAACTGGGTTTTTTGACTTATGAAGAAAATTCTACTGCTACCAAAAAATATTAATTAAAATATTTCAACATACCCATTTCAGATCATAAACAAAAAAACTGTCAGATAATCACGAATTACCAAACACAAGTAACATAGAGGGTTCCAATCCTTTTCTCGATGAATTTAAAATTTTGCGAATTGGTGGAAGATTGAGAAATTCTGATTATGAGTTCGACAAAAACCATCCAATTTTATTTCGATATAATCATAATTTTACAGATCTATTGTTTCAATATATCATATCAAAAATTATCATGCTGCCCCAAATCTCTTAGTGTCCCCCTTGTGTTAAGCCTACCGGCCAATTAAAGCCAAACAAAAGGCAAAAAAATTGTGTATATGTGTGTAACTTAACTGTAGAATCATTCATTTCATGTTTAAAACGATTTACAGCCCGTCGTGGAAAATGTTCAAAGCTTAGGTCTAATAATTTATTACAAAAGCTACGAAAACAATTTCAATCGAGTGAGAACTTTGAAAAGGTTAATAAATTTTTGGTAACTAAACAGATTGAATGGCGTTTCATTCCACAGAGCTCACCAAGCTTCGGCGGTCTCTGGCAGTCATCATTTAAAACCCACTTGAGGAAAATTTCGGCTAATGATTATCTAGATTATGAAGAATTTAATACCATTATAATACAGATTGAAGGGATCCTCAATTCCCGCCCACTCGACTCTTTATCGGATAACTCAAATGACCCCCAAGTATTAACATCTGGCCACTTTTTACGTGGAGCTCCATTAACTATGGACCCAATTAGTTCAATTATTCAGAGTATTTACAGAATTTACAATTGGGAAGGGTTGTAAATATTTCGCTAGGTGGTGGTGACTCAAGGGTATGCGTTGTGCAATTAAATGCAATGAAGGGCGTAATACCACGATCGATTTCTAAAGTATGTCCGTTTCCAATCGAAGATAATTCAAAGTAATTTGTTACAGGCAGATGCAAACTGTTACAGTCAAAAAGTCGGTTACGGTTATAAAGAACACGATTGAACGCTCAATGACGAATCATCTCACTTGATCAATTTTGAGTGTGTTGTTTTATGTTTTGATTAAATAAATAGTAGAACTGAGAGTAATAGCGCTGATCGCACATGCGTGTATGTATATTTGTCAAATTATTAGTTAAACATGAATTTATGTACTCAGAAAAATATTAGGATTTGAATCAATTAAATTTCAATCCTATTGACTAATCCGTCAAAGAGGAGCGGACTGTTTAGATAACATAAGAGACTTTGAAAAGCTAATTAGGTAATTTGTCATCAAACGTTTTAAAATTTTATGACTGTGGAAAGTACCTCAAAGCAAGGTGAATAAACCCTGATTTTTCGCACTAAAAATTCTTACGTTCACACTTCAAAAAAGCCTCTAAAATTAGCACATTTTATTAGATTAACGTTATTATTTCTGTTTTTGTGTTTTGTTTTAACATTATTCAATAAAATTTGCACTAAAATTTATGAATGAACCTAATTCGATTGGTTAGCGTATCAAACATTTTTATTGACAAATAACATTTTTCTATATATTGACTCAGTTCATTAAATTTGTATTGTAGATTGTGTAAAAATGTTGCTATTTTTTATAGCGACAATAACACGTGGAACTAGATTTACAAGAATTCTTAAATTAATTGGATGTCGTATATTGTAAAATGTGGTTATGCCAAAATAGTGGAAAATATTGTTCCTCATCAGATTAAATTTACCGCTCGCAATAATATTTATTGTATAGCATTAGTTTAATTAACTTATTGTAAAAGAAACCAATTAATTAACTTAAAGATGTAAATGGCCTGAAGAATGTTCATGGACTTATTTTTTTATAAATTTAGAAATACGTTATTGAAGTCTTTTTAGTTTCCAATTTGAATTCGAATTAGGTATAAGCCATAGTAAAAATATGAATAATAAATATACAATGTTGCAGCTTAAAAACTACAAAATAATAAAAAAATGTGTGATTTGCGTATATTTGTATACCGCACACTGAAAACTACTAAAGAAACCTGTTCATTTAATTTTTAATTTTTTTTTTGGTGTTTTAAGACAAATGCGCTTTTTTCGTAAAGCTTAAGACGAATTTCAACATAAACGTTTCTTTTCAATATTATTATTATTATTTCTATATATATATAATTTCTTTTGAACAATACAGATTCGATAACTTCAAAAACCAAAATCTTGTCCCGTTTAATATGAAAACTGGGTTTTTTGTAGTTCTATAAACTCGCCACACACAATTTATTAGTTCAGTTTTGAATATTGCAATATCGATTTTGTACACATGTATGTTCGATATATATACGTAAATTGGCATAAAGTGAAAGGTTGTGAGATTGTATGTACCACAAATATGTTTAACGCGAAAAACTTAAACATCAGTATTGTGCGGACACATGAATGGACATTTATTATCAAAAGACACACAAAAATGACAACAACAACAACTTATTTCTGTTGTATATAAGTAAATTGTTGATGTAGGTCTTAAATGTAACCAATACAATATTTTAAGATTGTATATATAGTACATAATACGAGTATGTAGTTCAGTGTCGTTCAAGCTGACTTAATTTGATTAATTTTTTTTTTAAATGTTTGTTATCAAATTTAAATTGTTTGGCAATTTTTTTTTTTTAAATGTATGATTATAGGTTTCGGAAGTTGTTATACGTATTTTGTATACATAAAACATGTTTATATAGATAATGGAATCTCTCTGCACACGATTAGTAAGATTTATTTGAGATTAACACGCACATGTTTTGCCCTGTCATAATTCATTTTGAGATGTATTTATAATGCAAGTTTGTTCAATTAAAAATAAAAAGAAATTTAGATCCATGCTGGCTGATTGAAAATTTAATATTAAAATGCGTGCTTTGTATATATACAGAGAGTAAACAAAGTTAATTGGAGTTTGAAATGTGGGGCAGCTTTTTATTTCCTGAATTGAAGCCTATAGGGATATGTTTCATGTTGTCTGTTACTCCAGCAGTGCTACGTAATTTAAATTAAAAACTTTTTAAATTTAATGTCCGTTATTATTATAAGTGACAAAATATCCAAAGTACCTATCTGAATCTTGTAACTCTACTAAAGTCAATTATGTTATGGTGCTCAGCGAGATGTCTCGTAATATTTAGAAAGAATATTTCGAGCCGAGCTCCTTCGTATAGTCACTGATAATTTCCTCCGCTAGCGGATTAAACCTTTCGTAACGGCGCGGCGCCTCATTTCAAATGTTTGGTTATTGTGTGAAATGAGTTATTTGTGTTTCGGTCAAAATGATTTTCTTTTGATTCGATCCTGCCAGTTTTTCCGAATTTTCTTAATTTTTAAATAAAAAATTCGATTTATAAAAACTGAGATCGAATTAAAAAAAAAAATCTAATTTTTAAAAGGTCGACGCAATAACATGCGGAATGTCAATCGATCAACGATTTCCAGACGTTTAAATACCATTGGAATGATTCGAAAGCAACGAAATTTGGTACTAATTTTAAACTTACTAGTTAAAGCCGTATCGTAACGTGACAGGTGATCAAAAATCAATTCGCTTCTATAATCCGAACCAAACGAAATCATCACTGCAGAATGCAATTTTGATGCAATTGAGCCGAGCATTGACGCCAGATCCGAAAAGACAAGAGAAAGTAATTTTCCAGCACCACATGGTTTCATGTTGCGAAACGAATCAATTAAACTTTAGAAGCGCTTAACAGGGATGTTCTACTACACACGCATTATTCTCCCGATATTGATCCTTCCGATAACTACCTCTTTCGATCGATAACTCATAGCTTGTCTGAGCAGCGCTTCCGTAAGACTGGGATGAGGATACCAAAAAAAGGTCGGTTCATGAATAAATTAATGCACACTCCCAATGGATTTAAAAATCTAAATTATATAACTATGTATGTTTGAAAAATGCTCGAAATTGAATTAATTTTCGTAATTTTGTAGACTATTCAAGACATTTTATGCTGGTAGTGAAAATATTTATTTGCGAAACTAGTGGCGAGGTCCGATTCCAAACTATACAAGGGACGATTACTATACAATTCGATCGAAAAACAGCAAAACACTTACTCGCCCGTTACGCATAATGTTTTTTTCACTACTTTTTACACGAATTATAACCTTGAACTTACACCTTGAAGAGCTTAAATATTTACCGCCACTTGGTACGCAGTTAATTAAATTTTGTGGAACAGGCCCAAAATTAAAAATAATAATAATATTACAACTTTGTAATAATACATTGCCAGTGAATTCAATAAAATAACATTTAATATGTGATATAAAAGTCGCAGCCGAGGGCGAAGTGGAGAAAAAAAAAATTAAAATTTTTAATTTCTAAATCAAAGTCGAGGATCAAGGATTAAATATAAAATCTAAGTCAAAATATCAGTCATGTAAACATTCAATTTATAATAAATCTAAAGCATAATTAAGTTTGTTGTTGTAACATTTTTCTATTCGCCGAATGTATTCGCATCTTGCATGAAATACTCTGTACACTGCTAATTTTATTGGTTTTGTTCGGCATCGATTTGCAAACGAGATGACAACAGCCCAAGGTTTGGCCGTTTTTGAATTAAAATTAATTTATTTAAAGGAATTTATTAAATAAATATTTTTAAAAATTAATTGAATCTCTTGAATATTTTTAATTAAGTGCGCATTAAATTTAATAAAATATTAGCCTAAATGTAGCATCTGACGGGTCATGTTGTGTGTAGAGCGGAGTTATATAGCTTGTAACGCAAAGAGAAAAAACATGTTATGTAGCATGCAGGTTATGTAACTTTTTCGTGTTATATAGTAGATTGAGTGTTATTTAGTTACTAGTTGATTACCCGTTCCTACGTAACTTTGCTTTATAGTTTTATTTCATCACAAAAAATATATTAAATTATGATTAACATATTCAGTGAAAAATGTAGGTTAAGATATTCTGGGACGAAAAAAATTCTTGTCGATTCTAATCAGCCCCTACATTATCAATAATATGAAATATTGCAATGAAGAATACTACAGCCGCCCCGGTGGCACAGTAGTTAGCATGCTTGCTTTAAGCTCCGGAGGTCCCGGGTTCGATTCCCGGCGGGTGATGAAAAAATCACGGCTGGTTAATGTAGGATCAATGAATCAATTATCCGTTATAAAAATGATTACGAAACTTCAAAATGAAGCGGCCAAATCCCTCTATGGGATGTAGCGCCAGCGAAAAAAAAAAATACGACTAATGTGAGACACCATATACTGAAAAAAAAAAAAATTGAATGATAAAAAAAAAAAAAAATCCACATTTATAATAAATGAACAAAAATTGGAATTCATAAAAGTTTCAATTTAAATTAGTTAAATTAATAGAAAGAATATTTAGAGATTAACAAATTGAAATATTTAATCAAAAAATATTTCATTAAATACTATATTTCTAACAATCCTATTCTCTTCGGTTACAATTTTCAAATTATTTCTTATTCCAGCGCGCGACATTCCAACATACAGTTGTCCGTGGGAAAAAACCGGTGTATCAAGCAAAAGACCAACTTTGTTGAGGGTTTGACCTTGTGCTTTATTGATAGTGATTGCAAAAGCAACTCGGACAGGAAACTGACGTCTCTTAAAAGTACATGGTGTAGTTCCCGTAATTCTGGGTAATAAAACACGATTTCCTTTCTTACTATACCAACACAAATTTCCGCTTCAATTATATTGGTCTTAAAATTAATTATTAACAATTTTGTTCCATTACTAAGTCCAATTGATGGGTTTAAATTTCTTAGGAGAATTATTGGACAACCAACCTTTAAAACTAATTTGTGTGGTGGTAAACCGGAAACTTCTAATGAATTCAAAAACTCTGTTGGATATATAACTGCGTTATCTTCTGCAATGACTTCAGCAGCACTACAGTATGTTTTTTCGTCACCAATTAATTTATTTAACATGTACGTGTTAACGGAATCCACATAATTGTTTGTAGGTGCTAGAACAGCATTTTCTAAGAATGCTGATTTATTAAGTTGATTGGAATTTTCAAAGTAAATGAAGTTTACTAAGCTTTCCATATTATTTAATGGAAGCGTTAGTTCCTGAGGTATTTGAATTTTATCTTTACAACCGTTGGCAATCTCTTTTCCTTCACCGATGCGTAATAAATATTCTGAAAATTCTCTGCCATTTCTGGAATTCAATGCTCTCATATTTGTTGACAATTTTATTTGTTTAACTCCTTCCCCCATGCAGTACAACAGGCAAAATTTTTGATGAGGCATTTTACCCCAAAGAATTCATTGCATTTCAACAAATCTTTAAATGTTCTATCAACAGCTTCGAAAATGTATTTGTTTGCCATCGATATTTCATTCCAGATTATTATTTCTGCCTTTCTAATTAATTCTGCAATATCAGAACGATATGAAATATTACATGTTGATGTTTCATGAATACAAAGTGGAATTTTAAATCGGCTGTGACTGTGAGCCGTTCGACCATTATCAAGTAACTGAGCAGCGATTCCAGACGATGCTACTGCTAATGCTATTTTACCTTCTGATCTAATTTTACTCAAGAACGTATTAAACAGAAACGATTTCCCAGTTCCTCCAGGACCATCTATAAAAAACAATTTTGTTCCAGCGTAATTTGTACCTAAAGATGACATAATAATTTCAAAAGCATGTTTTTGTTCATCATTAAAAAGTCGAAAATTAGTTTCATATTTTTCTCTTTCATTTAGCGAAATGAAATTCATTTCACCTTGTATTATTCGACTTGTATTTATCATACTTACATCCAATTTCGGCATTTCTGGAAATTTTGAAAGAGAAGAACCATTCTGATTTCATTTTCTATTTCTAGCAAAGCTGAAGTTATATCAGAACTATTTAGCTCCACATTTGGATGTATTACCTGACGTTCGTGCAAGAAATCTTCACAAAGACTTAACTTGAACTTTTCCCACAATAATTGTGGCTGGCTAGGCTCGCAATGAATTAACACCATTGCGAAAAGTTGTCTCATTTGAATAGGCATTTTGAAATTGGATGCCTCTTCTAAACATTTTGTCCATTCTAAATCATCGGCTAGTAATCCACGCTCAAAACATGCTCCTTTGTAAGATGCGCATACAATGGGCGCATTCAGGTAAGCCAACTGTTGGCAACATGTTGAGTAAAATTAACACGTTGAGACCTGAACGCTCATGATACATTCAAAATTGCATGGCAATGTGATTCTTTAAATGTCATTTTTTCCATCGGTAGATTTTTGATGCCAACATGTTGGGAGACCTGAATGCGCCCAATATTACCATATTTTCTAAGTTCACTAAAACTTGTGGCACCTTTTACATGTTGCAGTAAAATTCTCAAGTAGAAAACGTCGCCTTCTCTTGGTGAAGCAGACTCTATTCGGGCAATTATATTATTCGAACCTCCCAATCTGTTTTCCCACTTCTTGTTCTTCCAAACGTAATGGTGTACAAAGTCCAAATAAGTAAATTGCCGTGCATCAACATCCTCACTGTTTTTTTGAAACCACATGGTCAAAGTGGATGCCGTATTTAAATTTTGTAATTGATTGTCTGTTGCATCATTTCGGAAATATACCTGTTGCTGCTGTTCCAAATGTAAAGCCAGTATAAAAACAGCCGGAAAATGATCTTGCATTTCAAAAGCTAATGTTCGCCAGGCGCATTCTTCTTGAGCTATGTAACGGGCATCTATAAATTGTTGTACGGTCACTGCCTTTATAAATATATTTATACAAATACTTGATTGCTGACACTGATGAACAAATTTCGACATTTATATGTGCGTTAAATTTTCTGGACATATGTTTGTTATATCCAACTACCCAACGATTGTCATATTCAAAACCATTTACACGTTTTTTGTAAGTAACTCCATTGTTTCGTCTTCTATATAAAGGAAACCCATTTTTATCCAACGCTGTGGAGTCTTGGAAATTTTTTGGAAAACCCTTTGAACATTTCCCTTCCTGCATACACGGTGAACTTGGATTTTCAGCATCACATGGTCCATGCAAATTTACCTTTGTTATAATATTGTACAAAGCTGGTTCCGTTTCCAAGTTAGGTATTTCACAACATACAATTTATACATATCAACATCATATGCAATGTGGCATGCCACGTTTCTGAAATTCTATGACGTATACAAAAGCAATAACTTTTCCTAATACATGGCGATTATGTAAATCATAGAGAAATTCCTTCCATTTTTGGCGAAATACTCTACAAATAAGATCTGGTCGATCATTTGGACATTGGCCAGGTAACAGTTCATTTTTAATTTCATCCCAATTTGGATTTCCTGTAAATGTTATGAAGAAAGATGGTTTTCCAAATTTCCTAACGATAGACATAGCATCTTGAAACAGACGGTGCATATGGCGGGGTCCGCCAGTGAAAGAGGATGGTAAAATCATTCTTTTTCCAATAGTCGCTGCATCACCATCTCCTTCATTAAGGGCATCTTGAACTCCTTGATAAACTTCTGCTCGTAAATTTGATTGGTTGTTTCTAATAAAAAGTAGTCTCATAGCTTCTTATTTTGCATAACAATCTACAATGATTGAGCAAAAAGTCTACGGGAGCGATGTAGAATTTCCTTTTCATTCCTATACATTAGTCGGTATGCATAAAATTCCCTAAGTGAAACTTTCCTGGCGGTTGGATTACGATATTCTATTTGCGAATGGTAACCTAAAGCACCAGTGGGAAATAGTAAAACATAATGAAGTGAATCGTATGATGGATGTATTTCACTGTGTAGTTTTTAAAATAATATCCCTTGGAGCGTAAGTCTCATTACCATCACCGGGCAATAAAACAGCTATTTGGCTGGGTGCAGGAATATTATGGTATCTTCGGTCAATCGAATGATTTTCCGGTAATCGAATAGTAAAATTTAGATTATTATTTGCAACCATTTCAGATGCAATTTTAAATTTTTGAACAAATGGATTCATTTCATGTTGCATTTGTTGCAACTCGGACAATAACTGACGATTTAGAAATGGCATATTATTATGACGGTTTTCTAACTCATTATTAGTATCATATATGTACATTTGTAAAAATTTTGGTCGGTCATTGGAGTTAGGTATTAATGACCCTATTTTATGGTGAACTGCTCCATTTATACGAAAAGTATACACACCTTGTTGCCCATTTGCTAAATTTGGATCAAAATTAACTCCAACAGATGTAAACGCGAGTGATGAATTTAATGCTCTAATGCAAACTTTTTGTTTTTGTTTTTATACTGCGTTGTTTTTATACTGCGGCATCGAATAATTATATAGATTAGGAGTTAGGACATTAGGTATCGTTTGTATCGATGAATTTGGTGTCGGCAAATATCGTATCAGTACATTTGATATCGGTAAACATCAAAGGAAGATAAACTCATGTTATGCTACTTGTTGTAAAGCAATTTCTAATTTGTTAAGTAATAACACAATTTTGTTGCGTACCGACGATGCATCTTTACGAGTTTTTCTGTTTTCCGACGGTTTTGCTTATATGTATACCAAAACTTCAGAATACCCAGAAACAACATAATGCGGTTTTCATATTGAAAAAGTGAACTAATTTCTTTGACCTTTGTTTGGCGACGGTTAAATTTTCGGTGTTAAGTTGTCGCTCAGTAGCTGAAATTCAAAATTAACATGTAAAATATAAAGTAAGAGCAAAAAGTTTTGGGTCCAGACAATGTCCCTTCTGGTTGTTTATTATTCTTGTCATTTTTTTATTGTGTAATTTTTGTAAGTAAATTATACAATATTTAATACAATTAATGATCACAAAAACTTGTACGACGTGCCATACTATGGAATATATTTGAAAGAACATAATATGCAAGATATGTTGGACATGGATGTAAAATAAATTTTCTTTCGATGAAATGTGTTAATAGGGTTTATATGTTTTAACCGTCTCAGGTGCAGAGATTATCAAGGTTCGAATTAGGGGTTATCGGATTCCTAAAGTGGAGTGAATCTGAATTTGAATTTATGTATATATCTTCCTCTATCAGGAAATTTACCAACATTTTCTCGAACAGAGTGAGGGTTTGAAATATAAATTGGGTTTTGCTAATTGTTTTGTCATATATGGTATACTAAATACTATATTGGAAATGTACTAATTGTTGACTTACATATATTCAAGTCATTAAATTAATTTTAGTTTGGATAACTTTAAACTGTTGCAGTGGGCTTTTAGGTGTGCTGGGTTTTAATTTTATTTGGAGGCTTTTTTCTGGATGGACTAGTTATCTGTTAATTTGAAGGTGAACATTTTGTTGATGGTGTTTCAGATTTTTTGGAATTTAGAATTACAATTTTCGAATTTTAAGAACATCAAATTTCATAATTTTAGAATTAAACAAATAATAATTGGGAATGCTGAATTTCAGTGTTATTTAGAATTTTATTTAGAATCCAGAAGTTTCATGCATCTAATGGGAACTTGGATAGTTTTGAAATTTGGTGAGTTTTGGGCAGCACGGAAGGGAAAATCTGTAGTCTCGATAGAATATCTGGATAAAAAGCAAGATTTTCATGTACAATTAATAAGTTGTGTAATTCAAAGAAATGAATTAAAAACGATAAAATGTATAGCAAAAAAGTCCTACTGGAAATTGGAGATCTATCGAGACTTATAAAAAAGCACCGCTATTATTAAATCCTGTTAAAATTCTGTTTATCATGGCTTTTTTAAAGTACAAATTTCAGATCGTTTTCGATTTCATTTTTTCCTACAGTGTTACTATATAATTTCCGGCATCCAGGGCAGTGATTTTTAGTTCTTTAGTGCTATATTCGATAGAACTTTCTAAATCACTAATCATTTTCACAAATCACAAGTAAAACTTGCACTCCTTGATCCGACCGTAACAGTATACATTTTTTGCCTTCTAACTAGGACATTTGGAATGAGACGGACAATTACGTGAAGTATCCTCATTGAATCATTTTAAATTACGAATTTACGATTGAATCATTTTAAAATATTTTGGATTCACCGATTTTCCAATCATCAAAAGGGCGAGTTCCTCGGTACCACCTCGTTTTTATATACGCTAAGATATTATTTGGGATCAGTTTGCATAACTAATAACACTATTTCATCCAATCAATGACGGTCTCTTTTTTCTGACCGAATCATTCAAATTTCAACTGGCGCCTCAGCTTTTTCGTTTGTTGCTCGAAATTCGGAGGTTTTTATCAATTTACAATATTCCATCGCCTTGGTTTGGGACTAAAACACCGCCAATGGAAACACTTTTTGAATCATATATCTAATATATGTGAAGTCATGGATTGAAACGGAGTTTGGGGCACACGACACGTATGACAAGAGTAGTGGGGTACTTACGCCTATAGATTACTCATAGTATCGCACACACTAATATACCCCCACAAATACACATTGCAAATTCCAACAATTACCCCATAGGTACCTTTAAGACAAAATTTAAATTTTGTGATTTACCTGCAATACTTGGCTGATGGTAAATATGATACTATCATCAATATTACGAAAAAAAAATATCAATTAAGCTTTTAAATATAAATTCCTTCTGACCTGTGGCATTTTATTGATTGAAATCTCAATGACATGTTGATCGATAAACTATTCGAGATTGGCTTAATGGAAATGCCTCTAAAAATATTATTTTTCAGTAATAAATTCTTTTGGTATTAAACCTTATTATAAGCTATAAAGCAACTACGGGACATCCGTAAATGACTAGCGAGCTATTCAAAGTGTTTTGTTTATATTATGTATTTGTAATGGTCCAAAACAATAATTCATACTGGAGCACTAAGCAAAGAACTATATCTGCCAATTCTCATGTTATTCAAATTACACATTAAATATTGTGGATATACACTGAAAGGAGCAATTTACATTCTTAAGAATTTTCAAAATACCAGAGATGCATAATATGTAAATTTTTTGTGTTATTTGTTTGATTAAGGTCGAATAAGAAAAGTAGCGAATGCGATATTGATTGCAATGAGTCTGTTATTTGAGGGCTTGGAGTATGCAATTTATATTATTAGAGAAAAGAGTGTCACAATTCAGGGATACCAGTGACACCTCAAAATAACGGAAAATTATAGAAAAATAGCAAACCTTCGAGATGTCGTGTCATTCGAAGAGTCAGATAAACTAGCTTTTTTTAGAATTTTTCTATTTATTTAAAAAAAAATTGGGTACCTATCCTATACTCATTTGGCTTGGTCATCATTGATTTAGCCACATTAAAGCAAGTGTGTGACACAGTGTACAATCAAATGCTTTAGTACAATACTGTAACATAAACAAAGATTATTTGATTGTTAAATTTATGTTTAACTGATGTCATATTTACAACAATTAATTGACAATCTTTTACGATTTTTAAAAACTGTAATTAATATTAAATCCGCCTTGTAATAAATAGGCTTTAGGTGATTTACACATAACCATAATACCGCTTGTGTAAAACAAGTGTGGTCACGGATTATTTAGTCAAACGATTCATTTTTTTTTTATTTATTGCTTATACACCTATTGTACAGCTAGTATTTACCTTGAAGATCACTAATTGGATAACATTGTTCCATTTTCTTTTATTTCGAGTTTCCATTATCAGTCGAAATCAAATACGATAATACCCTCTTGACTAAATTACACATACATTAAATATGTACATACAGAAAAATAAATTCGTTATTTTAACATAATTTTCTTTCACCAAAAAAACACTCTTCTTAACACTCAAGAAATAAAAATTTAAAAGATAAAATTTATAAATTTTAACATTCGATTTTATTTCCTGATAACGGCGCGGATAAAATTAAATTCAATATTGTGTTGTTTTCGGTTGTAGTATTTGGTGTGTAATTCAATCTATACGCGATCGTTTGGATGCCCAACACAATCCGATCGGGTGTTTTGGTTTTTATAAAAATAAAAAATGCTAATAAATTATATTTTTGGTCGTTTAATGATAAAATAATGACACCGATTGCGTGTATTTTTGATTTTTGTACTAGCCGTTTGTCGCACAACAAAATGATTTTGCGCGTGTTCACGCGCTGATCTTATATCGATTCCATCTCTAACGCGCGCGGTTGTTTTACAAGTTTTATTTCTATTTTTTGTAAATATTTATGTAGGTTGTTTGTTATTATTATATTGACGATTAAATCAAGACCATCCAGTTAAATTGCATACATATTATACTTGAGTATATTTATAAGAAAAACATTAAAAGGTTCAATTTTGCATTTTTCTTATCATTTCAATCAATCAATTTAAATACATACGAGTATACCTATATACTATATACATATATTTATCTCACCACAAAATTGACATAAAACTTAAAAAACACTTTAAACTTAATAATAATGTAAATGGAATCCGACTTTTATTCGGCTCTCTTGCGCGATATAAAACATTTTCAACACCATAATTACCAAGGCACGAAAGACATAAATAATCTTGTTAAATTTTAACAATAAGCCTACATATATTAGGCTGAAATGAGACTGCATACACACTTCTTGGAGGTTCCTCTGAAATTTCAATCAAAATGGGAACGTATAGGTGTATGTTGCATGTTGGTTATGTTTCGATAGGGTTAATCAAATTAGTCGATTGTATTATGACTGCCAAAAAAAAAACGATTCATTTGTTAATAAAAAACCGCCCGCATACAGGTTTAATAGCACTTTGCATTATTAACTTTTGTAAATGACACAATTCTAGTTGTGTGTTTGTCCGAGTATCTTTACATTTGAATTTTCCATTAAATAAAAAACAAAAATCGATTTCTCTTTAGTATTCTGCACTATACAGACTTCCAATCAAACTACTATAAGGAATAAATAACAAAAAAAAAACGAATATTTTATTTTAACGCAAAGAAACAAGTTTGTATTATATTTTCAATATTATTTATAACTATTTAAATTTAAATTAAAAAAAAAAAATTTTTTTTTGATTAAATGTAGTTGATAAAAAATTGTGTTTGTGCTTTCGTTTAAATTTTTTATGTTTGCAAATGTGTACGAGTGCAAATCATCTGTCATTCAGTAATAATAAGCACGGCAACCGATTATAACAGGTGTTTATCTGATGAAGATTTTGCTTGCTTACCTGCGATATGCCGTATTACCAACAACAAAACGTTTCAAATACTTCTTCGGTTTCTTTTCAAAAGAAACTTAAAGTTTAGGATTTGAATATACTCGTATGAAATTGAAGTACTAATTGACTATCTGTTTCGACAACCCCCAACTAAGCTACCACTTTATCTCTAATCAACCGCAACTCATACCGACCCAACCATCATCTCAACCCCATAACTCAACATTCAACTCAATCCCTAAATCAATACATGAACTCAACTCAAAAGCACGCAAGACTCAACCTTCCAACTCAACTTTAACATAATCCTAAATAAATCCTCTACTGAACCGCTGACTGAACCTAAACTCAACCCTAACTTGACCGTAACCCAACCCCAACATGGTCTAAATGTGATAATACTGCGTGCTAATACCATCGTGATTTTCAGTCAATCCGATTGTCAATTCGGTTTCATTGAGGTTCCAACTCTTACATTTTTTTTTCTCTAAACAGGCGATTTTTTTTTTTTTTTTGCTTTTTGGGACTCAGGGTCCTTTCTTTAAAATATCAGGAAAAGTGGTTTTGGGCAAAACAAATTTTTAAGCATTTTTGGCGAAATTTGACGGAAGTTAATTGTGATGAGGTAAATTTCATATACATAAGTTTGTGAAAACCACTGAACTTCAGGTAGCTTCATTCATATTTTACTAAGTAAAACTTCAAAAAGTTCTTGTTTCTTAAAAATATCTTTCAGAATTATTCTAAAACCTGACTAAAATTTTTAAAATTCGATTGGTCTACTTGATATCGTGGTTACATAAAAATTCGTTAAATTGGAAAAGAAATCTACTCTGAAAATGAATGTGAACAATGCTAATAACCGTTTATAACCAAAAAGAATTCGTAAAATGTTTGGTTTATCAAGAACCAAACAACCAAAACCATTAAGACCCAAAAAGTGTCTCCATTGGCGGGGTTTTAGTCAAAATCAAGGTTGAGAAATATGCCAGACTACTAGAAAACCCCGATTTTCGAGCAAAAAATGGTTAGTTGGTTGACTTTAAGCAGCAAAATGATTTAACGTTAAAAAAGATATTGGTGCAAAAGCTGAGGCGCCAGTTGAAACCCCCTCTTGATGATTGGAAAATTAGCCAAACCATGGTGTTTTAAAAATATTAAGTCATTACCATTACATTACAAATTTGGGCAAAACATTCATGAAGAAACATATCAGCTCTTTCCGTTGCGGACAATTGTCCAACTCATTCTCAACGTCCTAGTTTGAAGACAAAAAAAACTTGTACGGCCTAATATCACAGCCATAAGCCGACCGACCGTTGGATCAAATAGTGCAATTTTTACTTCTAAAAATTATTAGTGATTTAGAAAGTTCTATTGAACCAGTACTAAAAGCCTAAAAATCACCGCCCTGGATGTCATAAAAGTTATAGGAAAATTTTAGGAAAAAATTAAATCGAGCAATAATTCAAGCAACAATTAATGATAATGAATGGATTTTACTTGAAGAATTTTTTTATGTTAAAAAGCTCCTAGCACCGACGTAACTGTTACTAATGATACAATTAATATCGAACTAAATTAGACAACACTGATATAGTAAAACCGTTTTGAGCTACCAATACCAACCAATAAACTACGCTGATGCATTTGTGTTATTGATATGTCAATGTACGTACGATACAAAATAAATACGTACATATCATATTTAAATATTATACGAAACTCACTGATACCCAATTCTGGGTACATTTCTGTGAATGCCAGGTAAACTACACCATGTTCCATTCGTACGTTTTCACAGGAGAGCATTTTGATGTTCTTAAACGTAACACTTTTATAATTTTGCTTCTCTGCTTTTTAAGCTTTTAAATGTGTTTACTGATAATTGGTCACTCGTATGCACGCTAATCCACGGGATATTAAAATATCACCTAAAACTCTATTTGGCAAAAAATGGAAATAGTGTCCGATGTATAAATTTTGTGTTATGGCATCTGTAAAATGAGCAATCAGCGTGACTTGTATAGAGTTTTGTGTTATTTTTTCAATCGACACAGACTTAAAATTACCTACAATACCTATACAAGCTAAAATATGAAATATAAAAAATCAACGGGCAATGCTGTCGTGTAGGAGAACACTGTCATAGGAATAGGCGGCTGGCTAAATCAAATAATTTTTTTTGGCGTTAATTTTAATATAAGTGATGGAATGTTGATATATTTTATTGATTTGTTAGGTCTGTATGTGCGTCTGGCTTTTAAGTATTAAGTGTTGTAAGATGATTCGTTGAATATTACTTAGAATTTGGGGTAAAATCATAATTTAGCCGAACGGAATTTTCATCAACTTTTGAGTTATAAACAATAAATCTTAGCAAATTAAAGAATAAAATAAAATGTTTACGCTAAAATATAAATTCTGGAAAAGGGAAAATTTAATATTGCTAACAAAACGATAAAAAACACTAAAGTTTTGATGATTAATAGATACGGGCCTATAATATAGCCCCTAGACTTTATCCCCATTTTTCTGAGCATTGCACCACTTTAAGACATATCCATAGAAAAAGAAAATTGGGAATAACCTCCATGGGGACTAGGATGCGGCAAGGTACACGCAAAAGTTAATGCCTTAAGTAAAGTGTTCGTAAAATTCATGTAAATCTTGTTTCTTTAAAAGTATTTTTGATTATGATCAGTACCTAAATTTTGTTCGCAAACCGAGAATTGAGAGTAGAATAACCGCAAATTTTTAGTAGTGGTAGATTGTGTGTAGGTATATTAGTGACCACGTGAGTGTTGTTTAGTTTTTTATGAAATTGACGTCATTTATTTTTCTTCTGTCTATCAAAAGTGCTTGTATGTTAAAAATCATTAAACAACCGAAAATATTTTATTTAATTGTTTTTTTTAATAACAAACACGAAAAATAATTTATCCTTTAACTCAAAAAAAAAAATGTTACTCCATAATCAAAACAACAACAAATCAAGTCTCTCAAAAATTATTTTGTTTGTAGAAAGACAAATCTCAACTCAAAAGCAAGAGAGAAGTATAAAACACGAGAAGAGAAACGAACATACACTCAGAAAAATATGCGGTGTGAATTTGTTTTTTATCCGCAAAATTATTTTATTTTTATCCAATCGGTTATTCTTTTATAAAATCACTCCTAGTCAACGGAGAAATATTTAAAAGTATCCTAGCGAATAACTTTTAATAACCAATTTATAAATTTTACCACATTCGGTGTAAAATTATATTTTATCGTTTTGGATAAATAATTTCACACTTTCTTTTGAAAAAGGACACCGGTAGATTTGGGAAACACTCTATGTGGATTTAATAAAATACACCTTTCAGTGTTCTTTTCTAAACGTGAAATTTCATGTCTAATTTAGCGAGAATATTTAATTGTTTTGTGTTAAAAACATTCAGTTTCAGTTGAGAGTTTGTGCAAGGCGCATCGGTTGATCAATAATACATAATATAAAATTTATTTATTATTATTTATTATTATATTATTTAATAAAATAAATGAAATTTTTACTTAACAGCATAATTTTATTATTATTTTACTACTGTTATTCTTTTTTATAAACATGGTGCACCAGTTTTTATGTTTGTAATAACATCTAAAGGGACTATTTGCAAAAACTCAAATTATCCTAAAGGATTTCTTCAAAAACATATAAATATCCGAAAGGATTTCATAAAAATATCCAAAAGGATAATTTTCGGAACAAAAGGATATTTTTCGGAAACAAAAATATCCAAATAGGTTATTTCAGAAACCTAAAATTGGTGTTAGTATGTAACTTAAAATGGTGTTAGTATGTGGTGGCACCGGAAAAGATTTATCATTTGTACGATTCAGTGTCAATTAAGTTATCCAAAAATGTATTTTGTATCATCAAAACTAGAAGATCCGATCGGATGCAATTTTCGAATATCCGATCGGTGAGATACTATGTAGGGTTGGCTACATAAGACTGGTTAGCAAAATCTTGGTTTCAAAAGACTGGTTTCAAAATCTCGGTTTCAAAAGACTGGTTTTCAAATGACTGGTTTTCAAAATCTTGGTTTTAAATGACTGGCTTTCAAAATCTCGGTTTTCAAAATCTTGGTTTTGAGAAAAATATTTTTATCAATTCGGACGGCCCGAATTGATAAAAATATTTTTCTCAAAACCAAGATTTTGAAAACCGCTCCAAGCGGATTGATAAGATATTTTTCTCTACCCAAGTTCTAGAAAACAGGTCCAACAAATTTCACATAACAAATAATGCTGGTAAACAGTAATGGTTATTAAAAACAAAGTTCGATTGTGGAAGTTAAATTGTGCAAGTTCAATTGCACAAGTGAAAATGCTACTCGAATAGCTAGGCAAAATATCGCCCATAATATTGGTTTATCAAAGTTCAACCCCTAAGTGTGTTAGTTTAGTTTTATTTTTATTTTTAATATGTTGTAATTGTAATAAAAACACCGAAAAAACTCAATAAATAAAAAATCTTTTGAGACAATTTTAAATAAAAAAGCACAATTCTGCCAAACTTCGGCGCATATCAGAATCATCAATTTTATTAGTTTGAAATAAAAATACAAATACTCTTAATTAACCTGTCCAAAGCTGCAAGAAAAACTTTGTAGGTATATCACAACAAAAAAAAAAAAAAAGATTTTCAAAACCAGGATTTTTCAAAACCAAGATTTTTCAAAACCGTGATTTTGAAAACCAGTCATTTGAAAATCAGTCATTCAAAACCGAGATTCTATGAACCGAGATTTTGAAAACCAGTATTTTTTAAAAACCAAGATTTTGATAAATCGAGATTTTGAAAACCAGAATTTCGATACGATCCCTACTATGTAACACCAATTCGGTGTTACGGTAACCATTTTTTTCTGTGTGAAAGCACCAAAAAATTCAACCGATTTCACCCGATTTAATTATTTTTGATGCTTACTGTTTTAAAAAACGCACAAAAACAACAAACAAAAATAATACAACACAACCACAAAAATGTATACTATACATCGTGTACGAATACAAAATTCTCAATTCTCGTGTCTCGGTTTGCGAACAAAATTTACGTAGTAGTTTTTAGGAGGTGCAAACATTTTGAAAAAATTCTATTTTTTCCAAGACATTTTTCTCATTTTCAAAAATTTTTTTTCTTCAAAAAATTTATCAAGCTAACCATCAAGCTACCAATCTATCAAGCTTTCAAAATAGATTCAATTTTAAGTGGCTTTGAGGAGCTCTTTATTTTCGTATGGGCGGAGGTTTGGAGGCGGCAGTCCCAGCCCTTTAGGTACAAATCGAATTAAAATAACATTGCAAAAATTGTTATATTTAGTCAAAATGCTTATAGTAAAAATAATTTTTTGACAAGAAGCGATAAAACTCTTTGAGGTTTGTCTGCAAGGTTGACTAAACAATTATTGTTATATTTCTAATATTCATTTTATTTGTACCTCTATGTACTAACTGTTCAAAACGATTTAAGATCACATTAGATTTTCTCGGGCCGGAAAAATCAAATTGTTATAGAAAGTATCCTATTGGAAAGTAAGCCGACAGCCCCATTCTCTAAAGTACCCCTATTCAACGAATTAAATAACCTTTCAAAATTTTTGTTGTCAAACTGAGGCAACACGATCAAATTTTTGGGCTATTTGGTTATGGGTGATTATTCGTGTCACCAGTAAATAGCATTTCTCGAATCAATATCCGAATTAAATTTCTTTTTTTATATTTTTAGGATTTTGAATAAAATTTTAGCATTGCTTAAACTTTCATAAGACATTGACCACAAGCAGACAGTATGCAGGATTCAGAGTCCGTTAAAACTAGTACGACTGAATTAATCTACAGCAATAGACTTATACACACGATTGGTTAATTAATAGCCAAGTGATGTTCTTCCTTTATTTAATCTCCCAAGTTGGAGACTTTATCTAGTTCAAAGGAGTTAGAAATATTTTTTGTAGGATATTTTTTCTAAATTAACTAAATTCAAACATAGTCGAATACTAAAACACACCTATAATTAACTCTAGCTGTGTAAATAAAAGCCAATAAATAAAAATGTATGTCAGTAAATTAGTATAATACACACCTACACCAAACAATTACCTTGACTTTATGGTATGGTACATGTTTTATTCATTTTTAGAAACAGCATTGTATTAATTAAAAATTGCACTGACCGAATCTATTATAATAGCCGATAACACTGCACTTGAGAAAGTGGTTTGTTGCATGGTGGTTGATTCTTTTGTTGAGTGCTAATCTCATTTTGTCGAAGTGATCGAGTTATTTTAGGCAACGGGTTAGTTCCGTTACTCTTGTTTAAATCACTTAGCTTCGGTTCTGAGCTAACTGTTAGTGCTTAGTATTTGTATGATTTAAGTTATTTATGGATCGACTTTTAAATTTGGTAAATGAATGTCGTTCCGATACTTCATTAATAAACAACTTCTATTAACCTGCGAGAGTAGCAATTGATGGCAATTCTAAAACATTTGTCTTGAACTCATTTGATAAACGTAGCCGTGATTTAAGATTGAGGTAATTTAGATCCAACCCAAAAATCATCTAGTTTTTTGATTCGAATTTGAATTTCATCTATACGGTTCTGTCTTCATCTAATATCATATTCCAGATTCCTGTAAGCATTCCTTTGACTCGCGCTCTTTTATTGTTTAAAATTTGATACTCCACCATATTGTAACAGGTCTTACTTTTTCAAATATCAATTGTTCCTAAATACACAATATTTTTGTACGTATTATTGGTAAAACACTATAAAGGTTTTAGGACCGGTTACATATATGTATGTAGGGAATTTGGCTGTATTAATATAATTTGTTAATACAAGCTATTAACAGCACATTCTGTATATAGAATATAATTGTGATACAATCAGTCCAGCCGTCATGGTCTGATAAGGAGATTGATTATATCACAATCATAATTGGAAACTTCATTAAACTCTCTTAAAGTATTTCTCTATTAACTTCATTACTAAAATTTTTGTTGTAAATATGATTTGTAAAAGTGATTTTAGATAGCACTAGAACTTTGATATCTTTAAACTGGTCTTATAATGAAGTTAAAAATGGCGAAAGTATCGCTATAATAAAGACCAATGTAATGAAATTAATGTAGAGGGAAGGGCCAAGTGAAGCCTATTTTTACATAGAACAACCAAGAGTTAACCAAACGTTTAAATAAACTTAACTAAATTATTAAGTGAAATTGACTAGTTGAGTATATTTTAAAAATAATAAATTAACCTCATTTTGCGGCCAATTTAAATAAATGGTCAATTATACCCTACCTAGTGATCTTTAAAAGCTTAATTTTCTTCAAATTTGACAAAATGCTGTAATACATTTTTGAGCACAATGAAAGTTATGAGTTAGTACTACAATGAAAAATAAAAATAATTTCAAAATATTCGGTTTACTCAATTAAATTGAGGTGAATTTCAATAAATTTGTAGGTGGAACTATATAAATCAAAATTTGATGATTACTATAAAGAATATTTGTTGCATCACTAATAAAAGTACTTTGTGTTTCCAATCGTTTGCTTTTTAGGTAAATAAGACTCTCACAAAATGTAGATTGCGATTGTTTGTTTATCATGTGTAAAATTTTTCACAAAAATTCCATTGATATTACTAATAAGAGATCACGAGATCATACAATTTCTAAAGAAAATATTTTTTATTTTGACATTCAAGCAATAAATTTATAAACAATTTGATCCATAACTTCCGGATTTAAATAAAACATAAATATTCAAATTTCGTAATAAACGGAATACGCACGATCCGCGATATAAAATAAATTAAATAACGATGTTTACACATATGATCGAAAAATAAAAGAAAATTGGACAGACAGTTTCATTTAGAAACTTTCGTTTTTTGTTTTGTTTTTGTGAAACATGATATTCTGGAAGCCAGTAGCTTTTTTTTTTTTTTGGTGTGTTACTAAAAACCCATTATTTAATTTAATTAATTACACTGGGGTCTATTGCATTCTCTAGCCCACATATAATGGATTTATCTACTTATGTATTATATTGAGAAGAATTACAGTTAGATTTTTGATTAACCCATTTTTATTTTTTAATAAAATATTTTTTGTTTTTTGTTGTGATAAAATATTATGTGATCCCACTCATGTATATAACACATAGGGCTTAGACTTAGATAGATAGACAACCACATTGGAGTGTGATAGATAATAATAATATTGTTTTGTATCTTTATACAATGAGGGGCAACCATATGATCGTTATTTTTCATTGCATCTTGACAAATAAAATTAATTGAAAATGTTTCCCTTTATGTGCCATAGGTTCGGATTGATTAATGATAAAATATTAATCATTAATCATATACGAGTATGTATATAATGTATAAAAGAGTATAATACAAACAAATCATTACATTTACGATTATTGATTTTTAATTTTTTTTTTAATTATTGTGTCAACACATTTTTACGAGAAAACGGTCGTTACAATATTTATAGGCGAACGCCTTCAATTAAAATTTTTAACATAAAAAAGCAATACAGTTTTTAATGTTGTTTTGGGTGCACGATCGATATAATTAAAAATTAATATTTTAATGAAGTGCGTGATCTAGAAAATTAATTTTATACAGGCTCACCTTTTTTTTCTTGTATTAAAGAGCGTTAAAAATAACATAAACGATCTTTAAAATAAACATTCATATAATAGTTATGAGTTTGTATGTTTTCTCTTAAAACGAATTTTGTTTTGTTATTTTAATCGTTTTTATGATCCCATTACAATATCCCCCTCTCATCTAAGTATGATTTTTTAATTACAAATTTTTGAAATTGGAAATTTTTTTGTTTACATTTTAAATTTTAATAAATTTGTCTCGTAACCATAAAATTGAGAGGTGTTGACAATATCTACATAAAATGTTAATTTTAAAGTGTATTGATCTTGAACTCGATCATAATTTAATGTTATATATAAATATAAATAATTAAAAATAACCTTTAATTTAAAAATAAATTTGGGCGGATCTGGTTCTCACTTACCTGAAATGAAAGAAACAGAAATTTGGTATTAGATATTTTGAAAGCGTTTTAATTTGATTGTTGTTAGTGATTAATTTTATAATTCGCTCTTGTTAATAAAATAGGATTTTTTTTTTTGCGAGTCAGAACATATTCAAAAGCAATAATTACGTACCGGCTGAAAAAATAGATTGTAAGAGATCTTATCTTCCAGGAGGATATAATTTAAAAAAAACTTAGAAACCCCGAATTAAAAGTGAATCCAAGAAATAATTCGGATTTGCAGTAAAGGACAGATTATTAATTTTGCTGGGAAATTAACTGAAAATTCAACGTCAGGCTAAAAAAAAATGTTTCGTCAATTGTAACAAAAAAATACGTAATATTTCAGAGACTGACAAGGAAGTTGTAGAGTATTCCTCGTCTACGTTCATCATGAAATGACACTTAATAACTGGATTACGAAACAATAAATTCTTTTCCCTGACAATTACCTAATACATTTACATATTTAATTTTATCCGTCTCTAAAATACACCTGACAAATACGTACATATATCCTAGTTTCGGGCTCGAACAAACAAATTCAGAAACTTCTTCGTCGTCCAACTCCAGTTATAAATTTAATGAGAGGAATTGAAGCTCGGACGGGGATGATTTAATTAATGAATTCAATTATCTTGTCCATTGGTCCAGAATGCTCATTGCGGGAACGTTGTTTCAACAAAAAATATATGATTTGATCAGTTGGTCAAAAATGGAAGGAATAAACATATCGACGATGCAAAATTGTATCTACAAAATTCCTTATAATCCTTTTATTGCCTTATCGCTAAGTAAATTAGTGATTAGCCTTTTTAATTAAATTTGTGACAGCAAAACGTTCAAATTTGAAAAAAATATTTAATTTTGTTACTTCATTTTAATGTTTCTACTATAACAGATTTGCTAGTTTTTCCGAATTAATATATTGTTATTTATAGGATTTACAGAATTCAAAGGATTTATTGAAATTAAAAATTATAAAAATTAAAGAATTTAAAATAAGTCAAATTTGAGTTTGTAAAATGTATATATTTATGTAGAACTGAAAGACTTGAACAATTTATAAATCCCATTGAATCTATAAAATTTAAAGAATTTATAAAATTTATAGAATTTGTGGAGTATATTTAATTTATAGAATTGATGGAATTTATAAAATCTTCAATATTTATAGAATTTTTAGGTTTTATAAACAAATTAAAATTTATAATATTTCCAGACTTTGTAGAACTTATAACATTTATAGAATTAATTGGACTTATAAGAACTAAAGAATTTAAGAGATTTGTGAAATTTAAAGAACTTACTGAATTTTAAAACTTTATCTATTAAAGCAAGAAAATTATTTATGAAACTTATTAAATTTTTAAAATTTATAGAATTTATAGAAATTATGGATTTTTTTGGAATAAGTAAAATTTGAGTTTCTAGAATTAATAAAACAGACACACTTGAAACAATTAATAGAATTCAAAGAAACTACAAACTGTGAAGAATTTATATTATTCATGAAATTTATACAATTTACACATTTTATAGCATTCATAAAATTCTTAAAATTTAAAATGTTATAGAGTTTATAGACATATTAAAACTTATCAAATTTCCAGTATCTATAAGATTTTTAGACTTTACAAAATTTGTAGAACTTACTGAATTTTATAGGATTGATATAATTTATATCATTTACATAATTTTTTAATTTAAAGAATTCTACAATTTAATTTTGAAAATTGTGCATACCCTCATACCTGCGATTTAGTATCGTTCATACATACGTGCATTAATTATATATTTATCTAATATTTTAAACGAAATAAAAGAAATTTGTTGTTTTTGTAAAATTTTGATTTTTAATTTTTAATCAGAGATTATTTAAAAAAAAATCAATTCCGGAATATATTTCGGAATTCCGGAATCGAAAACATTCAAATTCAAAAATTCCGGAATTATTTTATGGCCAAAATTTGGATACCCTAAGAAATACATGAATTTGTTCCACTCTGTTGCCAATAAGCTGGAACAATTGTATTAATTGAATCGAATGAAAACTGTTGGCAGCAACAAATGGTTTTGTTTTTTAAAAAATTATTAATATTTCGCGACCTTATAAAATGAAAAGGTTCAATTGGACATTTTTAAATTATTTTAAGTTAGTATGTATTTATATCGCATTTTTCGAGGCTGTAGAATTTGAAAAGGTTGAAATATCATTGAATCTATTAATAATTTTGAACCAAATATATTAGAAGAAAAAACAGCAACATTTTCGAATTCTACGACCCCAAAAAACGCGAAATAAGTAATAATTAAAAAATTAAAAATGTTCGAAGCTAAGGTCACTTCTAAGGTCGCGTTCTCAAAAACAATAGTTCGTCCAATTAGGGCTCGTACAGGCTGAAACAGGCTCATACTTAGGAAGTAAAATTCCTCCATCTAAAACCTTTACGAGCTAAATATTAAGTGAAATTTCTTAGACCCGGTGTTTCTATGCTTTAAATATTAAACCAGTAATTCGCCACCGGTTAAACGTTACTTCCCAGTTTAAGCTTGATTTAGCATCATTAAAAGCCTAGCTTTGGCTGGTTAAATTAACTATGATCAAACATGATTACTGCAAAAGAAACGTCTGATTCTTGATCTTCATTTAAGCAAATTTAGAAGTCAATGCTAGTGCGCATGGTTGATTCAAAACGTTGGGTCAATTACGCTGTGTACATAAACCATTTTGAACACTGACGGTCTGAAGTCTGAACGTACGTACTAGCACTGGCCACGGTTTACAAATAAACAATATATTTTTATACATGAAAGAAAAGCAAACCTGAAACCTCTTAGTCAACGCAAGAGTTGCTTGCTCATATCTTCAAATCCCGTAATTTTGTATTAAATTATTAAAAATCATAAGATTGTTTTAGAACTTATATAATATTATAAAAATTAAAACAAACAGGTTTTTTTTATTTTTTAAATAAAACAAAATAATTTTTAGTTAATTTAAAAAAAAATCAGTTTTTTTTTCACTGTAATAATTTATCAAATATTGTTTACAACAAGTTTATTAATAAAATTAATTAATCTGTATATTTTTTTTCGGCTTTACCAAGTATACGAATTTTACTAATTTTTGTATTGAGAATTTTTTTTTGGTTCATTGAATGAGTTATTAACAATTATTTTCCAAGACCCTATATTTGATGACAAAAACAATCCTGGGTTCAATAAACTCGTCTTCTATAAACCACCTTCTATAAACTCGTTATACTCCAATGGCAGCAAATTTTAATTTTTTTATGTATAATTTTCCGACGTGCAATTATGTCAGATTGGGGACGATTGTACAAGAGATTAAATAATTAGCCTTTAGCCGAATTCCTATATTCAGCTGGTGTGTAGTACCAAAGCAACCTTGATTATACAAGCCATAATCTAAAAAACAAAGCTTTTATAAGGGAATTAGAAACGAGGAAAAAACCAAAATTTCCTTAGTAAAACCAGAGCCTTCTTGAGTATAGAGCCATAATCATTATGACGTATCTTTTAGAAGCTTTTTAGTGGTATAACTTTTCACTGATTTCCATAGGCATGCATAGTAAAAATGGTGTTTTTTAGCTTGCAATTTTTCAATGAAAAAAACAAAAATGTTACAAAATGTTTATACAAAAATGTTCTACATATCTTTAGCAGCAATATACAAGAAGAATGTATTGGTATTAAGTAAATATTAATTGCAGAAATATTAAAATTAAATTATTTCCAAAATATATTTTTCGAAATTCCATTTTGAAAAATATATCAAAGCTGGCTCTGATGAATTAAAATAATACTTGCTAAATTTATCTTTAGTTTTACTAGTGCACGTTAGATGTCTAAGATTTGTACAGAAAAATACGAAAAAAATTATTTAATCTCAAAATTATGGCACGTTCTTAATATTTTGTGAGTTTGTTTTGCTTTTCCTACAATTTTTGAACTTGAAATTTCACCAGGTGACAATTTTTGGTACGATTTTTCAAAATTTTTACTGCCATCACTACCATCTATGTAATGTATATTGACTTAATGCACACGATTTGTAGTAAGCTTTTCTTTTTAATTTGACATTCTATGGTGCTATGTCACATTTGTGATATAAAAGTGTGATATAAAAAATTGTCGCAGCTTACTGCGAGTAAATTATGGATGAATTATGGATGAATTTTGTCTTGTCGTATATTGATGTGAATGAAAGAGAACACAACATCTTTTGTTTCAATATTGTTTCAAATTTGTATTTCAATATATGTTTTTTAAACGTCATAACATTTTGTCATTCCAGTTTTACGAATTTTCCTAATTTCACAAAATTATTATCCACCCATATAATCCAAATCACAATTATAAATTTTACTTTATGAAAAAATATTAAATAACATTGCGTTTAACCGCATTTTATTTACAAATTTACCATTTTATTTTAAATTAAATTATATCACAACATTTGCATGCTTTTCATAAAAAATTTCATATAATTCATTTTTTGTTTACGTAGAAACGTCAGTTTATCACTTTTTGTTCATTATTTCCCCTTAAAATTCATTTCGTAGGGTTGTACGTGTAGAATTTTTTGTTTACATTTATATCACAAAAAAAGTCTCCAAATGTGATATAAAAAAGTGATATAGCACCATAGAATGACCACCCAGAATGCTGTTGTTATGAACTTTTTTTTATATTTTGGTTTAAATAAAACAATTATTACAAGAAAATGAAAACGATTTACTTAAACGATATTCATATATGTTGAAATTCAAACATTTATGAAAATATTTCAGAAATCATAATTAAGAATTTGCAACGTTTTCATTTACAAATTTGTCTTAGGAAAAAAAGTGATTTCCCATATGTTTTATGTGTTTTACTATGGAAATTTTGGTTTTTTCGTCGTTTCTAATTCCCTTATAAAAGCTTCGATTTTTAGATTATGGCTTGTATAATCAAGGTTGCTTTGGTAAAACACATAAAACAAATGGGAAATCACTTTTTTTCCTAACACAAATTTTTAAATAAAAACGTTACAAATTCTTAATTATGATTTCTGAAATATTTTCTTAAATGTTTGAGTTTCATCTTATATAAATGTCATTTAAGTAAATCGTTTTCATTTTCTTGTAATAATTGATTTATTTAAACCAAAATATAAAAAAAAGTGCATAACAACAGCATGCTGGTAAAATTAAAAAGAAAAGCTTACTACAAATCGTGTGCATTAAGTCAATATACATTACATAGATGGCAGTGATGGCAGTAAACATTTTGTAAAATCGTAGCAAAAATTGCCACCTGGGGAAATTTCAAGTTCAACAATTGTAGGAAAAGCAAAACAAATTCACAAAATATTAATATCTTGTCATAATTTTGCGATTAAATAATTTTTTTTCGTATTTTTCTGTACAAATCTTAGACATCTACCATACACTAGTAAAACTAAAGATAAATTTAGCAAGTACATATTATTTTAATTCGTCGGAGCCAACTTTGATGTATTTTTCAAAATGAAAGTTCAAAAAATATATTTTAGAAACAATTTAATTTTAATATTTCTGCAATTAATGTTTACTTAATACCAATATACTCTTACTGTATATTGCTGCTAAAGATATGTAGAACACTTTTGTATAAAAATTTTGTAACATTTTTGATTTTTTCATTGAAAAACATGAAGCTAAAATACCATTTTTACTATGGATTCCTATAGAAAAATTCGTCATAATAATTATGGCTCTATACTCTAGAAGGCTCTGGCTGTAGTCGTTTCGAACTTTGAGCCTAACATATTTGTGCATGTTTTTGGTAACGACTTTGTTTTTGATGCCATTATTGGAAAAACAAAGTATGCTTGCATTTTCCAAATAATTGTGCGGGACTTGTTAATGTCTTTATTTATATTTAGGTTTGGTTCCGCTAAAGTACTAAGATGCATACACGAAAAATGTATAATCATCTAAATCCTGGAACATTCAAAAGACAGGTTGTGGATATCCTAAACCATGAATTTAACCTAGGATCTTCTTGGCATGAGGATGTGAATCAAATTCCCGATAGTATAAAAGCTTCTTCTGAACTTAACGAATCTCAGCAAAGTGGGTCTTCAAGTATAGATTTTGCTGAAGTTTTGTCTTATTCGTTTTCGTATTCTGAATCTGAAACCTCGTCGGTAAAATCTGCGATAATGCAAAATTCAGATATTGAAGGTGTTTTTTCTTCTGTAACCTATCGTATATTTCACTCAATGCTTTATTGAAGTTATTGAGAAACAACGAATAGAAAAACGCATTGGCTCAATAATTAACCTGTCACCAGGATTATTGGCATTACGGCTTACAAAATGCTTTAAACTCATTCAACAAATTTGATTGGTCAGAACAAATTAGGCTTTATTTTAATATTGATGATCTGTCAATAAGCAACTGCCCGAAAGAACAATTCTGATCGAAAAATGTGAATGAATACTTAAGAGAATTTGTCACTGAACTAAATTCTTTATTATTAAATGGAATTTTAAAGAATGAAACAAGATATGAAATAAAAATTAAAAATTTCATTTGCCGTGCTCCCACCACTGTATGTTAAATGTCCCGCCTTGTATATTAAATGCATAAAGTCTCATAATAGTTATTTTGGATGTGGAAACTGTTCTACATAAGGTCAATATTTGTCCGACTGCCATCGAATAGGTCTTTCAGCTTAATCATTTAGTAACAAAATCCAAGAGGACCATCATACTGGTGATTCTATTCTTGAAACTTTGCCCGTTTCTCCTGGAGTATGCATTTAATGTGTCTTGGAATTGTTAAAAAATGCATGGTATTTTGAATAAGAGAGCGTAATTTTTATATCAAATTATCCGCCAATGATATTGAAAGAATATCTAAACGACTTCTCTCTTACTTTTCAACACAACCATCAGAATTTAATCGAAAATACATGTCTTATAGCGATATTCACTTAAAGTGCCACTTTAATACTTTCTATTTAATAATCGTTTTGAGAGAATTTCGATTTGGCTAATATTGCGTTTATTAATTTGCATTGATTAATGTAGTATCAGTTATATAATGTGTCTCTGTTTAAAACACAAACTGACCAAGGAGAACTTCCAAGACGAACTGCGAGTATTACATTTCTGAGGGCAAATTTTGGGAAATTTTTCATTTTTATTTTTTGGGCTATTATTCGTGTCGCAAGGAAAAACAATTAAGTAAAGTATAGACTTAGTATTATTAGTCTTTAAGGAATTCTCGGTTAACAAAACTGCAAACCTCAAAATCACCATTTTTTAAGTAAGATTTTGAAGATTATTATAACGGAATTATAAAAAATGTAACACATTTGTGGTCATCACACAAAAATTAAATATTCATCGTAAGGCTTCTCGAATTCAATTTGACTAAAAACGTGTAAAAGTAAGGTAAAACAGTTTTCCTCATTGGATATCTTTCCATTTCCATTCAAAGAGTCCATCTGTAAGCGTTACTCAATTTTTATTATCAGAAGGCAGTTGGGTGTGGTTGTTTACTGAGCAGCGAAAACCATCTGCAACTTGTAACATTGATTCTTTAAGCTGAACGGTATATTCGCGCGATTTTGTCGATCTCAGGGAATAAGTTGTCTCATTTACCAAAGTACCCTGAAACAACAGAACAAAGTTTTTAACCACCAAGTAATCGAATAGATGGCTAACCGGCAAATTTGATTATGAGGTCGTGTTGTTCCGGTTTCGGTCACTATAGAGGGCGGTTCTCAACAAACAAATCACTTTGTTAAATTGGATAATAGGGAATATATTTCAGTAATAAATACTATTAAGGTTGTCCGAAATTCGTTTATTCGTTTTTCGTTATTTCGGTTATTCGAAATTAGTGCTCCATCCAGGTTATTAGGCATAGAAAAATATTTTCAAAAATAATACGTGGCTTTACGAAGGAATACCGAAAAATAAATCTTACGGTAGAAGAAATAAATAATTAAGCATAGTTTCACAAGAACTGCGGAAAACAAACGTTCTAAGAAAAAAGGAATAAAGATAAAGCGTATCGTTGTAAGTAAATATGTAGCACGAAGTGTTCATCTCTTCAAAATATTAAGTCAGTAGTTCATTGAACAAAAAACTGATGATTGGCCTAATCAAATTTCAATTCTCTTAAGCTTTCGTTAGATAATTGGTATGTTCTTCTTTAAGTATACAGAAAATATATTGCCTGATGGTCAGCCTTCAAACGAATTTTTTTCAATCAAAACATTTAGAGAATCGTTTCCATCTCGAAATAAATAATTTTGAAATATTCTTTATAAACAAAATATCAATTTAATTTTGAAAGAATTTTTAAATTTTTGAAAATTTGAAATTTGTAATCGAAACGCAATGATGATGATGCTAATGCAATTTTACCAGCTGTCTAAATTTTGATTTTATATTTTATTGAAACTAAACAAAAAATGATTTAAAAGCTATGAATTAAAAAAATCTCAGCAAAAATTTATTATTTGTGGATACACTAGCATATTTTTAATTTAAATCGGTGCGTCTCAAACTTCTTCAGAAAATTACGATAGAAAAAATAAGTCGAAAGAGTCAACCTGGAAAGAAATTTCGAAAAATAAAATCTCGAAAGAAATCCAACACATTAAAATATGGCTTCGAGATCGCGTAAAGTTTTGTTGCTTATAAAAGTCTGGATGGGACAAAATCTCGAATACCAGTTTTAAAAATATCGAATAAAAAATTTCGAATTGGGTAAAATTTTCAAAAAAAAAAAAAACTCGAAAGGCACAATTTCGAAAAAAAACTCCTTGAAAAAAAAACTCGAAAGCATTACTCGAAATATTTAAGTGGAAAGATACAATATGCAAAATCATCTGAACACATTTAAACAAGGTTTAGAAATTTTATAAAATGTTGTTATTTTACCATAAAATCACTTTTCTTCAAGATTTTTTAATTTGTTTTCCAGATTTTGTTTTACTGATAAATTGTAAAGGCTACATAACACACAAGTGATTGGGCAATTTTAGAAATAGGGCCTTAGTCCATGCCCGTTATATCTTTCCTAAAATGGCATTAAATCAAGTGTAGAAAGGAAATAAGGTTCACGGTCGTAAGACCATTTCGGATTGGCATTACGACTCATATGTGGTAGTTCTGGAAAACGAAGATTTAATTTTTTATTCTGGAACGAGATTTTCATTCTAAAACTAAATGTCCATTTTCCAGAACATTTTAAAAGTAAATCTCTCTTTTCAAGAAATTCTGGAAAATAAAAATTTAATTTTAAATTATTCTGGAAAATGGAGTGTAAATTGGACGTGGACGTTAATTTTTAAAAATAAGGGTAAGGCCCATGGGCATTAATTTAAGAATATCGTTATTTATTTTTTGCTGGTTTCCCATTATTTCAGTAAATGTAATAACTTTTTAGTTGAATTCCACTCTTTAAATCGATCTGTTCTAGCTTCCATACATTAAGAAATGATCATAAACATTTTCGTTTTTTTTAGCATTTCTTCAGTATTTAAAATGCCATTTCCACCTTAGTCGTTTTGACTTAAAAACTGTTATGATTCTTTTCAACGTTTCTTTTCGTTGCGACTCCATCCAATCACTATCTAATCTTAAAGGTGTGACAATTATTATTTTAGCGTTACCACCTCCAACTAAAATTTTCAGTAACCTTTTATTAAAATAAAATTTTTTGATATTTCTACCTGGCTTATCCAAACCCCTCACCCCCCCCCCCTTCCATTCCGCTGTCACCTTAATTAATGGTCTTCTAAGCGATATATTTTTAGAATTTCAAAATTTTAAGAATCATTTTCAACTAAGTAGTTATACCGATTTTGGAAAAGATTCTAGATTTTTTTTTAAATTTAAAACTGCAAAAAGTAAAGCACACATAAGTATTTTGCCTTTGTTACTTATTCGCAGTCACCGAATCTAAAAATTTGATGAGAACTGATGCAAAATTTTAATTGTTACCAAACTAAAATCAAAGACCCTCATACTAAAAATTTACTAACGCTCAATAAATTTTAAAATTCTATCCAATTTCAATTCATTGGTTTTCTGTGTAAGCTGACACTTTTATATCGGCAATTTTGATACAAATCTTCTGCGTTTTAAATACCGTCCATTTAATTATTATTTATGACGACCCCTTAACAATAAATTTCATTTTGCATAGGTATTTCCTTTTCTAATAGCAAATACCTCTAGATCCTAAATTCAATTTTTTTAGGGTTCATTCACACAAATCGGATCTTTTCGTGTGATATGTGGTGATTTTTTTTTTTTTTTTTGGTTCGATTTCCTTGAAGAATACACTATCGAATTGCATTTCTAAGAAAAATTGGTATGCTATACTCATAGGTTATGTTCTCACATAATAAAAATAAACACATATCTATAAACATAAAAATAAAAGATTGAATTTTTTAATTTAATTAATTTTATCGTTCCGATCTTACCAAATAAATTATATTTTTATGGATGTCGGCGGTTTTAAAATTAGACGATTTTTTTTTATTTGTGTTAGGTAATTTATGCTAAATAGAATAAGAATCCTTTTTGAATGTACCAGTTGCATGCAAAAGATTTTATTAATTAATATTGATATCATAGATTTATTATAATTAATAATTATACAAAAAACAAAATGCCCTGGGGTTTCAACGATTTATATTACAATAAATAAAACGTTAATGGCATTAACTACTCGCTACCTGTTACGATTAGAAACATGAATGTCTTGCAAAGTAAAATTTCGCGCTTTTATATTCTGTCGCCTTCCCAAATGTCAATTATCTTGATAAACATTCGTTTTATTCAATATCCGCGTGTTACATGTTCTTAAAATACAAAAAAATAAAAATCCATTCAATAAAGAAAATAATTCAATGAAGTGGAAAAGCATCACGTTGAGCAGTTTTAGTACATTCAATAGAATTAATTATACGAATTACCTAAAGTGTTTAATTTTAGCGGATGTTTTTTTTTTATAAAATAAATTGCAAATAGAAACATATTAGATTTAAAGACTGAAAATAACTTTGTATTTTATAGACATCATAATACTTTCAATACCATCGATCGCATTAATCTCAGATTACCGGTTCACAATACAACGAAACGCATACACACAAAAATGATCTTATAATAAAAATCATGTACGAGGAGAAATTATTATTGGTTGTGCGCAATGTTTCATTTTTTTTTTAAACATTTCAATTAAATTTAATTTATTGGGTAAACTTTATTTTACTTCTTTGATTTAACAGTTATTTGTTCCTTATTTCAAACGAACATATGTTTCATAAATAAATCAATTTTGTTTATACAACATAGGAATTTTATTTCGACTTTAGTCTTAAGAGAATTATTGTTTTAATAAAGTTAAAATATGTATTAGTGTTTAACTGAACTTTATTAATATGTATAATCCAAGTCAATTTTTTTTTATATTGATAATTTCAAATGTAAGCTTAAAAAATTAGAAAACTCTTGTATTTAACATTGTAACAACCGCTTGTGGTTGTTATGATCTGTTTAATTTAAATCTGTAATTACGGTTGAAAATCCCAACAAGGTTGCATGTTTATCCACTGCGCTGCATAAAATCTCTTCCACTACACGTCATTCTTTCTTTGGCTTAATTTGTAATAGAAAATATATTTTTTTTTTGGTAGAGTGTACCATTTAGCATTTTATACTTCTCCTTATTTTGGTCGGTTACTCGATTCATTTTATCATTTTTTGTTTGATGGTATGTAATGACGTGTAGTGGTTGTCGTTTTGCTTTATCTGTTTTGTTTTGGTTAGCGCGTGGATTTCCCATGTAAATGGAATGTTCCAGTGATTAAATTAAATAGTATTGGTGTGTGCGAGTCGATTTTGGGTGATGTCGTATGTGTACGTCATCCGAAATCTATCGGTCGGGTTATATTTTATTTTTTTTTGATTGTTAATTTTTGGGTGGGGGAAAAAGTTATTTTGTACGCGTCCGTATTTTTTTTGGTTAGTCTCGTTTGTGATATTAAATAGGAGGGTCTCGCTTTAAATTTAAATAAAAATTGAACTCTAGTTTTTTTTGGAAAACAAAAAAAATGTCAAGTTTGGTGTGACGGTTGAAGTGTGCTGTTTTTTTTTGTGATTAGCCACAAATATTAATATTTTTTTTTAAAATTAAGAAAAAAAAATTGTTTTGATTGTTTAAAAGTTTTTCGTGCCTAAGAGTCATATTGATTTTTTTGTTGTTTTTGATTATGAACTTTGTTTAGGTACTTATGGCATCATAGAATAAATAATAAAAAATTAACTTTGATTTGTTTGCTGTGCTCTTGGTGAAATTGTAACAAAGAGAGACTTAGTTTAATAATTTTATATACTTATATACCAGCAAATTTTAATGATAAATAAAATTATAAAATCATAAATCTAAAGTGCGAGTTTTTTATATCGGGTTAAGGCAACGAACCATTTACCAGTAAATAAAGAAAACCTTTTGGGGGTTTTCTTCTTGTTGTTTTGGCTGGAATAATCATCTGGCGTGGCGGAACTCGTGTGTTGAAAAAAAAAACAAAAATAATAAACAACCGAACAAAAGGATCAAATATAATAAAACCACTATTCGTCGGTTGAGTGATCGAAATAAACCTGAGTGTATGTTTATAAATTGTGAGGCGACCATTTTTGTTGAGGGTTCATAAACACGCCAGATCAGTCACATCGGGTATTGCGGCGGGGTTATCCAATAAAACTCAAAATTGGTGCTATTGTTTATTGAGCGGGTGCAACATTGCTAGTTCAACGTGTGCGGTTAATTAGTCCAGTGAGGATCAGTTGTGTTATTGGATTTGTGAAAACAACTCCGTGATCAAGCGGAGTGGTGTTCGGGTTGAATGAAGCTGAGTTCCTGCGTCGGCGCTGGTAGCGGTTTTGTGTTCGGACGGGGCAAAATATGTATTCAGGTAAGGTGTATGGTGCAAAAATATATAATAAGTACCATTTACACCGCGTGTATTTTTAAGTTATATAATCTTGTGTGAACCAAATTTGATGGTTTTTTTTTGTCTTTCATTATTATATTTCTATTACATTTATTTCAATTTATTTCAATTTTATACATTTTCGCGGTTTACAGGTTCCGGGTGGCGTCACATGCGACACACCCCAAATTCGATTCGCACCACGTTTTTTTTTCTGGTTTTATTTTCATTAACGGTTCATTTTTTCTTTCAAATTTTTGTTTTTCACATTTCATTATTCTCATTTCATTTTTTTTCTCGATTTGGGTTTTTCCTGCGTAATTACAGTTTTTCCCTCTTTTATCATTTTCAAGTTTTTAGTGATGTGTAATTAATTAGTTCTTTGTGATTGCGTGAGGATGGGCGGCCTTATGCTGACCTAGGCCTTGAGCAGGGTCGCCGGAGTGGCACCGGCGTCCCTGTCGAACGCAAATTTTGTTTTTATGATTATCTACCACTGTGGTCGTGGCACAGTAGAATAATTTTCTTGTCCCCTTCGTTTTATCTCTATGCGGTTTTCAAGCATAGTAATATGTCTGGTAACCCCCACGCCTAGCGGCGAGCTTCAGCCAGCGCAATACCGCAACCAGACCTCTATTGCTATGTTCTGTTTAACAAAATCCCTTTTGGGGGATTTTGTTACAGTGGCGCCCAAACATCGGCTAATTTTGTTTTGCTTTTCGTCTTTAATTTCACAATTTTTTTTTCAGCTTGCTTGTTGTGAGTACCACGTGCAAAGTCCAACGCTTGCGTTGTTTGAGCTTGCACGGGTGCTCACATCAACGTTTTCTGCCCGATCAACATTCAAATCTGCATTGCAACCAGCGTAAGCTGTTTGATTGCATGCAGATGAGAATGTTGATCCCTATTCTCAGTTCGTCTGATGAATGGGCTTACCATTTCTGCCATGTGGCATTGATTGTGGTTAAGCTCATTCTTCTTTCGTTCTGGGTTTAGTCTTTTTAAATTTTTAGAGTCTTCGTACCTATAAATAATCCAATTTTTTTATTTCAGTCCGACTACCTACATGGGGAGGGATCACAGCATGTTCTAACCTTTGGTTATTTGATCTTGCTGGATCGCTCGTCATGTTGGTTCCATGTGTCATGGGTGTTGGGATCGCGAACTTGTTGTTTCCACCAATGTGGTGTTGATTGGACAGTTCGTGATCGCAGTACTCATTGGCACATCTTTAGTCAATTTCTACTTTCAGGTAAAATTTTATTTTTCAAATTTTTTTTGCTCAATTCTAATTAAACTACTGGGACCACAGTGGTAATTTTTATTTTTTTTATTATTATAGCGTTCACGCCTGGCTCAGCATGGGGCCGTGATCATCTCTCGCGTGATCACATTTTGTATTTTTGTACAAGTAATATGCTTTACTTATTTTTCTTTTGCTTTTTCATTTTTTTTGGGAATTTTTTTTTTGATTATTGGTTGTTTTCAGTTTTGGTTAATGGAGCAGCTAAAATACTATTAATAATTTTGGTCAGTTCATTTTTTTTTATAATTCTATTTCGGTATTTTGATTTTTTTGTTTTTGATTATATTTTGCGTGCGAATGAATTCAGGCAATAATAATCTACCGTGGGATAGACCGGCAAGTGCGGTTGTTCATACAGTGTTTGAGTCGAGTGATAGTAGTGCTTTACCGCGGATAAGTCCTTGGGATAACCATAGTAATTTTCCAGCTCCTCAATCCTTCCGACTTGTTGATATCTACGTGATTATTATAGTTATAATTTAAAAAGTTCATTCTAATTTTCATTATTTTGTCAAATTATTTTCATTAATTTTTTTTTCCGGTTTTGGGATATTGATATTTAAAGTAATTTTTTTTTGGTAATTTTTTTTTGGATATATATATATAAATTCAATTCATTTTCTTTTATTTTTTTCCACATTCATTTCATTAGTAAACTCAGTAAACATAAATTCTTTTTGTCCTTTAAATTATATTGAGGTATTAAGCAACACTTTAGATTCCAACACATTACCTTGGGATAGACTGGCGAGTACGGATGAGAAAAAGGTTTTGAGTTGAGCGCTAGTTCAGTATTGACGCGAGTGGTCCAGTGGATAGTAATTTGTGCTCGCAGCTCCTCAAACAGCCCGGCTTGTGGATATCTACTTGGTCATAGTGAGTCTAATTTGAGATTGGTGCTTCAATATATGTTTTCAATAAATTTCTTTAAATAATTAATTAATAATTTAAAAAAAAAAAAAAATTTTTTTTTCTGCTTTAAATTAAGTAATTCTATCTTGTTTTTCATATATATATATATATATATATATTCAAATATTTTTATATTTAATTTTTTTTTGATGGGTAAAATTTATTTTTTTCAGTAATTGCTTCAATTAAATAATTTGTTTGATTTTTTTTTGTGGAATTGCCAGTATCGCTGGTCTTCATTTGGTATTCAGTTGTAGCTTTAAATTTTACTAACTTTTGGTTTAGGTAACTTTAATTATAACTATAATTTATTCAGTTTTCTATAAAGTAAATATAAGTTAGAAATTTTTTAAAATAATATTTTTGGTTTACATTTATTAAAAATTAATTCTCATTACTTTTAAAATCACGTTTAAATTCAATTTTGGTTAATTTTTTTTTTGTAGCTTTAAAATTTTTTTTTTGTTTCTCTGTTTCACTCAATCTTTTCATAATGGACGAATTAATTAAGGCATTTAATGTGGATCCTAATTCAATTGATCAGGCGGAAATGATGAGAGTATTGACGGCTCAAGTTCAACTGCTGACCAACGAAGTGAGAATACAGCTGGATGCGGAACAAGCAGCCGGTGTGCATAGTCAGTTAAATCCAACGTTAAAAATTCCTGTTCCGGAGGTGTCTTTTGGGCCACCTCCTCACCCTGATTTTGCTGGTCCTGCAAGAGGTCCACTAGTTTCCACGGCGCTAAACCTGCAGGACAATAATTTGCCTGAATTAACTCATTCTTTCATGGAACCTGTCTCTAAAGAGCGTTCATCTCCGGAGCAGGCCACCCAACGTCCTAATTTTCAGTCAGCACCAGATGCTAGAGATCTTCATAATAGTACTTTGAATCCCGTGCCTTCAGCAATTCATAATCCACCTGTTCAGTTCAACTCCGATTTCAATAGACGTTCCTTATCTCGATGTGGGATTTCCTACACAGGTTCACCTTCTGGCATAACAGTGGACATGTTCCTTTTTCAGCTGGACTCTGTAGTGAAATCCAACAATCTCTCACCTTCTTCTGTACTTCTGGATCTGCATCTTGTCCTGAAAGATGTGGCACTGCAGTGGTACTGGACCTACCGCAGGTATAATCCTTCAGCACCTTGGGATAGCCTCCGATTAGCCTTCCAAGAAAGATTTAAAGATAGGCGTACTCCCTACGAAATTCGTCGTATGGTTGAGTCTCGTAAACAGTTACCTAACGAATCATTCTTGGAGTTTTATCATCACATGTGGAATTTGGCCCTGCAGTGTCACACCCCTTACAGCGACGATGACTTCATACAACTACTGATGAACAATATGAAGCCTGTCCTTCAGTATCAACTTACTGATCGACACTTCTCACATATCAATGAGCTCATCAAAAGTTGTACTTCATGGGAAGATTCGCTAAAACGTTTTCGTTCTCCACCTGATTACTCGATGCACCCTCGTCATAGTATCAATGAACTCGGTGTTGAGAGTATGTATGATTCAGAACCAGTCGTTCCAATTTCTAATCCGTCAGTTTTGTCCGCAGATACGTCAGGAACCGCATATCGCGTTCCATCTGGTGTTTTTGTTCCGACGTCCGAATCTGTGCAACATATTTCTGCGATTAGTCCAAGTCATTCTTATCGTGCTCCAATGGGAACGACTATGACAAACTCTAAGTCTTTTAAACCCTCCTCTATTTCTCCTTCAACTAATGTAACCAATACCTCTAGATCTGGCCGCAATTACATTTGCTATAATTGTTCTGATATAGGGCATGGTTTTCAAGACTGTCCTCGTCCTCACTTGGGTGCCTTTTGCTATCGTTGTGGTCTCAAAGGCACCATTTCAACAAATTGTGTTCGTTGTGCGGGAAACCAGACCAGTGGTTCATGGAGATCGGGGAACCAGGAACCACAGACCATCTCAACCCCAACAATAATTACCCAAAGTAGATGCAGTCAGCAATACCGACCCAGAGTTTCGGAAGAGACTGATGCCAGATGGAAAGAATCAGTCGAACCAGTGAAAGTTCGCGTTGAGTCCTTTGACTCCGCAATCTCTTCTGGATCTGGTTCAGCTGGTTCCGACCTAATGGTATCGGACTCTTGCTTGCCTGTTTCTCCACCTGAATGTCGAGTAAATTCCTTTTCCAAATTGGAACACTCCATTCCTTCAACTTCTTCATTTAACAATAGTTCTAATTTTTCTGATTCCGTTCCGTCTCTCCCCAACACTTTTGGGAAACTCATCTCAGCTCAGTTACTTCGCTCAAAAAAATACTGGGAGCAACGTCGGATTTTGCGATCCTTTGTTGTTTCTTCAGTACTCGGTTCTGAGACAAGCGATAAACGGCCTTATGCCGATATTCTTGTCAATGATGTTCCATACCGAGGTCTATTAGATAGTGGAGCGAGTGTAAGTGTGTTGGGTTGTGGTTCTGAAAAGTTGTTGGCGGACAACAACCTTCATATTCATAATTTTCCTACTTCTATTCAGACTGCGAGTGGTCAATCTCAGAACGTCATTGGTTACATAAATGTTCAGGTTAGCTTTAATTCCCAATCTCATTACATGCGATTCTTTTTAGTACCTTCTCTAAAGCAATCTCTTTATTTAGGGATTGACTTTTGGAATAAATTCGGCATTACTTTGCAACTACCTGCGTTGAGTGAATTATCGGACTCCGCAGAAATATCTTGTTCTCCTAAATTCCATTCTCTCTCTCCAGATGATAACTTAAAGCTCTCTACAATAGTTAAAAAATTTCCGTCAAGTGCTAAAATGGGTCTTGGACGAACTACATTAATCTCTCATGAGATTGATGTTGGTGAATCCAAGCCTGTTAAGCAACGTTTTTACTCTGTTTCTCCTGCAAAGCAAAAACTAATGTATGATGAGCTAGATAGGATGTTATCACTGGATGTGATTGAAGAAAGCCACAGTTCATGGTGTTCTCCTGTCACCATGGTGCATAAGGCTAATGGCCAAGTACGCTTGTGTTTGGATGCCCGTGAGGTGAACAAGGTGACGGTCAGGGATGCGTATCCGCTTCCCCTTATTAACGGATTGTTGGGTCGTTTGGATCAAACTCGCTATATATCAACTATTGATCTAAAAGATGCCTTTTGGCAGATACCACTCGACCCGCAATCCCGAGATAAGACGGCGTTTACTGTCCCTGGTCGTCCCTTGTACCACTTCAAGGTCATGCCCTTTGGGTTGTGCAACGCTCCCCAAACCTTGTGTCGCCTTATGCATCGGGTGATTCCTTATCAACTGCACGACAAAGTATTCGTCTACCTTGATGATTTATTGGTTACTTCGTCCACTTTTGATGAACACTTGGAACTTTTGGAAGTAGTGGCTTCGTTGCTAGTAAAGGCTGGTTTAACCATAAATTTAGAAAAGAGTCAGTTTGTTTTGAAGGAGGTTAAATACCTGGGTTATTTAGTGGGTGATGGTTGCCTTCGCACCAACCCAGAAAAATGTAAGGCAATTAGAGAATTTCCTCGACCAAAAACAACTAAACAAATACGTAGTTTCTTGGGTTTATGTGGGTGGTATAGGCGTTTTATTAAAAACTTCGCGTCTTTAGCTGCTCCACTAACCGATCTGACAGGGAAAAAATCTAAGTCTAAATGGAATCTTCACGCTGAGGAATCCTTCCAATCTCTTAAAGTATCTTTATCGTCTGCTCCTGTTTTAGCTAATCCTGACTATGGGCGCCCTTTCTTCATCCAATGCGACGCAAGTGCTGTTGGCGTGGGTAGTGTACTTTTTCAGCTTGATCCTGATGGCGCTGAACACCCCATTGAATTCTTTTCGCACAAACTTAATGCCGCTCAGAGGAATTATTCTGTAACTGAGTTGGAGTGCTACGCAGCAGTACTTAGCGTCCAAAAATTTCGGCCCTATATCGAGGGATACCCGTTCACGATTTATACTGATCACGCTAGTCTCCGCTGGTTGATGTCCCAAAAAGATCTATCTGGTAGACTCGCCCGCTGGAGTTTAAAACTGCAAGCGTACAAATTTGATATCGGATATCGTAAAGGAACGGTGAATGTTGTACCTGATGCCCTCTCCAGAGCTTTTTATAGTGAGCCCACAGACGATGTAAGTAATGATCAACCTTTTCCTCCTGTTGAAACTACTTTGAATGATGATTCCTCCTTACCTTGTAATTCTCCTGTGATACAAGAAAATGTGTCCAGTTTAAATTCTTCAAGTGACAATTCGGTTCTACATATTGATCTTAACTCTTCAGCTTTTCAGGACGATGAATATGTACAACAGATCAATCGAGTACGACTATTAAAAGATTGTGATCACAACTTCAAAATCCGTGATAATAAACTCTTGATCTTACCTTCCTACGCTTCTCGTTATACGTCCACTGATTTGTCTGAATGGAAGTTAGTAGTTCCGTTGTCCTTGACTGCAAACTTAATTGAACTGGCTCATTCTTCTCCTACTTCTGCTCATATGGGTATTAAAAAAACTGTAGAACGACTTCAACGGCAATTTTTCTGGTTTGGTATGACTAAACAAATCAAACTTTTCATCTCTAATTGTTTACAATGCAAGATGAATAAGCCTGTAAATTTTAGCACTCAACCTTTGATGGGTTCTCAAACTGAGTCTACCAGACCTTTTGAAAAATTGTTCGTTGATTTCCTTGGACCATATCCTCGCTCCAAACGAGGTAATACCTGTATCGCTATAGTGTTGGATCATTATTCAAAGTTTGTTCTAGTCAAACCATTGCGTGAAGCTTCCGCCTCTTCTCTGTGTAGCTTTTTGGAAAATGAGGTGTTTTTACTTTTCTCTGTGCCTGCAGTGATTACTTCTGATAATGGTAAGCAATTCATATCTAACTTATTTAAAGATCTCTTGAAAAAGTATAATGTTGATCATATACGTACTCCTATTTACTCTCCTCAAAGCAACGCTTCTGAGAGAGTTAATCGGACGTTACTGTCTAGTATTCGGTCTTATCTTGATGATCATGCACATAATGAATGGGATTGCCATCTTTCTGAAATCACTGCAGCATTGCGAAATGTTAAACACGACGTCACGAATTTTTCTCCTCACTATTTGGTCTTTGGTCAACACATGTCACTAAACGGTTCAGATTATGCTTTACGTAAACTTTTATCTCCTCAGGATGATAACGAAATACATGTGTTGTCCAAATCTAATAGATTGAATCTTGTTCGTGATCAAATAACTCATTACCTGAAAGTTGCACATGAGAAATCAGCTGTTCGATATAATTTGCGTAGTAAAACTAGGAATTTCCTGCCTAATCAACCTGTGTTTGTCCGATCCTTCGCACAAAGTAGTGCTCCTGATAGATTTTCTGCAAAGTTAGCTGCTAAGTTTATTCCTGCTTTTATCACTGATAAAATCGGAACAGTCTCGTATAATATCAGAAATCTTGATGGAAAACCTTTGGGAGTTTATCATGCCAAGGATATACGATTGTGACAAATTATTAGTGAAATTTTTTTCTCCTTCCCTCTTACTTTCATGCCTGGCTTTGAGATCTTTTCTCGGGTGTGAGTCGTCCCCACGCTGTAACAACCGCTTGTGGTTGTTATGATCTGTTTAATTTAAATCTGTAATTACGGTTGAAAATCCCAACAAGGTTGCATGTTTATCCACTGCGCTGCATAAAATCTCTTCCACTACACGTCATTCTTTCTTTGGCTTAATTTGTAATAGAAAATATATTTTTTTTTTTGGTAGAGTGTACCATTTAGCATTTTATACTTCTCCTTATTTTGGTCGGTTACTCGATTCATTTTATCATTTTTTGTTTGATGGTATGTAATGACGTGTAGTGGTTGTCGTTTTGCTTTATCTGTTTTGTTTTGGTTAGCGCGTGGATTTCCCATGTAAATGGAATGTTCCAGTGATTAAATTAAATAGTATTGGTGTGTGCGAGTCGATTTTGGGTGATGTCGTATGTGTACGTCATCCGAAATCTATCGGTCGGGTTATATTTTATTTTTTTTTGATTGTTAATTTTTGGGTGGGGGAAAAAGTTATTTTGTACGCGTCCGTATTTTTTTTGGTTAGTCTCGTTTGTGATATTAAATAGGAGGGTCTCGCTTTAAATTTAAATAAAAATTGAACTCTAGTTTTTTTTGGAAAACAAAAAAAATGTCAAGTTTGGTGTGACGGTTGAAGTGTGCTGTTTTTTTTTGTGATTAGCCACAAATATTAATATTTTTTTTTAAAATTAAGAAAAAAAAATTGTTTTGATTGTTTAAAAGTTTTTCGTGCCTAAGAGTCATATTGATTTTTTTGTTGTTTTTGATTATGAACTTTGTTTAGGTACTTATGGCATCATAGAATAAATAATAAAAAATTAACTTTGATTTGTTTGCTGTGCTCTTGGTGAAATTGTAACAAAGAGAGACTTAGTTTAATAATTTTATATACTTATATACCAGCAAATTTTAATGATAAATAAAATTATAAAATCATAAATCTAAAGTGCGAGTTTTTTATATCGGGTTAAGGCAACGAACCATTTACCAGTAAATAAAGAAAACCTTTTGGGGGTTTTCTTCTTGTTGTTTTGGCTGGAATAATCATCTGGCGTGGCGGAACTCGTGTGTTGAAAAAAAAAACAAAAATAATAAACAACCGAACAAAAGGATCAAATATAATAAAACCACTATTCGTCGGTTGAGTGATCGAAATAAACCTGAGTGTATGTTTATAAATTGTGAGGCGACCATTTTTGTTGAGGGTTCATAAACACGCCAGATCAGTCACATCGGGTATTGCGGCGGGGTTATCCAATAAAACTCAAAATTGGTGCTATTGTTTATTGAGCGGGTGCAACATTGCTAGTTCAACGTGTGCGGTTAATTAGTCCAGTGAGGATCAGTTGTGTTATTGGATTTGTGAAAACAACTCCGTGATCAAGCGGAGTGGTGTTCGGGTTGAATGAAGCTGAGTTCCTGCGTCGGCGCTGGTAGCGGTTTTGTGTTCGGACGGGGCAAAATATGTATTCAGGTAAGGTGTATGGTGCAAAAATATATAATAAGTACCATTTACACCGCGTGTATTTTTAAGTTATATAATCTTGTGTGAACCAAATTTGATGGTTTTTTTTTGTCTTTCATTATTATATTTCTATTACATTTATTTCAATTTATTTCAATTTTATACATTTTCGCGGTTTACAGGTTCCGGGTGGCGTCACATGCGACACACCCCAAATTCGATTCGCACCACGTTTTTTTTTCTGGTTTTATTTTCATTAACGGTTCATTTTTTCTTTCAAATTTTTGTTTTTCACATTTCATTATTCTCATTTCATTTTTTTTCTCGATTTGGGTTTTTCCTGCGTAATTACAGTTTTTCCCTCTTTTATCATTTTCAAGTTTTTAGTGATGTGTAATTAATTAGTTCTTTGTGATTGCGTGAGGATGGGCGGCCTTATGCTGACCTAGGCCTTGAGCAGGGTCGCCGGAGTGGCACCGGCATCCCTGTCGAACGCAAATTTTGTTTTTATGATTATCTACCACTGTGGTCGTGGCACAGTAGAATAATTTTCTTGTCCCCTTCGTTTTATCTCTATGCGGTTTTCAAGCATAGTAATATGTCTGGTAACCCCCACGCCTAGCGGCGAGCTTCAGCCAGCGCAATACCGCAACCAGACCTCTATTGCTATGTTCTGTTTAACAAAATCCCTTTTGGGGGATTTTGTTACAACATCTCAATTAGATCACGGAAAGACAACAAGAAAAACATGAAATTGATAATAAGTTAATTATTTGCTTTGATCAATTAATATTTCCAACTCAATCTAATTTTCTAATTCGCAATAACAAATCTATGATGATCGATTGAAATATTTAAGAATTATTTTTAATTGGTAAAACAATTCGGAACTGTCTTTAATTCTATACAAGGTACGCTTGCGTGATATTACATTTTAAATGTATGTTGTTGCATATAAATGATCTAACAAACGTACATTTTTAGGCAAAACTAAAATTGGGTTGCCTTATGTTAGTAAAATATTTAAAAAAGTTTTCTCGTATTTCGGATATAAAATTGTAGTTTTTTAAATTTTCTAAATCTATTAAAATTCGTATATTTAAAATATTATTTGTTTGTTAAGCAGTTTTTAAAGTTTAAATTTCAAGGTCTCTAGTACTTCTTAAATTCTCGGGGATGCTTAAAAGAGTTCAAATTGTTAGATTAGTTTAACATTTCTATTTTGTTAATTCCAGTTTTTCTTAAGCATCTAAAATCGTTGATTTTGTGTGAATTAGTAAATGAAATTTTGCAATGTCCTGAAATTGGTACTGAAATCCTTATTATTGGCCTTACAAATCTAAAAATTGTTAAATTATTAATTTTGGTTTTAATTTTTAAGTTTTTCCAATTTTTAAATTCTTAAATTCTGTTTATATCAAAAATGATTAAAATAATTAAAATAACTATTTTTTTAACTTCTAAATCTTACCATAAATTATTAAAATTTTGAAATGTCTTAAAATCTTGTTTATCAAAAATAGGCTCTTACGTTTTTGAAATTTTGAAAAAATTTAAAGATCAATTAAATATAATTTTCTTAAAATCTTAAAATTTCAAATTCTCAAAATTTTTAAATATTTGGAATTTTTTTCAAATCCACAGACAAAATTTAAATTTTTTTAAAAATTTGAAATAATTTTCATTGATGTCTTAAAGTGTTTAGAAGATTTAGAGTATAAAGAAGGTTCCTAAAATTTCTTAAACATTCAATCCTGGAATATTGTAAATTTCGTGCAACATAAACATTTTTGAGTACTTAAATTTTACAATTTTAAATAAAATTTAATTCTTTAAAACTTTTAAATGCCTTAAAATCTCCAAAATACCTAAGAATTAAATTTGTAGAAATCATAAGATTGATTGAATTTCACTACATTATTAAATTCCTCGAACTTTTGAAATTTTCAAAATATAAAAACGTCGACGTGTGGTTTATTATAGCCTAGATAACATTTTATTTTTAAAGTATTGTTTGGATGTTATTATTTGGATGTTATTTTTAAAATAATTATGATAAGTTCATTTTACGGATTAGTAAGTGGGTATGGAAAATAAATCAATCATAAATCGTGAACAATGTTTTTGATGCAATCTGTTTACATACAGTTCGACGAAACCCTTATATTAGTTAACACAAATTGTTCACAGGTTTTTGAAATTAAACAGAAGCTTATTGAATAGAAGATTTTGAGAATGTATGAACATAATGTGCGGAGACGCCTGAAAAAAAAAATAAATCATCTTAAAATTTCTCGAAATTCCAAAGCTTTAATTTAAAATTTCTTTAAATTTTTCTTAGTAATTAAAAAAGAAAATATTTAAAATTCCTAAAACTCATACAATCCTCGTAATTTGTGAATTTCTTAAAACCTTACAATTTTTAGAAATCTCAAAATTCTTAGAGTCTTGAATGTATCTTCTTAACCTTAAAATTTTTCAAACGATTTTAAAATGCAAAAAATTCTTAAAATTGCCCTACACAATTCTGATAACTCATTTTTATTCACTCTAGTTATTTTTATACCTCTTAAAAATATTAGAATATTTCTTTAAATTTTGGAACCTTTGGAAATTATTAAAATCATTAAATTTGTAAACTAGTTAGTTAAAGAAATTCTTGAAATATCTACTCAAATTCTTATTTTAACACTTAAAACTCTTACTTACAAGTCTTAAAACACTTCAATTCAAATTTTTTTTATCAATTTCTTGAAATTCATTCTTAAAACTTTTAAAAGATTCGTAAGTTTCTCTAACTCCTGAAAATCTTAGTTTCAGTTTTAGTAGGCAAAACTATTTTAAATCACAATTTTCAATTTTTTTTTTAAATATTATTTATGTGTTAACATTGATAAAAAAATTGTAAATTTTCAAATTCTGTAAAATTTAAAATAATTTTCTGAAATAGCTTAAACATTTAGAAGACTTAAAATCATAAGATGATTTAAATTCTACAATTCTTAAAACACATTAAACCTACGAAATTTGTGGATTTCTTGAAATCCTAAAAATTTTAGAGGACACACAATTCTTTGAATCTTATAGTAAAAAATTATTAGAAACCTAAAATTCTTAAAGATTAAACATAATAAAAATTTTTAAATTCTAAAAATTCTCAAAATTCTTAAAATTTATATTCTAAAAATTTTTACCACTCTTAAGTTGTCCGAAATTAGTCGTAACTTGTTCTTAGAAAGAAGAAATAAGAGAATCCATTAAAGATACTCATACACAAGTTTTTGAAATTCTTTAAATAATTAATTTTTGTAATACGTATTTGAAAAAATTTAAACATCAATTAGAATAAAAATTTCCTGAAAATCGTAAATTTTTCAAATTTTTTAAATATTCGGAAATTTTCTTCAAGATAGCAAAACAAATTAAAATTATATTTTTTTTAAACATTTTAAATAATTTTTGTAGATGTCTGAAAGATTTTAGAAGGTTCACTCTATATAGATGATTTAAAATCTAAAATTATTAAAACACATTATTAAGTTGTAAATGTAATAAATAATCTTAGCTTTTAAAAAATGTATAATCCGTGTGATCATTACATTTTTTAGAACATGAAAGTTACTAATACAAAAAAAAATGAAATTGAAATCTTAAATTTTTCATATAAATAAAAATGTTTATATTTTGAAATCTCCTGAAATTCTTAGAATTTTTAAAACTAATGGATTTTTTAACTATATAAAATAAAAATAAAATAAAATTAAAATTAAAACTTTTAGAGCCTAAAAATCATTCATAACAATTTAAATAAATTCGAACGTAAAAACTCTGGAGTATTCAAAAAGTTGTAACATTCTTTGAATTTGTAAATTTATTTTAATTAAAATTCCAAGGATCTTAAAATTTTAAAAATAATTAAATTTTTAATATTTTTAAATTTTATAATTCACCTTACTTGAAAAATATTTAGATTCTTTCATGAAATTCTCTAAATTTCAAACACAATTTTTTATAATTTTTAGACTTTAAACTCTCAAAATTTGGCAAATTCGTAAATTTCTATAAATAATTTGTTTTTAATTTTCTTTAGTAGTATCTAAACGTTTGAAATTCTAAAAATTCTTGAAATATTTTTTTCTACTTGAAATTCTAAAATTTTTAGACGTCCGAAATTTCTCAGAAACTTAATTATTTATGCTTTAACTAAATGCTTAAATTCATGGAATTATTAATTCTTGAAATATTTCAAATCGAAAATGTTTAGTTCTGATATTAAAGTTTATTAAATTTGTTAATTGATTGAAATTGTTTTTAAAACGGGATTATAATATATCTTCAAATATTCTAGATTCTTTAAGTTTATGAAATCCTTAAATTAACGATTCTCTAAATTTTTGATTAATCTTACACTTTTTAAAAATGTACAAGCAATAAACATCATTTTGTTAAAATATTTAAAATTGAGTAAATCTTTGAATTTCGAGAATTATCGAAATAACTTGAGAAATATTTAAATTCTAAATTTTGTTCTAAACTCATGAAAATTTTAGTTTTTATATAAAATAAAATTTACTGAAATTTCTAATAAATTTCTTTAAATGTTTAAAATTATTTTGAATTTTTTACCTTTCTCGAATTTTCTGAGAAATTTTTTCAACTCTTGAAATTTTTAAAATATTTGGGTTTTATCTTAAAGCTCGTAAAAAAAATTAAATTTTAAAATTTGTAGTAGTTTGTCTTAGATATACAAAAAAATCGAATGCTTACATAAGATGATTTAAAATGTAAAATTTTTAAAACACATTAAATTTTTGAAATTTGTAAATTTCTTGTAACTTAAACATTTTAGAGAAGTTAAAACAGCCAATCCCCATAGTCGTATTTTGTAGTGACGTGACTATAGTCGTTATTTGAATTTCCAGAATGCGAACCAAGTCACATGACTGCAACTAGAAATATATCAGGCAAATTAGAAATAGAATCGTATTATAACAATTATTATTATAGTGTAACAGTGTACACAATTATTCAAAAAACAAGATTTTAAAATTTACAACTAAATAGTTGTGTCCTTTTATTTTGTGGTATTCGTTCGTCACTTGCAAAATCAAATGGCATCTGCCGTATAAGGTGGCTTTAGATGCAACAAACGCCTAAGAAAACGGCAAAATTGTGATGTGTCATGACCTTAGCCATGAATGACACAACCCAAAATGACTATAATATTGAGGTTGATAATAAATTTAAATTAAATTGTAAAATTTCATAAAATCCCTATAATTTTTAAAATTTAGAATATGCATAATTTTGTGCTTTCCTTTATTCCTTGAAATTTTTTATAAAATTTGTAATTTGGCTTATAACTTTCGAACACTATAAAAAGAAATTAAACATTCTTAAAGATTAATGTGCTAAAAAGTCTTCAAATTTTTGTTACTACTTTAACATTGCTCCTTAATATTCTATAAATTTGAAAATTATTTTTGATACAATTTTGTAAAATAATTACAGCTAAAATATTTTATAATTTTATATTTCGCATAATCCTAAGAATAGTTACGTTCTTAAATTTATTCCTTTAAATTTATGAAACTGCTGAAATTTTCAAAGCAATTTTTATAACGTGAGAAATCCTTATTCATATTTTTTTTTAAGTTTATTTAATAATTTTTTCAATAATTAGGTTAGGTTAGGGTAATAATTAAGTTTCTTGTAATTTTCCAAGCATTTATTTAAAATTTTTATAATTTGTAGAAATTTTGCAAATTCGTTGAATTTATAAATTTGTGTTTAGAAAGTTTCGTCTTAAAATTCTTGAAATTGAGACAACTGAGTAAACTTTTTGAAATTCTAAAATACTCAAAAATCTGAAATTTCTCAGAAATTTAAATACTGTCTTAACTAAACTTTTAAACTCTTTAAAATGTTTTAAAATTTCAAATCTTAAAATTTTGCAAATTCATTAAATTTGCAAATTTCTGTAAATAATTTAATGTTCTTTAAATCTTAGAAAATTTTGTCTGAAAACTCTCAATTTAAAATCCTACAAATTTTGAAACTCTTGGAACTTGTAAATTTTTTCAAATATTAAAATACTCAAAAATATGAAATTTCTCAGAAATTTAAATAATTACTGTCTTAAGTAAATTTTTAAACTTTTAAAATTTCTTCAAATTTAAAATTGAATTTATAAATTTTTTTGAAATAGTTTATTTTTATTTTTTTTAATCTTGAAAAGTTCTCTTTTAAAATTCTAAATTTAAATTCCTACAAATTTTGAAACTGTGCAAATTTGTAGATTTTTTGAAATAAGAAAAAACTCAGAAACCTGAAATTTTTCAGAAATTTAAATACTGGCTTAACTGTTTAAAATTAATTAAAATTTAAACACCTACAATTTTGCAAATTCATTGAATTTCTAAATTTCTATAAATAATTTCTTTTTTTAAATCTTATAAAATTTCATCTGAAAACTCTTAATTTTAAATCCTACAAATTTTGAAACTCTTGAAATTTGGAAATTTCTTGAAATTCTAAAATAATCATCATTCTGAAATTTCAAACAAATTCAAATATTGTGTTAACTGAATTGTTAAACTCTTTAAAAATTAAAAACTTAAAATTTTGCAAATTCATTGATTTGGCAAATTTCTCTAAATAATTTAATTTTATTTAAACTTAGAAAGTTTGTCTGAAAATTTTTATTTTAAAATCTTAAAAATTTTGAAACACTTAAAATTAGAAAACTTTTTGAAATTCTAAAAGATTCAGAAAACTGAAATTTCTCAGAAATTTAAATACTGTCTTAACTAAATTGTTAAACTCTTTAAAATGTTTTAAAATTGTAAATCTTAAAATTTCGCAAATTCATTGTACATATTTGAAAATTTCTGTAAATAATTTATTGTTTTTTAAATCTAAGAAAATTTTGTCTGAAAACTCTTAAAAAAAAATCCTACAAATTTTGAAACTCTTGGAATTTGTAAATTTCTTGAAATACTAAAAATTCTGAAATTTCTCAGAAATTTAAATAATTACTATCTTAAGTAAAATTTCAAACTTTTAAAAATTTCTTCCAATAAAAGCATAAAATTTTGCAGAATCATTGAGTCTGTTAATTTTTGTAAATAATTGAATTTTTTTTTTTTAATCTTAAAAAGTTTGATTTTATTAAGCTCTTAATTTAAAATTTTACAAATTTTGAAACTATTAAAATTTGTAAATTTCTTGAAATCAGAGAAAACTCAGAAACCTGAAATTTTTCATAAATTAAAATACTGTTTTAACTAAATTTTTAAACGTTTAAAATTACTTAAAATTAAAACTTAAAATTTCGCAAATTCATTGAATTTGTAAATTTTTATAACTAATTTATTTTTTTAAGTCCTACAAATTTTGAAACTCTTTAAATTTATAAATTCTTGAAATATTAAAATACTCATCATTCAGAAATTTCAAACAAATTCAAATATTGTCTTAACTCAATTGTTAAACTCTTTAAAATTGTAAAGCTTAAAATTGTGCAAATTCATTGAAATTATAAATTTCTGTAAATAATTTAATTTTTTCTCAAATCTTAGAAAGTTTCGTCTTAAAATTCTTATTTTAAAATCTATAAAATTTTGAAACTCTTGGAATTAGTTAACTTTTTGAAATTCTGAAATACTCAGAAATTTGAAATTTCTCAGAAATTTAAATATTGTCCTAACTAAATTTTTAAATTCTTTGAAATGTTTTAATATTTCAAATCTTAAAATTTTGCAAATTCATTGAATTTGTAAATTTCTGTAAATAATTTAAAACCCCTTAAATTAGAAGCCTACAAATTTTGAAACTCTTGAAATTTGTAAATTTTTTGAAATATTGTACTCAAATACTCAAAAATCTGAAATTTCTCAAAAATGTAAATAATTACTGTCTTAAGTAAATTTTTAAACTTTAAAAAATTTCTTCAAATTTAAAATCATTGAATTTGTAAACTTTTTTGAAATAATTAATTTTTTTTTGAATCCTAAAAGTTTCCTTTTCAAACTCTTATATTAAAATCCTACAAATTTTGGAACTCTTGAAATTTGTAAATATCTTGAAATCAGATTAAAACTCAGAAATCTGAAATTTTTCAAAAATTTAAATACTGGTTTAACTGTTTTAAACTGTTTAAAATTACTTAAAATTAGAACCTAAAATTTTGCAAATTCATTGAATTTGTAAATTTCTATAAATAATTTTTTTTTTAAATCTTAAAAAATTTTGTCTGAAACTCTTAAATTAAAATCTTACAAATTTTGAAACTCTTGAGATTTTTAAATTTCTTGAAATCAGAAAAAACTCCGAAACTGGAAATTTTTCAGAAATATAAATACTGGCATAACTAAATTATTAAACTCTTTAAAATTTCTTAAATAGTAAAATCCACTAAATTTACCTAAAATACTAAAAATTCTTTAAAACCGAATATTTTGTTACATATTTAAACAACTTGTGAAATTCTTAAAATTCTAAATTTGATATTTAGTAAATCTGTAGATTTTTGAAATGATTTAAAACCTTGAGTTATGATTCTGTAAATTCAAATTTTTTTTCTTAGACCAAAAAAACTTTTGACTTCTGGAATCTGGATCATTAGAATTTAAATTTATGATTTAAGTTTTTTTATTTGTTTGTATTGCTCGAGCATGTTAATTACCAGTTAAAGGCCGAACGAATTATTAGAAGAGAGCTCACATGGCACTAACTCAAATTTTAAAATTAGGGAAGTTCTATACTTGCACAAGAGTAATAGTCGACGAACATTAGGATTCAGCGTAAAAAAATCTTAAATTAATATCAACAATTTCACGACACAATTCATAGAAAATCGTAACAAACGGTTTAGGTTTGTCACAAAACTAAAACAGGTTAACGAAATAAGATCAAATTTTCTTCCAATTTTGGATGGAAATAAATTTATGCAAATTACATTTTTGTACACACACGCACGCATATAAGACAAAATATCTTAATTTTAATGGGTTTTCATCTTTAGATTTATATAGCAGATAGTAAATATTTAATAGAGATTTTATGATCACTTTTAATTATTAATTAGATGCTTTAAAATCTGTTTAGACGTGAGATACCAAATTTTTAATGCATTTCCTGCATCGACTTATGGTGTAATTAATTAACCAATTCTTAGTAAAGTAATTAGCAGCATCGTATAACATCTTTTCTGTTTTGGTATTTTAATTATTGCTATTGAATACCGTACCACACGTGTTACAGTAGCCGCGCATACTAAATCGACGACTTCTGATGCTATTTATTTGGCTTCTATTTAACTTATGGTTTTTAGTTTCATCTTAATACAAAAAAAACTCTTCGAAAAAAAAATCATTTAACATTTTTTTATAATTATTAATGGGCGTTTCAATGAGATCATAAATTTACGTTTTCGTTCATATCTCCGATGTTCCAAGCATACAATTATTAACTACATTTGCTTTGTAGTGAAATGTGATATGCCAATTAATTCGATCGTAATTATATGTTGAAAAATTAAAAGAGTTTATGACACGGTCGGTTATGGATACTTTATGAATTTTAATTAGTTTAGTTCGGACCAAACATGCTTAACATGAATTATCGATTATTTATGCAATTTATATTAATTAAATATGTATAATGTCGGCGGATTAATCGAAAATTATTAACGAAATTTAATATTTAATTTTGTTATGAATTGAAGCCTATTTTTATTTGCGATGTGCACATTTTAAATCAGTTCACGAAACGTGTTCACAAACATGTAATAATATTACAAAAGCAAAATCATATTTATGCATTTAACACGAACACAATACCACTCACGTATCATTTTGTTTCTATTTTAAAACTATTAAATTGTAATTTTTCTCTTATTTTATAACCATAATATGTAAATATTTAGTAATATGCATAATATTCTAGATGTAAAATAACCGGACATAAAATATCAAAAAACAAGAAAATATTTATTTTGACGTGAAAAACATAAACAAATAAAAATTATAAAAATAAATTATAAATGCAGAAAATAAAAATACTTGGCATAAGAGATTTACGAGTTTGTTTAAGTTCTACAATTTTTATGTGATCAAAGGATTTGTTCGTTGATTATTTTATGAACATAGCAAGGGAGAAATCAGATACGATTAGATATACATAGGAATACAAATCCAACAACCCACCTGAAGGGATTTACTTATTCATTAAAGTTGAGGTTTGAAAAAGTAATTAAATTCGAAGGAAAAATCTTAATTTGAAAGATCTAAAATAAGGACTGAAAAGCATCAACAAAAGCATAAATTTAAATTGAAGTAATTTTACTCGCCGCAATTAACGTTATAATTTTAATAAATTATTACGATTTAATACTGAAAATATTAGACGTACATTTCCAACTTTATTCTTGCAATTATTAGACCAGACCAATTAATTCAAGGTTTCAAAATGACCATTGAAAACCCAAACGGTTTAGCATTATTTTGGATATTTTTTTTGGAGAACTAAGTGTATAATTCCAAACTGGCAATGACTTACAAAATTAATATCAAATAAATCTAAATTAAAAAGAATTTATTCCACAACTTAATGCAATTCGGGCTGCAATAGTTCTGTTATAGCATTCAGATGACCTACTAGAAATTTCATTAAACGAGTAGATTTCCATTTCATATTCTATTCTTCCTCCCTATAAATTTTAACATCTCAAAAATTTCTGATAATCTTTAATGATTCTCGAATTACTTTCAATAATCTAGTAAACCTCGAATAACCTCGAATGACATCAAAGTTAAACATATTAAGGGTGTAAGCAATAAACACATTTGAAAATTTCGAAAAGTCTGCCGGTGTATGGTAAGCCGTTCTCTAAGCCGGAATTTCTCTAAATCGACAATAATGATCGCTGTGTCTGCCAAAGAGCTTTTGCCATAAATATAAATAGTAATGTTGGGCGAAGAGGTTACAATAATCTCTAAAACCTTAGATCAGATATTTCCAAGAATCTCGGATTTTCTTGAATAATTTCGAATCTTTAATTATATAGAATATTCTCATTGAAAAGCGACCCAATGCTATGAGCAAAAACTCAAAAATTCCAATAACCTCGAATACAACAAAGCGAAACCTAAGCATCTCAACATCATTATAAAATAAAATAGTTTCGAAAACTCCATAACACATAGTGATCCGGATCAGATTAAAGTTTACATTGAAAGCAACAACAAAAATTTAAAAAATGTTGTTTTTGGATCAAATTGTTGATCCGAGTTGCTTATTTCATGAAACATGATCTGATCCGGTCCATGTCAATCGTCAAGAAATGCGGCTAATGTCAAATAATTGTAGAAAACTCAGTTAACCTCGAAAACATGTGGAATATTAAAGTTAAATTTCAAAATGTTTAACATTATCTTGTATAATCTAAAAAATAATTTCGAACAAATTCGAAACCTCGAAAAATGTCGGACTAAAATATGTTGCCTAAGCAATAATCTTTAACAATATTCAATAATCTCCAAAGTTTTTGAAAATTACGGATGTCTTAAAAGCATACTCTCGCCAATCTCGAAAACCATGGCTAACCGTAAAACGTAAAGCCACTGTTGGATAGTCTTGGACAATCCTACATTACTTTAAAATTGTATATCTCGGGAATATCAACAATTTTTGAATTAATGAACATACCTGAAACTTTAACCAGTCAAAACCAAGCAACTTAGCAGAATGACTGCAAATTTACGAAAAAATGTCAAAAACCCAGATAATATCCAATTCATTAAGTCGATTTCACAATATGGAATCGCGCTCTTCTGGAATATTTTGTTTTATCTATAATCCTAGTTTTTCATACCTACACCATCTCGAATAATCTCGAAAAATATCGAACTTCTCTTCCAGTTTATAAAATCGTTTTACTGAAATTACGATTCCAGGACATTTTCTCGCACACATTTCATCGCGCACATTTTCTCATGCACATTTCCTCTCACACATTTCTTCGCGGGAACATATTCTCGTTATAAATTCTGGAAAATAGGGATTTAAAATCGTTTTAAATTCTGGAAAATGGAGATTTTAATTTTAAATTCAAAATAAACACAAATTATAAATTCTGGAAAATGGGGATTTCAAGTCGCTTTAAATTCTGGAAAATGGGGGATTTAAAAACGCTTTAAATTCTGGAAAATGGGGATTTTAATTCGCTTTAAATTCTGGAAAATAGGGATTTTAATTTTAAAACGAAAATAAACAAAAAATTTTGAATTCTGGAAAATGGGGATTTTAAATCGCTTTAGATTCTGGAAAATGGCGATTTTAATTTTAAAACGAAACTAAACACAAATTATAAATTCTAGAAACTGGGGATTTAAAATCGCTTTAAATTCTGGAAAATGGGGATTTAAATTCGCTATAAATTCTGGAAAATGGAATTTTAATTTTAAAACGAAAATAAACAAAAATTTTGAATTTTGGAAATCGGGGATTTAGAATCGCTATAGATTCTGGAAAATGGGGATTTAAAATCGCTTAAAATTCTGGAAAATGGGGATTTTAATTTTAAAACGAAAATAAACAAAAATTATAAATTCTGGAAAATGGGGATTTAATATCGCTATAAATTCTGGAAAATGGAATTTTAATTTTAAAACGAAAATAAACAAAAATTTTGAATTTTGGAAAACGGGGATTTAGAATCACTATAAATTCCGGAAAATGGGGATTTAAAATCGCTTAAAATTCTGGAAAATGGGGATTTTAATTTTAAAACGAAAATAAACAAAAATTATAAATTCTGGAAAATGGGGATTTAATATCGCTATAAATTCTGGAAAATGGAATTTTAATTTTAAAACGAAAATAAACAAAAATTTTGAATTTTGGAAACCGGGGATTTAGAATCACTATAAATTCCGGAAAATGGGGATTTAAAATCGCTTAAAATTCCGGAAAATGGGGATTTTAATTTTAAAACGAAAATAAACACAAATTATAAATTCTGGAAAATAGGGATTTAAATTCGCTTTAAATTCTGGAAAATGGGGATTTAAAATCGCTTTAAATTCTGCAAGTCGGGGATTTTAATTTTAAAACGAAAATAAACAAAAATTATAAATTTTGGAAAATGGGGATTTAAATTCGCTATAAATTCTGGAAAATGGAATTTTAATTTTAAAACGGAAATAAACAAAAATTTTGAATTTTGGAAATCGGGGATTTAGAATCGCTATAAATTCTGGAAAATGGGGATTTAAAATCGCTATAAATTCTGAAAAATGGGGATTTAAAATCGCTTTTAATTTTGGAAAATGGGGATTTAAAATCGCTTTAAATTCTGAAAAACGGGGATTTTAATTTTCAATCGAAAAAAAACACAAATTATAAATTCTGGAAAATGGGGATTACAAATCGCTAAATTCTGGAAAATGGGGATTTTCATTTTAAAACGAAAATAAACAAAAATTTTAAAATCTGGAAAATGAAAATTTAAAATCGCTATAAATTCTGGAAGATGAGGATTTAAATTTTAAAACGAAAATCCAAACGGAAATGAACACAAATTATAAAATCTGGAAAATGGGAATTAAAAATCGCTATAAATCCTGTAAAATGGAGTTTTTAATTTTAAAACGAAAATAAACAAAAATTTTGAATTTTGGAAATCGGGGATTTAGAATCGCTATAAATTCTGTAAAATGGGGATTTAAATTCGCTTTAAATTCTGGAAAATAGGGATTTTAATTTTAAATCGAAAATAAACAAAAATTCTGGAAAATGGGGATTTAATATCGCTATAAATTCTGAAAATGGAATTTTTATTTTAAAACGAAAATAAACAAAAATTTTGAATTCTGGAAAATGGGGATTTTAAATCGCTTTAGATTCTGGAAAATTGCGATCTTAATTTTAAAACAAAAATAAACAAAAATTTTGAATTTTGGAAATCGGGGATTTAGAATCGCTATAAATTCTGGAAAATGGGGATTTAAAATCGCTTTAAATTCTGAAAAACGGGGATTTTAATTTTCAATCGAAAAAAAACACAAATTATAAATTCTGGAAAATGGGGATTACAAATCGCTAAATTCTGGAAAATGGGGATTTTCATTTTAAAACGAAAATAAACAAAAATTTTAAAATCTGGAAAATGAAAATTTAAAATCGCTATAAATTCTGGAAGATGAGGATTTAAATTTTAAAACGAAAATCCAAACGGAAATGAACACAAATTATAAAATCTGGAAAATGGGAATTAAAAATCGCTATAAATCCTGTAAAATGGAGTTTTTAATTTTAAAACGAAAATAAACAAAAATTTTGAATTTTGGAAATCGGGGATTTAGAATCGCTATAAATTCTGTAAAATGGGGATTTAAATTCGCTTTAAATTCTGGAAAATAGGGATTTTAATTTTAAATCGAAAATAAACAAAAAATTCTGGAAAATGGGGATTTAATATCGCTATAAATTCTGAAAATGGAATTTTTATTTTAAAACGAAAATAAACAAAAATTTTGAATTCTGAAAAATGGGGATTTTAAATCGCTTTAGATTCTGGAAAATGGCGATCTTAATTTTAAAACAAAAATAAACAAAAATTTTGAATTTTGGAAATCGGGGATTTAGAATCGCTATAAATTCTGGAAAATGGGGATTTAAAATCGCTATAAATTCTGAAAAATGGGGATTTAAAATCGCTTTTAATTTTGGAAAATGGGGATTTAAAATCGCTTTAAATTCTGAAAAACGGGGATTTTAATTTTCAATCGAAAAAAAACACAAATTATAAATTCTGGAAAATGGGGATTACAAATCGCTAAATTCTGGAAAATGGGGATTTTCATTTTAAAACGAAAATAAACAAAAATTTTAAAATCCGGAAAATGAGAATTTAAAATCGCTATAAATTCTGGAAGATGAGGATTTAAATTTTAAAACGAAAATCCAAACGGAAATGAACACAAATTATAAAATCTGGAAAATGGGAATTAAAAATCGCTATAAATCCTGTAAAATGGAGTTTTTAATTTTAAAACGAAAATAAACAAAAATTTTGAATTTTGGAAATCGGGGATTTAGAATCGCTATAAATTCTGTAAAATGGGGATTTAAATTCGCTTTAAATTCTGGAAAATAGGGATTTTAATTTTAAATCGAAAATAAACAAAATTCTGGAAAATGGGGATTTAATATCGCTATAAATTCTGAAAATGGAATTTTTATTTTAAAACGAAAATAAACAAAAATTTTGAATTCTGGAAAATGGGGATTTTAAATCGCTTTAGATTCTGGAAAATGGCGATCTTAATTTTAAAACAAAAATAAACAAAAATTTTGAATTTTGGAAATCGGGGATTTAGAATCGCCATAAATTCTGGAAAATGGGGATTTAAAATCGCTTTAAATTCTGAAAAACGGGGATTTTAATTTTCAATCGAAAAAAAACACAAATTATAAATTCTGGAAAATGGGGATTACAAATCGCTAAATTCTGGAAAATGGGGATTTTCATTTTAAAGCGAAAATACACAAAAATTATAAATTATGGAAAATGGTTATCTACAATCGCTATAAATTCCGGAAAATGGGGATTTAAAAATTATAAATTCTGGAAACGCTCCCTTATATCAGGCGAGGAAACGCTTCCGCGAGGAAATGTGCACGAGGAAATGTGCGCGATGAAATGTGCGCTCAATATCTCAATTAATCACAAAGCTGTACTACGAAATTCGTAAAATCTCCAATAATCTCTTTTCAGATAATTTATTAAAAAAGTTTCGATAGTCTAATTACTCCAGTCAATAAGCCAAAACAGAAGTGTTATTTCGTAGAAGGAGCCTGTTGCGGAATATGCAGTTTCGTTCGTTGAGGTTTAGCGGGTTTAATTATAATATGGCTAGCGGTTTAAATTTTTATGCGTGTGGTATGTTGCGGTGTATGCGGTTTTGTTGGTTGAGGTTTAGCGGTTAACTATAATGCGGTTAGCGGGTTTAAATGTTGATGCTTGTGGAACTCACACTTTTAGGTGCAATATTAATGGTATATAACGTAAACACATAAAACAATTTAGTTTCAAGTAATAAATTTTTTTATTTGGAGTATTTGAATGTGCTTCGTCTTTTTATACATAAAAATGAAAAATATAAAACATAAACGTTAAACAAAAAATGATGGTCTGGCTATTTGGTATCAGTACTAATATGTTTAGAATAAGAGGAGTTCTTTCCTAAACGTTTCCTATAGGTTGATATTTTAGTACACTAATACCAATAATGTAGACAGAGCCTGAAGCATAAATTTTGATGAAACCTTTTGCAATAGATTCTATTTGGTGCGTAGACCAAAGACAATGTTTTTTTTTGCACACCATTTTTTTGCCTCAGAAAACTGAAAAACATAATATTTCATATTATACCTTATAGTCCAGGCACACAATACACAATTATTCAACTGGATTGAATTAAGCATTTGATTGTAAAATACTAAAATTACAAAAATCCCTTATCACCCACCCAAGACGCGGAGGTGGAGGAAAATTGGACATTTAACCTTGTGCCTGCAAGCTGGTAACGGTAAAAATGTGCGAGATTTTGTTCGGTTTTGGTTGGTCTGCCTGGTTTTCAGTCCTATTCCTATCTCGACAACCAATGAGCACATTTTAAGTGTGTAAAACGCTGCCACCGATATAAAAAAAAACAAAAAACTGAGACTTTTTTTTTGCACACATTTTAAATTATACCACGATTGCGTATTAACGACTGTTAACGGGAGAAATTTTTGTAATAGTTTTCGAAGGTTAATTTGTAAAAAAACTTCCGCCATTAAAGTGGAGCAAAAATGGCAAACGTTAAAAATGTATTTAGCTTGAGTAGCACATCGAGCTTTAGATGGTGAACTCATAATTAGAAAAGTTAAAAATTTGTTGGTGATCACAAAAAATGTCTTAAAAGTAGGCTCATTTTAATGGTACCTTGATATTAATGGAATGGGCCGTTTTTATTAAAAATATTATTTGATATATTTTACTCAAAAATCAAATACCACATTTAAATTTTGAGTAAAATTTAGTCTAAATTTGCGAATTATGATAACTTGCTAAACTTGATTAGAATTTAGTACCAAAGTATTTTTCGCCTTCTTATTACAAAATAAAATAATTATTTAAACAAATTAATTTATTGCGTTTTCTCTTTAATAAAATTTCAATTGTTTTGAGTGAAAATTAAAGTGAAAGAATTTAATTTTGGGACTGTTCGACTTAAAATGAAAAAAAAAATCCTCGTCAATTATTTGCCGAAGAAATATTTGGCCAATGAAATATATTGGCGGCAATTTAGTCCTGTCAATGAAGCTAAATATATATGGAGATGAAAACTGATGAAATGGAAATTTCTGTAATATTTAAATAAAAATTTGCATTTTTCAGAATTTACACACGAAAAGAAAAAAATATTTGGTTTAAAATAAATCCAATTTTATAGGCATTTGTGCTACATCTGTTAGTGGGAGCGATATATTAGCAAGATTAAAGAAGTGATTTCCAGAATCATAAATATAAAGAAATCTTAAGCATAAATCGAATTTTATAAAATTTTTATAAATTTTAAAATTTTGGGGCACTTTGTGTTTTTGGATTTTGTTTTCAGCATTTTCTGTGTCTAGATTTTTTCGATTTACTATGTCTTACATATACAACAAACTTATTAAATAAGTTACATCGCTCTTCCATTTCAACATTGTCGGTTAAAAAACAACCTACTTTCATTCTACTAGGAGTAAAAACCCCGAACGTCGAAATGTTCTTAATTTGATAATTAAAATGTAAATAAATACACCTTGTTAGGTACTAATGTACTATACATTCTGTGATTTGCCTCACAATATTATTAGTAAAAAGTTTACGAAAATATGTTAAAAGATTTATGGGCAATTACTAAAATCCTCATAAAATATTGGACCACATCAAGTAATAAGTATAACATACCAAAAAAATAAATCTTCTTACTTTTTATTAGTTTTATTGGTCATAAAACTAACCTAAATTTTGGCCAAACAGTATTTTGTGACATCATAATATTGTCAAATATTACATCTCACCGCACACAAGCCAACAAAACCAAAATATTTTCCAACATAAAAACATGAAACATAATATTTTTGACTATGCTCTTGGTTCTGTCAACTTATTATGAAAATGTAGGTAATTGCTTCACAGCTGCTTTGAGTTGGAATATTAATTTTTATTATTTGTGCCAGATATATAAAATCATAAAACATTTTTAAGTGAAAATGATCTTAATATTTACCTTGTTCAAGACATTAAATAATAAATTGGTTTTATTATTCCTGGAATTACATGCACAAAAAAAAATCAATTTCCAATTTTGCATTATTCAATGAAATAAATATTAATATAAATCTTTTTATTGCTTAATTCAACCAAAATTGAACAAAAATAAGTTTAATTCGAAATTATTTCCAACTGAGTTGTCACAAAATTGATTTACGCAAACAATTATAACTTTCTACTTTTATAAGCACCACCACACAACATTCACACAAACAAAATGTCTTTAATCCTTCCCATTTTTTGTGAAAAATTTTATCAAGCAGTAAATTGGTTTTCCTTTATAGTATGGAGGGCTACCTTGATATTCTTTTATCGAGTGAAATATGACACTTTGTTTAAAAAAAAAAGGGTTTTATATACAGTGCGTATAGTTGTAATTTACACATCGTAATTAATTAAATTTGATACTTTATTTATAAATCTCAAACACTAATAAACTAACAAATTTTAGTGTTCAATGAACAGAAAGCACGTTGATTGATATATGTACCATATTATGGGGTTAATTGTTGTTAAATTGGTTGCCCATAAATACTTATTAACGTTAGTTTTATGCAAATTATACAATTATGTATTTTAATCTTCAAAATAAGACTGATTGCTTTTTATACATTAAAATGTATTATTTTCTCTTTGCTGCGCGCTCTTATGTCACTAGCAAATGAATACAATTTTAAAGTTTCGTTCCATGATTTATATAGTGAAATTTGAGTCACACTTAAAAATGTTCGCAACCAGTTATTGTTTTATAGCTATAATTAGTAGCACTTCTATTAAATTACAATAAATTAATGGCGAAAGCAAACGATTTGTACACATATACGCTTAAAAGCCCATTAAAAATTTAATTTGATATTTAATTTGATCTGTTCAAAGACTTTGGATTTTGTAATAAATTTTAAACAAATTTTAAACTGGCCCGAATACACAATCAAATCATTTATCTAAACGTTCCGCTTGAATTTATTTTGAGCTAATTTAACCGAGCAGCATACCGAGCTCTAGATAATGAAATTGTCAGTGGGAAGATCAAAAATGTCTTAAAATATTACTCAATTTGATTGGTACATTCCATCGGAGTTTTCGTTAAGCTACTATAAATAACCAAAAAAAATATTTTATTATTATAGAAAATATCAAATTTTTCACTCAAAATTCAGATTGAGTAGTATTTGAACTTTGAGTGATATTTGAGAAAAAAAAATTGATAAATTTCCTGAATTTAGTCTAACTAGTAACCAGCACCAAAACGTTTAAACAATTTCATTTATTTGGTTTTTCAATAAAATTTCACTCTTTGTGAGTGAAAATTATAATTATAAGGTTTTTTGGGACGTTTGTGATTTAACATTTTTTCCCACATCTCGACTTCATAATTTGCCGATATCCCGGAATGATGAGGCATCATGAATATCTATCTGTTTAAGTGGCTTCATTCTGTAAATCGGCCAATGAAAGAAGATATTTAGCCAGCAATTAGAATTTTAAAATTTCTTTTAATAAAGTTTCATTGCTTACAAAAATTACGAATTAATATTGCTTTATTATTCAGGGTGCTTTAAGTGTTCGAGATTTTTCCAGATTATACGAAATGAACCTATCTACATATTATTATTCAATATTATGAAACTTTTGAGATGATTCGATTTCTTCGATTTGCTGTGGTGATTTGCTGCAAATGTTTAACTGCTTCCCTCTCTCTGTGTATTGGGGTCAAATTGACCGATTTTAAAACTAAAAAGATACGTTTCTTATTATTTAAATGGCGCATGCCGTTTAAGATAGCCTCAACAAATAAGTTATACATATATGCAAAACAATGAAAAGAGGGCCCAAATTACGTCTAAATTGGTAATTTGGTAGTTTTTATTTATTTTCCCTATGAACTGTATGAAGATATGCGTGGGGTCAAATTGACCCCTATACATAGACAACGTGATAGTAAGCAATACACAGAGTGAAAAAATTCTTCAATATTCCCGAGATCCTAACTCACTTATTTAGTGGTTATTAGAAGCTAATCGAAATTATGAGAATATAATTTCAGATAAGCGGTAATTTTCAAAAATGTTCGAGGTTGTTCGATATTTTTTAAAAATATTGCTTAGGGCATCAGATTTTAGGCCGATATTTTTCTAGGTTATGGATTTGTTCACAATTATTTGAGAGTTTGTTGAGGTATAATTAGCTTAGTACAGTGTTAGAATTTTTACAAACATTTTTGAATGCTGATGTATGAGTTGGTAATTTATTGAGTTTATCAAGTATTTAGAATATGCGAATATGTTTAAAATTCTTAGAAAGTTAGTTAAACAATTAATCAAATCTTGTTATTCTGATTATTTAAAAACAATTGAGGTTTCTTACTAATCCAAAAAAATTTTGGTCTTATACCAAATCAATAAAAACATTTGGAGCCTTGCCCCAAACCATGCGTAATGATTTTGATACAGTTAATACTCCATCTGAGATTTGTAATATGTTTTTTTGAATATTTTCAATCAGTCTACTCTGACATTCATCCCATTAATTTGGCAACCTCTAAAAGCTTAGGGAATTCATTCGGTATCGATGATATTGACATTACTTATTACGATGTTAGGTCCGAAATTGAAAGTATGTGTGTAAACAAAGGCTGTGGGCCTGATCAAATTCCACCATCGTTTTTCAGTGCTACATTTGAGTCTATAAGCTTGCCAATTTCATTAATTTACAATCAATCAATAAAGCAAATGATATTTCCTGATAGATTCAAAATTGCGAAAATATTTCCTGTTTATAAATCTGGTGATAGGGGACATGTCGCTAACTATAGACCAATTGCAATTCTAAGTGTTATTTCAAAAAATTTTGAGAAACTACTTCATGCTATAAGTTTACTGACCGGACCATTCATTTAATTTCATTCAGGCAACATGGTTTTCTGAAACATAGATCCACTCTTTCTCTTACTAATTTAATGAATTTTGGTGAATATGTTTATGAATCATTACATGCCGGGCGCGGTGTTGATGTTGTTTACACTGACCTTGCAAAAGCGTTCGACAAAGTAAATCACTGCATTCTTCTGAACAAGTTATACAATTTTGGTTTTGATGACACTCTTGCTCTTACCTAAGCAATAGATCCCATTTTGTGGAAATCAATAACCATCAATCAATTGTGTTTAAACCAACATCGGGGGTACCTCAAGGTTCAATATTGGGCCCCTTCTATTTCTTTATTTTATTAATGATATTTCAACCAATATTGACAGTGAGGTTTTGCTGTTTGCTGTTGATCTTAAGTTATACCGATCCATTTGTTCTATTTCTGACTGTAATATTTTGCAATCTGATTTGAACAAAATCTCAATTTGGTGTACTGCCAATCTGATGGATCTCAATATTAATAAATGTTTCGCTTTAAGAATTAAACCAAGAGTGCAAATTGGATTGAATTTTTATAAGATTTTTGATCATAGTTTATCATTTGTTTCCGAAATTAAAGATTTGGGTATTACAATTGATTATAAATTTTCTTTTAGAACTCACATTTTCAACATCATTAATAAGGCTTATAAAATTTTGGGTTTCGTCATGAGAATCGGCTCCAATTTTACCTCGCATCAAACTTTTATTAGCCTAAACAATGGTTTAGTTCGCCCTAACCTAGAATATCTCACGACTATATGGAATTCTCCGTATAGTATTCATCAACTTAATATTGAGAGAGTCTAAAAGAAATTTACCCGATATTTATATTTCAAATTTAAATTTATGTATGAGCCCTATAGTGTTCGTCTTGTAAGATTTCGAATGACAACTTTGGTGGTAAGAAGAATTTTCTTTGACGATTGAAACTTTTCTTTTAAATCGTATTAACTTTGCTCCTGATAAAGGATATTTGTTGCGGGATACCTTAACATTTGACATTCCGGCCTGTCGCACTAATCTTAGAAATAACTCTCCATTAATCCGACTTCAATTTAATCACAATTCTCATTTTAATTCCGTTGATTTGTTTTCGTTCACATCAATCACCTCATTTAAATCTTGTATTCGCCAGGTCATTAATGATCTTTGATTATTATTTAGTTTTAATTTATGTATTTATTATTAATTTTTTTTGTAAAGCTTAAGATAAGCAGTCCGTACACCTTATGTTTAAGCCATTTTATGACATCTAAAAAAAAATTATTTATTTAAAATAAGTCAAAAAAACAGTTAAGTTAAAATAAATTGAAGCTGGAATTTTGCGTATATATGTAGTATATAGTCCTCCTTTGACGATGCACATATAAAGGAAACTTCCATGCAAATTAAATCAACATAATTTTATTGATTTTTATGTTTTAATTGAAAATCAAACACAATCACAATTTATTAGTATCAACATCGAGTGCCCAAATATTTTTTAAACATAAAAAACTAAATTTATAAAAAAAAAAAAAATTACAAACTTAAATCTTTTATCCACATTACAACGCAGCTGTAAACACTTTACTAAAATATTTTACGTCAAACAAAATTCACGTTAGTATATTATACACACCAATACTAATCACAAGTACAATGAAGTTATCTTACGAATATTTTCTCAAAAATCGAAGGAAAATACGGTAGCTCAATTTTTAGTTTCGTCTTGTTATACTTGGGATCTGGCCCATTATCGTCAACATTTAAAAATAATTATATCTAGTGAGCTTTTAAATATAGAAAAATATTCCCGTTTCTATGACATTAATATTTCTGACATTGACATTTCTGTGACGTTTTATTGACATTTTAATGATTGAAATTTCAACGACATGTTGATCGATTCAATATTTGTGAATTGCTTTCATAAAATCGCCTTTAAAGGGTATTATTTCTGAGTAATAAATTCTCTTGGTATTCAAAGTCGTAAATAACTCTTAATGGCAAATTACTATGGGAGGCTTTAAAATAATATCACGCCATTAGGGTGGAGGGTGGAGCAGGTTTAGGAGGGCTAGGAGATATATAAAATGAAATGCTATATGACAAGAAGGTGGTATTTGGTAACAAACCATAATTAACGGTAATTCTGATTTTATTCTTTGTGTTTTGTTATTTTGTATTTTCGAATGGTCCATAGCCCCGTTCAGTCTAAAGCACTGAGTAAAGAATTATATCGACCAATTCTCACAGTGCTCACTTAATATTGTGATGTAAACAATCGGCACAAATTTTCAGAAAATAAATTTTTGAACATTGTGGATGTTCTCTGAATGTAGTAAATTAAATTCTTGAGGATTTTCAACGGTATACTAGAGATGTATAACTGGATCTAATTGAGTAAGGTCGAAGATGAAAAATGGCGAATGCGACTTTGCTGTTCAACCCGTGTTGGTTCTAAATACACCAATACCTCGCTTTACGACATGATTAGTTTCCAAAAAAATTGGGCGTAAGCTGAAATTTGTTTTCTTTTTATTGGGAAATTTCGTAAATCGAGGGATTGGTGTACATGTCACCAATCCCTCGATTTGCGAAATTTCCCAATAGAACAAAAAAAAAAATTCAATTTACGACCAATTTGTGTTGGTGTAATCTAACAATAGCCGCATTTCTTGACGTTTGATCTGATCCAGATCAAATCATGTCTTATGAAACGACACTTAAATGCGTAAAACAAACAAACATCAAATTTCAGTTTTCTGTCTCGTTTTGTTTTGAATCTTCCTCTTCATACTCGTACTATATTCATCTTATTCTTTGTCCTTTACAAAATATTGTTAACACCATTTGTGATCCAAAATGAATGTTGGGACAAGTGTTGTTGTTGGTTCACATATAAATTTTGATCTGATCCGGATCACTATGCGTCAAGAAATGCAGCTATTATTTGTGAGTCTGTGATAAATTTAAGAAAAGCCATGACATATTTGACCTTGCCTGCCAAAAATAACGGAAAATATTTGTTCGGTGATCTTTAACGGATGCTTTATGGGAAAAGTGTCGTCCGAGGAGTCGGATAGGCCCAATTTTTTTAATTTAGTTCCGTTATGTACCGTAGAACAAGGGACATTTTGGCAATTGCTCTCTTCTTTTGCTCGTCTCCTTTCGTGGTGACCGTAGTCCAGATAACTATCAAAATAATACCGTTAGCTTTCTACCATAATGCTTTAATATTTCTCAGATATTTGAAGTTATTGGCCATATGTCGTGTGGATTTGGACGTATTACGGAGTGTAACAAATTATTTCCATTTGGAATTTGTAGGAAAATTGTCGCTGGTAATATCTGTATTTTAAATATGGATTTGATGCTTGAGTTTTTCACTTCGTTGAGGATTAGCATTAAATAAAGATGACGGTGTTAAAATATGAATGCAACTATTACGGATTTTTGACGTCGGACGGCACAAACAAGCCAATGTAATAACTGCAGCGAATTTATAACAAAAGTTAATCTTAAATTCGTAAACCTGAGCGGCAATAGGAGTAACTTATTTTCTTGGGTATACAACGTCTACAAAATATTTTCCAATCGCCATCATATTAGAATCAGCAACAAGCATTGTTGATATGGTCGAAAGAATTTTTCAGAGCCGGAGCTCAATTTATTTTAGGATCTCCAACCTTAGACGTAAAATTGTATTAAAATTCATTAACAAACATGCTACCCAGACCCTTTATGTGGTGTTCCGTAATATATATTTCTTGAATTTCGCTCTTATTTTATTTAAGAAATCCGACCAAAAATGATAAGAGCCAAGGAATTCCTTAGATCGTGCATAATTTTATTTTATATGTACAAGGAACTATATGTACATACTCGGCTTAATAATTTAGATATAAAATTTCACACTATCGTGCGTGTTCCATTTGGTGCTAGAAATGTTGAAAAGATCTGAACTGGTTAAATTTCTCTTAGGCAAATCTAATTTTACATAGATTTATGTTTTGAATTTATATACCAAAGTATCATTAGCAGTACCTACGCCGCAATATTTGTTAAATTCTGATCACGTTTTATTTAAGAAACCCCATATCTCTGCCCCAAATTGAATTGAATCTTGCTTTAAGAATGGAACGAAGTGCACGGCTGTATTGAAAATGTTCGATGATTCGGCGAGTCTTCTATGAATAAATCAAGCATCTACCGGTGTACCAAAGTTTCAAAGACAACCATCTCGTGGACGAGCTCGTTGGATGCCCGAGCACACCAAAAATCGACAGCATCGTCGAAAAATGAACAAAAGGATTATAGGTTGCTGATGACGTTGGTAGATCATTTGGCTCATGCCAAACACTTTTCTCCAATGTTTTGGGTAAGAAACATATGTCAGCAAAATTGCTGAATTTCGCCCAAAAGCAGCATCGAATGGGCATTGCTCAGAAGTTGCTGAAAGAAATCGGCAACGTAAACAGGTAAAACGTGTAGCAACTGGTGATAAAACCGGAGAATACGGATAGTACATCGAAACTAGGTCCAATGATCCCAATGGAAGGTTCCGAATGGAATGCCTGAATTTGTGGCTCACACTTATGTGTTTTGTTCGTAAATTTCTGGTCAAAAATGACACCGTTGTAATGCTTCAAGCTCCCTATTCGAGTTACATGCCCCTACGTTTTCTTCTTGTTCCAAAAACCATATTGCTGAACACATAAAACTACGTAACCTTTTCCCAACCAACAATAAACTAAGAATTCAATATGGCTACAAATGTCAAAATACCTCTGGACAAGTGTAACAACATAACAAAAAAATATTGTAACAACTGGACTTTTACTAAATCCACAATTTTTTGATCAAATTAATTTCATGGTTTGCATTTCCCGGCATTAAAACTCTAAATCGTGTTGTCCATTTGTCGTAAAAATAACTGCAAACAAATCGATTTTTAAAACTCAACATTTTTGGACCAATTTTTAAACGTGCCAAGTTTGGCACGCGTGGCACTTATTTGCAATCACTAATATAATGGTCCAATATTGTTTGACTGTTGCATTTCCATAATCCGTTGCCCATAATTACTCTAATCCGCTTGCTTTCATGAAATATCCAATTGTGCCAAGATACATATGACATGAGTAAATGGAATCCTTCTAAGGCGTCAAAGTTTTATACATACGTATATACATCTGCATTATCAAATATATGAATCAATTTGGTTTCCATTTGTGTTTATGTGAACTCTGTTGCCATTTAATGAAATTATTAGCCTCTTTGTATATGATGAACACATACCCATAGAATTCAATAAATCAATAACATGCCTAGAATCTATACTTTACGATGAACTGTATAAACCATGAAGTGATTAATAAAGATTTTTATTTTGCTCTTCTTTGTTAATGAGGATGCATTTTGTTGCTTGTAGTTCATGCATAAATATTACCAATATATCTAGTAAAAACTCTTCAATGTGTGTTAATTTGGGATTGGACGCCTTCTTTGATGTATGCTGCTGCTGCCTTAATAATTCTTATGCATTCATTTTTCATCGAATTGTATTTGTTTCAGGCCCAGTTTTGAGTGTGTTTGTTAGCGTGCCACCAAAAAATACATTAGTAGTTATCAAATTAAAATGATTTAGCAGCAGATCTCTAAAGCCCTAACAAAGACTATGGTTTAATAAATCCGATTTAGTGAATTTTCGAAATTAGCCGTAGTTATATTTACGGTATTTATGCTTTATTTTGAGTTTAGTGACAAAAACGTTGTATCAGAGTGTATTAGTTTGACAAATGTTATGAAGACAATAACAGTTTAAGCGTCTTAATCGTAATTAAAACCGAGTGTAACTAAATCGGATTTAATAAATCGCAGTCGGTCAAGGGTATAAGATAGTATTCACGTACAAATCCACATCATTGCAGCGATAAATTCTTTCTCTTGCTACTAAACTCTTACAAGGCTTCAAATGCTAGTCTAAAATTTTCTTTCGCCGAGGAAAACCTCATGTAGAGTTTTATCTGAATTTGCAATAGGATTGAGGATGATGTTTTGCATTTTGTGGCAAAAAATCGATTGAACCACCGATTTGTGTACTGCCCCAAGCATATTATTACGTTTAAAACTACGTCACTTACTTGCTTTTGCCTGCTGATATTCGTCGTGTCAAAATCTGCTCAATTTCATTGTCTACATTCTCTACATTATCTATGGCATTGATTAAATTGTCTACATACATTCAAGAAAATCTGAGGTCTTGCAGAAGTTTTATTTTTATCTTTTTTCGCGGTTTTCAATCTGATCTGTGTACCGTGTGACAATTCAATACGGTGCCTGATTAAATTTTAAATATTTTTAAAGAATTTGAACGAAATCATTTGAAAATTTGTAAATAAGATTTAATACAAAAATTAAAAATTTGCTAAATAGCCTCCAAGACCATATCAATATATAACTTTAAACGTTTACTAAAATTATCAGCGGTAGTGTTTTGAAGGAAAGTTCTATTATATAAGTAAAAGTTCATTCTTGTTGTACATTATTGTTAATTTGGAATCCCGTCTTCTTTTTAAAAATTAAAATATCAATCAGTGTACCTAAACATATCGATTTTGTAATTAGGTGAATAATTGTTGCTATAACAGAAAACGGTAATGTTCCAACTTCCAAATGGTATGAAACAATTAAATTTCTGATAATTTTAATTCTCAGCACTTCTGATTAGTTATTTTGACTTCTAGAATTAAGGATTTTAAGTTTTACTGATTGTGGAATGAAATTTTAAGAAACAATTTGTTCTTATGCAAAAATTTGATGTAACGTAAATTGATTTTATTAAATCTGCTATTCAGAATTTCTGAAAGTTTACAACTCAATTTTTACATTTAAGATATTTCTTAAATTTAAATTTAATTTAATTAGTCTAGTTTTTAAAATGAGTATTTAAAACTGAGTTAATTTTCTTTGATATTATCAGATTAGTAAAAAATGATTTTTGGTATTCTAAATATTGAGATACAAAACCATGCCTTCATCAACTTAACATCAAATATGTTTGATTTTTTGCAGTACTAACTAATATTTTTATAAGCCATAGTTATTACAGCTCGCTAATTTAAATTATATCTAATAATAGGTATAGTTCACTATGCATATACTTACACTAATCAATTAGCGTTACTTAGCTAAACTGCAATAACAATTTTGAACTTACCTGAAACGAAAAAGAATGAAAAAAACTATTAAAATATTAGCATTTTTAAAGAGATTGAATTATGTAGTTATAAAATTGATTTATTTAAAAATTTAAGATCAATAATATGTATTTATTTAAACTATAGGGAGCTGTGAAAATTTGAAATTTTAAAAATTGTAAACTTAATAATCCGAGAGAAAGCTAGTTACAAAAATTTGACGTAAATTTTTTTCAGAACATTACATTAAACGCCCGCTCTGGACAATCTTTCTGTTGACGATAACAGCTCCTCATCGATCATTGAGAAAACAAAAATTTCTGAAACCCGTAATTATTTGTCAGGATACAAAGGGGATATTATAAAAGATATAAAAAATGAGACTTGCTTTATATCAAGCATATTATTGGAAAAACTGAATCAATTAGTAAGTATCATTAGCGAAATAAACATTGTCTAAATTTAAATTTTACGTAATAATGCAAAATCCAAACATCCACTTTCAAAATGACAACTATTGAAAAGTAACCTCGCGATGAAACTTTTCGTTAACTATGTGGTGGTGAAAATAAGGGGCTCCCAATTTGAAAACCATATTCACTCTATAGTCGATTGCCCTATAAAAGCTAACTGTGCAAAATACACGTTTCTATATAATTAAGCAAAATGTTCTTATAGTTGCTAATTTCAGTAATTAATGATTTCACACAATCAAAATGACAAAAAAACAACTTGACGAAAAATTAGAATTAACTCGTGTTCTTTTATTTGACATCGTTTTGACTTTTTACGAAAGCAAGCAACACCGAAATACCTTTGATACACCTGAATATGTAACCTTTTTTGTTATTGTTTGTTTTGTGGATTTTTTTTTTTTTTGGTCGGGTTAAAATAGTTTTGTTTAGTCTTTCATTTAATTAAGAGAATTGTTAACAAAAAGCGAGGAAAAAACCGACAAAGTGTTTTAAAAAAAATGTTTCTTTAAATTAATATTCGATTCCTGGTGATGATGCGATGACCCAATAACCGAATATATTTACAGGTGAATATTGATAAATACGTATAAAAGACCTCCTAGCTGCATAAATAATCCACGACCGCACCGAGTATTTGTGCATTATTTAACATTAAACATGAAAAACAATTGATTTTACCATAAACCGCACTAAAAATATGAAAAATCAATTTTTCACGCATCATGTACAATGCAGGTACGCTTTCCGTATACATTTTTTACGAAAATTACAAAACAAAAAAAATTGTCAATATTTAAATTGAAACCTACACGCGTGTTATATATTTACATTTAACATGTTCGTCTTCTTCTAAAACGCTGTATAGCACACAAAAAATATTTGTATGTTAGGTGACGAGAATCTTAGAAAGATAAGAAAATTTACATAATAACAACAACAAACATTTTTTTTAGTTTCGTTCCGTATTTTATTATATTACATATTAGCTTATCCCGTACATAATTTATTTATAATTACACATTTATTACTACAAAAAGATTAAATTCTGTTTATTATGTACAAACATATAGTAAATTACAATTGTGTTGATATTTATACATCGTAGAAAGTATACAAAATTGCATCAGAATTATAATAGAAGAGTTGTTTTTTTTTGCAAACGCGTTAAAAAGCACGTCTCACTTAAAATAGCGACGTCACTCGGTTTATATTAAATAATCGTATAATTCAAAGTTCAAACTGGCGGGTAGGAAATATTTTGTATTTGCAAAAAGTTTAAAGAAAATTATTATGGGAATTTCATTCCGTCATTGAATGTATAATGTATTCTGTTTTGCCTGTTATTTAATACTCGTCCACTTTAAATACGTATCGTTTCGGTTTCTTAAAATGATGAGGCATATTTGAAGATTGCGAAATGAAAACGTGCTGCTGTTGCTCGACTTATATAATACAAAATATGTATTTGTATATAATTGAATGATAGTGATATCAACAGGAAATTCTGTAGATTACCTTTATATATGCAAAGTTTCTGGATACAATTATTTGCAAAATGCAATGGAATTGGTTTCGTTCAATTTTCACTTTCTTTTACGTTGAAATTACTGAAGAATTTTATAAAGTTACACGTTTTGTTTGGAGGTTTCAAGGGTTGAATGAGGGTTTAAACGTTCTAAACTATAAATTCTCAACCAAAATGGTGTTGAAATTGTAAATGGCACACGTAAGTTTTCTATTTCGCACGCAGAAAATTTCTTGTTGCATATGATGGCTAATTGATTAAAATCGATTTTCTCAAATTATTACGCAATGTTTTTATTATTACTTGGCACATCATAGAAAATACCATCTCAAAAATAAATAAAAGGAAATGACATTTATGCATATTAATAAAATGGGTCGAATTGTTCGTGCTTCATGGAACCGCAAACTAACATGGAAATATTCACATCAGAGTATGATGCACCCCAAATTACAATAGAATTACATTTTTTGGCGAATCAAACAATCTTAAATTCAATAATCTAAGAGATCTGGATTTTTAAATATTTGAAGAAATTTCGAAATTGACAATTATATTTTAAATTCAATAATTCAGCATTTTAAACTGATAAAAATACCAATTTAGGCCTTTTGTAATATCCATCAAGAAATTAAATTATAATTCACCTATATATATGCTAATAAAATTCATACTACACTCATTATTTTATTATTTTCGCAATGTTCAGGAAACAAGACAGGATTTAAAATAATCAGAAACAATAGAATTGTTTTTTTTATCATATTTGTTGACATATTTAAGGATTAGTGGGTCGTTGACGCTCGAAGAGGAAAAACGTGTTTCTGTCGTCTTCTTCGAGAGCTTAATTTTATTTTATTTATTTATTTAATTTGGTATTTTATTTATTTTATAAATACATATTTTAATTTAATTTAATTTAAATTGATAATTAAAAAGTATCGTGAATGATTTTTTGGTTTGAGTGTGTGCTATCGTGGTTTTATTTGCACGCGTAATAAGTAGTTTCGCTTAAAATAAATAATATTGCGTGTGATTTTGTTTAATTAATTTTATGCGTAGTATATTAAATGAGTGTAGTGAAAAGTGAAAGTAATGGAAAGTGGATGTGAAATAAATTGAACAAGGAAAAATGTGTTCAAAAAATAATAACGATACTGCCCAGGTACCGTTAGAGAAGTATTTTCATATCAAATGTATTGGTCAATATTTATATACATATATGTATATGTGATATGAATTGTGTAAACACAATTTTTTTGTTATTTATTTTATTTTATTATATAGCTATGGTTTTGCTTTGGTAAAGGTTGAGTGATATACAGTTAAATATTTCTAGTAATATACATGGACATTTGTAGAACATTTAATTCTGTTCTAATGTTTCTACTCTTCTTAATAGTTGTTTGTGTGTGTGGTATCAAACTGGTTTGCCACAAGTGTGTTTATGCATAAAATGCACTTGTGTTTGATTCAAGTGGGGTTCTTATACTTCATATGATCGAGTACGTTTGAGTCGAATACAGAAACAATCATATAGGTAATTCATAACGAATTATTTATTTATTTCATACTATACCGAAAATCAATGTTTACGTGATTGATATCTATCCGGGAAATGAATTATTACGGTACAGAAAAAACTTGATAATTTGAAAATCATTTCGATTGATTTTCTTTAAATTTCAAACTAAGGTTTTTCTTTAAAATTTAATTTTAAATGAAAAAATCGAATTAAGTTGTACGTAGTTACACGTACGTTAATTGATCGTTACAGTACTCGTTCAAAATTCTGGACTCGGCTAATTCGTCGCCTCGTCTATAAACGTCGAACTCGTACTGTAACAACTCATTTACCGCCCTTGTAACGTAAATAACTATTGTATATTATGTTTGTGATGGAAATGGGAAAAGTACAATGCAACAACAACATTGTTAAATTTCTTGTGATCGCATTTTGCTCGGCTTACTTGAATTGTTCTTTTCGAAATAAATATTATATATTATTGAAACAATGCCACTGTAATTTCTAGGTAAATACAAGTTGTTTTGAATATCATTGCCTTACATGTGTCTAAGGAATAATATATGTACTTATTATATACAATACATATGTTGAGTTGGATGTATTTTTCGATAGATGTGTGTGTGTGTGTATGTGTGTATACATATTTACTATCCCAGTGTACCAGATTCGGAGTATCAGAAATGGCAGAAAAAATTCCGAAAGAATTTTTTTTAATAGATATCCCTACTCTACTCATTTTAGTACACATTTTAGAAAATCTTTGTATAAATTCGATGTATATTTCTTTCTAAGGATTTTAGGATTTCGTTCTGAATTCTCAAAAGCAAACGCATACAAATCAAAAAGAAACTGTAAATTACCGTTTGTTTGTTGAACTTCATAACTGAAAATTCATTTGCATTACAAGTATTGTTCCTCACAGGTGAACACGTGAAGTGCAGTGAAATATTAAATATTATATGTAATTTTTCTAATTAAAATAAAAATTGTTCGGAAAAGGTAAGCTAAACAATTTTGTCATTGTTATTACTTATTGTTATTATTGTTACATTGCATTGAAAATTTAGAGCGGATTTGTTCGGACTCGGTTCGAAATCAGTTTATTAATAAGAAAATATATTTAGAATAGTTTGAAATTAAATGGTAAACAATTTTTATTTAAGTGCTGTGCGGTCAAATCAAAATCATGTCCTCTAGACAAAATACTTCAAGGATTGTGAAAAAAGAATTGGATGACTTGTTTGGTGTGGCGAAGCGACGACGAATTTCATTAGATAAAAATGTTGTACCCTCACAAACAGAAACGCTAAGCATTAATCTGGCAAATCTTCCATTGAATGAAACTACCATAAATGTTGTTGAAATTTCAAATGAATCTGGAGATAGTACGAGAATGGAAATAGAATCTAATATCCCTACTGCAACCACAGGCAAAACTAATATTAGTAGTGAATTGGCATCATTGTCCGTTAACTGTAATGTGACTTCACGCACAGTTAATAAATTGCTTAACATTTTGGTAAAAATTGATCCAAATTTACCTTCTGACGTTAGGACATTGAGAGACACTCCTCGAGAATCACATGTAGAAACTTTGGACAATGGAAATTACATAAATTATGGTCTCAAGAACTGCTTAACGGATTTTTTTCTCAAATACCCCGAATTTCAATCAAATAATATTTTCCTTCAATTTGCAACAGACGAATTACCACTTCATAGCAAAAGCAAAAAAATGGAAACTTGGCCAATTTTGGTAAATATCATTGGATATCCCGATGTATATATTGTGGGTTGTTACAAAGGATTGTCTAAGCCAGTTAATACTCACAATTTTGTTAAACAATTAGTTGATGAAACAAAAAATTTACTTGATGCTGGATTTAGTTTTCGAAATTCCCACTATGGTATTAAAATTCACAGTTTCATTTGTGAAACACCTGCAAAGGCTTTTATATTAGGTATAAAAGGGCATACCGGTTTCTACTGCTGCAATAAATGTCAAACTAAAGGGCAAAATATTAATCATCGTCTCTGTCTTTTAGATTCAAATGCACCTTTGCGTACGGATTTTAGTTTTTCTATAAGAGAACAAAAAGAACATCATACTTTAATGGACACATTGTATATTGAAAAATTGTGAATCGGATGTGTCGATCAATTTCCTCTTGATTACATGCACCTAGTATGTTTAGGGGTCATGAAACAGATGTTACATTTTTGGTTTAAATGAAAACACGGGAAAAACATATTGAATAAAAATGAAAGTGATTTGCTAAACTTTCGCATTATGATTATTAAAAGCCAAATTTCACAAGAATTCAACAGAAAGCTTCGAAGTAAAGAAGAATTGGACTTTTGGAAAGCTACAGAATACAGGCTATTCTTATTATACATACGTTGCATATTGGATGATGGAAAATATTCAAATTTTTTGAAATTAGCGTGTGCAATGCGAATTTTACTTCATCCAACTGATTGCGTTACAAATAATAATTGTGCGCAAAAGTTGTTATACAGCTTTGTAGAAGAGTTTGGTATTTTATACAGTTCACAAAACGTAACCTATAACTGTCATAACTTAATTCATTTACACTTAGATGCTAAAAAATATAAAGGCCTAGAAAATATAAATGCTTTTAAATTTGAAAATAAACTGCAAGAAGTTAAGCGAATGGTCCATAAAGGACAGCATCACTTAACTCAAATTTATAACTGTCTTGTTGAGAAAAGCACGCATTGCAGTAATACCTCTGAAACATATCCACGAGTACAAAAGAGGGCAAATAAATCAGAGATTATTAAGATTTTCACCGGTAAATTTTGGTTCCCTCATTTGGACCCAAATAATTTTTGTTTAGCCAACGAAAAACCAGCAAAGATTATAAAAATATTAAAAAATGAGAGTGTATTAAAGTTTACGCTAAAATACATATCAAATTTAGTACCATACTTTTATTTATCCATAAACTCGACTTTTGTACAAATTTTTTATTGCAATGGGCTAATTTTAGAAGAGAATGCGGAGGAAATCGATTGCAATGAAGATATTAGAAAATGAAATGCATAAATCTGTCCATATATATAGACAAGCATTTATTTATATTTCTCATTCATCATACTTAAATAAGTATATCAATAAATATTTTCAGACCGCTTTATCAAATGGACAACGAAACACAAATGGAAGATACCCAAAACACCAATAATTTGTTAGGTGATACAGAAGGTTACAATGTTTTCGGATTCATGCAACCAGGTTAGTGAATTGTAGCACTTATTAATATTTATTTAACGGGATGCTTTTCTTTATAGGGGATGTTATTCCAACCACGTCAACACAATTAATAAATTTTCCTGCAAACAAGTTATCTCCTATTCGATCGCCACAAGAAAAAACATATACGACCCTTATTACTGCTAGTAATGAAACCGTGAATTCCTCTTCTGATACCTGCCGGCGAATATCATGCAGGTATGTAAATCAAATACTCATCTTAATACTTATAGGATATCATGAAGTATCTCACATAACAAATTTTTTAATTTTTTTCTCGAAAACTATGATGGATTTATAAAATGTTTATGCTAAATTTGACTAAAAAAATTGATCGAGTTCAGGCAGTATAAAAATGAGGCTATACGAATTAAAAAAAAAATTTATTAAAAATGGTACTTTTTGTATGAAAAATTGGAAACCATCTTAATTCATTTTTTAAAAATAAAACCAGAATTAAAAATGGTAATTCTTTTAAAATATCTAAAAAGGATAAAATGAATTAAAAATGGAAATTTAAAAAAAAAATATTTTTATTTCATTTATTTTTAATTCGTTTTCAAAATTAATTAAAAAAGTCACATTTTTAATTCATTTTTTTTAAACATTTTTAATTTATTTTAAAAATGAATTACAAAATGCCTTTTTAAAATCATTTTTTTAAATTCATTTTTAAAATGATTTAAGAAAGGCACATTTTTAATTCAGAAAATCACCTTTTTTAATTCGTGTAGCCGAAAAATGATCGAATCGAGATAATTAATAAGATCCATAAATTCAATAAACTAATAGAATTATTTTAGTTTTACAGAAGTTGGACGATATATGCAGTTAACTTTTAAGCGTTTAGCAAAGGAAATATTTTACTTAAGGCAGGAAAATAAAAATAAAGTAAGATCAACAAATATGACAACACTGTTCCCTTCATTTCCTATTGGTACAATAGATGTTGTACTAGGTTTCGAAGAAAAATTAAAAGAGGATGAGGATACTTTTAATGCCCTGGTAATGAAACATAAAGCTTCCTTAAATTAAGAAAAAAATTATTAAAAATTATTTTTAGGTTCAATTTTTCAAAGCAATAGGTGGAACTGATTTGCGCAACTTCACCAAAAATTCTTTCAAACAAATTATGACTGATGACGTGGCAAAAAGTTTCACTTGGCTGGGACTAGGGAACAACATAAAAATAAAGAATTATAAACTAATTGAAGCTTCCATAGGTCATTTTAAAAATCAACAGTTTCATATTATATCTCTAAAAAACCAAAATGTATATAAAGTAGTATACGAATTTATTAATTGATTAAACACATAAAACGAATTGAATGTTTATTTAATAATTAAATGAATTTATAGTTCTTGAATTAAGCTTAAACCAATTTTTTATTGTTTTTTTTTTTGTATAGAAAATTATTTCTAGCGAAAGTTCCAACCCGCCAGAATTCGTAATAAGGCCTTAAGTGCGATTAATTTCTCAATTCTTATTTCGAAATTTTATAAAAATACTACGGGTTTGTCAGAGAAGTATGTAAAATTTCTCTTTATTTTCATTCATACACCATTAGTTTTCTTCCACAATTTCTATGATATAAAACAAAAACTATTTTTGAAAAATCAGAAAGAAACTCTAATTATTTTTAAAGGAAATCTAAAGAATTTTTTTTTTTGAATTGACGATTGTAAATGTAGAGAAAGCACTACCTGTCGGAATAAAATAAAACTGAAGCGACCATACAAAAACTAGCATCAGCGCTCGCAGAACAACTAAAATATGGTATAGCGGATTTTTTTAAAAGTGAAGCGGCTATGTATAATGATGTCTAAAACCACGGCTCCAATCGTCAATTATGTACTTCAAAAATTCCGAATGAATACAAAACGATGTTTCATAAAAATCGATTTATTTTTTTATAAAACTGAGATTATAATAAACACTAAATTGTATGATGAATTCGGAAAGATTTCCTGTACAAAACTAAGTGCTCCTGGAATACAAACTTTCCAAAAACGATTTGACAACTGCGAAAAATCTTTCTGAATTAATTCGAAATTCTTTCAAAGAATTCAAAAAAATTAATTTTGGATTTTTTTTAAAAATATTTAACATTCCCTCTGATTTTTCAGAAATACTCTCAATTTTATATCAAAACATAGAGGGTAAACTTTCGGCATATTCGGAGAAATATGCCATAGTTAAATATACCAGTAGTAAAAAATTCAGATTGAAAAACTTTGAGAATTCACAAAACGTTTGTTACTCTTGCTCCAAATTCTAAAAGAATTCTAAATAAAAATCCGAATCTGGTGCACTGGGATTATATTGTTGAAGAATCTTAAGTATTAGTATTTTGGTTGTATTGCTCTTTCTTCATAGGGATAATTTTCGTTGGTATTGTGGTGTACGGTGTACCTAAACGTCGTATTTTGTACATAGTTGGAATTTGGACTTTGGAATTTGAATTTGAAGTTTGAAGTTATAACTTTTACTCAAAATATTTTTAAGGTTTTTAAAGTAAACACTAAAGATGCGAATACCTTAGCTCTAATTCACGAATTTGAAACATCCAAAAATGAAGGTGTGTGTTCAATATAAATTAAGTCATAATAAAATAAAACAAAAATTTCTCAACATTTATTTTTCAGATTTTGTCAACATTAAAAATTTCGTAATTCTGGCGCAACTTCTCCACCAGTGGCGCGGTATGAAGTGGAAAAAAATAACAAAAGAAAGAAAACTGGAAAAATTACCATAAAGGAGTCGGAGGGATCGCTGGTAATTCATCTGAAATCCTTGTTCGAATTACAGGAAAAGATTGAGGCAGTTCAAAATTCCGCTTGGCAAAACAAAACTTGCATTCAGCCGCTGATCATATATATTGGATATATCGGTACTCAGGAACCACAAATTTATTTGTATATTGATAATTTTAAGTATAGTTTCCCAAATTTTGTTTCATCTTTATCATCATGTTTTAAAACTTTTCAAGGTTTAAATTTAAAGTATCCGTTGGTAAGTACACCAGTACGGCTTTTTGTTCAAACATTTTGTTTAATATTGGTACTGAATACGACGAATAAACTTCTAGTGTTTTAAGTTTAATATCCTCTTTTAATCAGTAATTTATACCCCATTAAGTTTTAATTAACGTTTACAATAATGGTTTTCTACCTCAAATGTAAAGAAAACATACTATTATTTCCAATATTCTAAAACATTTAAAATCGGTACATGGGCTAACTGGAAGAGATCAATGCGCTGAACATAATTGTACACTGAAATTTAGTGCTTTAAAGAACTTCAGAAAGCATTCCTCAAATTTTGATGTTACAAATTTTGAAATTACAGAAAAAGTATTGCCAAATTTATTAGAATGTGAGCATCGAAGCCTACCTAGCTCACTCGATAATACTTATGTCCAAGCAGATAACAATTTAAATGTTGTTTCAAATATTCCTAACTTGTACCCAGAAAAAATCAATTTAGTCAATAATCTAAAGCACCAATGTATGATACTTTATTAATACTAAGTTTGTTTTCTAAAAGTAACATTTCTAGAAAAGATGCCAACTCTATACAAGAAAATATTAAATGTTTTACTGAGTCTTTGATGATCACGATAAAGGAACTCATTCCACATATTCCAGATGAAATCGAACCAACAATTTTGAACTTTACTCGCCCTTTAAACGATTAATATTACTATAGAATTCCCAATCCATTATTTTTCAAGCCCACCGTTAGATATCTGCAAATTAGTAAATGGAAAATATTATTTAAGGAGGAAAACTATAAATATAGAATAGGATGTAAATAATATAATGTTAAGACTTCGAATAAGATATATCAATTATTTTATTTTTATTTTTTTGAATTAAATATTAAATATATGTAATATTGAATTATAAAAGTTTTGTCTTTGAAATTTATAATCTTCCTTCTTTACATGAATATTAACGGATTTTATTTTAAAAGTATTTATTTTTGATATCTAAGAATTTTCTCTTTTGTATTAAAATTTTAATATTTTCCAACAAAAATTAAAGTTTTTAAAATTAAAATCTACTTTTTAATTTAAATGGCACTTGAATGTTAAAATAAATGTATTAGCTATTTTGAATAAAAATCTATTATTTTAAAACAAACGTGTAAAGTTTTTATTTCAAAAATTATTCATTTAGAACCAAAATAGCTAATTTTTGAAACAACAAATTAAATTTTTGGTATAAAACTTACTTAATTGTTAAATTTATCACTTTTATATCTAATAATTATATTTTTATAATAAAAACCAAATAATGGTAAGATTTTTAGATTAAAAGATATTTTTTTAATTGTAAGATGTCATTCAAAACAAAAAGCAGATATCTTTTAAATTGAAAATATTTCCTTTTGGCGAAAAATCATGTCGCATTTCATTTGATTTTACTGTTTTTTTTTTAAACCAATACGATTTTTTTTTTCTGTGTATAGTTTGAAACTTGAAATTTGGAGTTTTGAGTTTGGAATTTGAAGTTTGAAGTTCGGAATTTGGAATTTGAAGTTTGAAATTTGGAATTTGAAGTTTGAAATTTGGGATTTGAGATTTGGAATTTATTTTTTTAATCGTCCAACGTGAAAAATATTTGAATTTAAATAGATTGTTCATAACATTTGATGGGGGCAAGGTTAATAAAGTTTCAGATTTCTAAATCAAAATGATCCTGAATTTAAATTTATATACCTTCCTCTAGCGGGAATTTTATTTAGCAAACTATGCGTGTAGTATAATTAAGTTTATGAGCCAAATCATATATTTGTGCTAATTATTTGTCATATATGGTACTAATAAGAATATACTAATGTGGATACTCAAATTGTTTTATTTAATTTAGTATGGACAACTTAAAGCTGTTATTATTTAATTAGTTCCGGATCTATCTAATTTAAATTATTTCGCAGTGGGATTTTAAGCAGAATAGCCATAAGCAATTATTTATTTTAATTTTGGTTTTGGAGGTAAGTTCTAGGGTCAATATCTATAGATTTGGAAAATAAATTGTATGGGGTTTCAAATTTTGTAGTTACTGAATTTTGCACGAATAGTTTTTAGCAGTAGAGGAAAAACATAGGGGTCTAATTTTCAAAAATTGTTACCAGGCATTTACAAGTGGTACTTTTAAAAACTCACCGATTGAGCTGAAGGTGTGCTATTATTGTGGTATGGTGGTGTGATGATATGGTGGTGTAATGGTAATATGGTATATCGTTAATGACTGTATTATGACATGGTGATATGATAGTAAGTTAATACCATATGATGGGGTTGTGGTATAATATTATGGTATGATGTTTTAATTATATGGTTATTATTGATAACGATATCATCCGCAAAATCTGTCTTTGGAGGTATGTCAAGCAAACTTCAATGACAACACGCGATGATGTAAAGCAAAAATGTAAGCATAATGAAGAACTTGAGGGAAACATTTGTATAGGCATAGAACTCTGTTACTTGAATCATGAGGGTCTTATGGTATGGGAGTTCTGACTCACATGCCCACGTTCAATATTTACTTCCTGGAGACGCAACCTCCTATAAATAATTTTTAAGAGCAATAACTTTCATGGAAAATTGCAAAATGCCTGTAAAAACATGTTATGCCGGTAAAATATGGTGTTCAACTAAAGTATTAGATAAATTATTTAATTGTTTAACTACAGTTTTGTTGTTGGAAATATGATGTAACTACATTTTTGATATTTATACATAAATATAAAATGTTGAATTTCCTACTTGAAATTCAATATTTTTTCAGATTCAACAATTTTACATGGAAACTTTGAAATATCCGGAAATAAAATTATATTTTAAAATTATATTTCAAAAAATCGATAATTAGATTTTAAACTCGATAATTCTGCATTTAAAACTGACAAAATCACCAATTTAGTCCTTTTTTAATATCCATAAAAAGTTCATTAATTTAATTCGCCTGTATGTATGCTAATAAAATCAATGCTACACTTCATTATTTTATCATTCCCAGCGTTTAGAAGCAAGACCGGATTTAAAATAATTATAAACAATAAAATTCTGTTTTTGTTTCATATTTGTTGAAACCATTGGTCAAACTTTGAACTTCAATATTTAATATCCTTCAAATTATCCATAAATGATTACCAATGACAGCAACAATAACTTACAAACCAAGAGACCAAATTGCTGACAGGCATAATCCACCTTTACCAAATTCACCTTAAATCTCACCAAACGAACTGTACATTTTTGACATGTGATGCAAGATTTCAGCCAATTCGGTAAATTAGGATTTTAAATTATCTTTGGAAAGAACTATCGGCTTTTATCTGTTAACTAGCTGAGTTACCCGGCGTTGCACGGGAGGTATATAATTCAAATACCTTGATTGTTATGCAAGAATTCTCTCTTTACATCGCTGTAGTTGCAATCACATATGAAAAGAAAATTATAAGTAGCTGTATTCAGTAACGGGTGCCTCCGTCAATGCATCCAGGCGAAATTTTGTAATGATATTATTGGACATCCTGTTTGTGAGGATAGTTAATTAATTTTGGTTTGGTATTTGTTACCAATTGCCAAATAAATTATACTCCATTTTTACAAACCTTCAACCAGATCAAAGTGAATAATAAATATAAAGATATTTTAGTTAATAATTTTTATTATAAAGCCTTTTGATAAACAATATTTTTGGTTTTTCCATTTGGAGCAAGCAACATACAGTTGGCTATGTGAAAAGCATGAATTTTCCAAAATAACACCATCTATTTTCAATGATTGCCCCTGGGCTTTGTTGATTGTCATTGCAAAAGCAAGGCGTAATGGGAATTGTAGTCGCTTGAATTCAAACGGCAAATCAGTGGGAATCGTAGGAATGCGCGGAATTAGCACATCTTCTCCTTTACTTTTACCGGTAATAATCGTTGCTTCAATCACATTCGGCATCAATTTCTTCACACAAAGCCGTGTTCCGTTGCACAATTTCGGTGGATCTAAATTTCGGAGCAGTATTATTGGTGAACCCTCTTTTAAAAATAGTATGTGTGGTGGAATACCAGGTGGCTCCAAAGAATTAAGAAACTCTATTGGATAATTGACGGATTGATCCACATCAGTAACCGTGTCGATAGATTTGTATTTCATTAGTGGCCCGGGAAGTTGCGATTGAATTTCATTATTTAATTTATTAACGCCGTCATTTTTGGGAGCTAGGAGTGCACGTTCGCACAGCCAATCATGATTTTTGAAGTTATTTGGCAGATTTGGGAATACTTTCATTACCACGTCCTGTATTGATGGCAGCATTTGACAAAAATTAGGCGGGAATGATATCTCACATGTTACAGGGTCATTTGGCAATTTCCATTACCCATGTCCAAAAACTGCCTGGCAATTGTTTTAGCTGTACCATCGTGATGTAAATTCACACGCATGTTTGTAGATAGTGTGATTTTCGTAAAGTGTTTCCAAAGATGAGACGCCTTCAGGCAGGCATTAAGTTCATCAGCGGGTGTTGATCGTGGAATGACTGGCAAAGTTTGACGAAAATCACCTGCTAGTAGTGTTAGAGCTCCCCTCCCATTGGTCGGTTATTTTGTCGCAAATCGCGCAAAGTACGATCAACCGCTTCAAATGCTTTTTTGTGTGCCATGGTATATTCATTCCAAATAATGATTTTACATGTTTTTAATAACGTGGCAATTCCCGAATTTCGTGTTATATTACAAGAACAATTATCCGCTTGATTCAAATTCAATGGTAGTTTAAACGTTGAATGTACTGTGCGTCCTCCATCGAGTAAAGTGGACGCAATTCCAGATGATATAACAGCGAGGCCAATTGTATTCTGTTGTCTTACTTCAGCAAGTATCAAATTAAGAAGGAATGTTTTTCCAATGCCTTAGGGTGCATCAGGAAAAATAATTCCTCCGTTACCGTTTACTATGTATTGCATCACTTTAGTGTATGCCTGTCTTTGATCATCCACTAAGAGACTTTTTTAAGTCTCAGCGAAAACTCGTAACTGACCAACGTCGTAATTATGTTCTCGTAATAGATCTCTATCACGAACAATGTTTCCATGGCGTGTCGGTGCTGGCAAGTCAAGTTAGGAAATTACTTTGTTATTAATGTATAAGCATGGATCCTCGTGTAATATAAGTACTTCATTAAATATGTTTGCTGAAAACTGTATTTCCATATCGGGATTTGTTCTACGTGCTTGCCAAAGTATATCTTCACTAAGGCTTTCTTTGTGCTTTTCCCAAAGACCTTTAGGATCGGAAGGTGTGCATGTTGTTAATATGATTGCAAAGAGCTTGCGTATTTGTGCTGGACGACACATAAGACATGCTTCGGTTAGTGTTCTATCCCAGTGTTCATCATTTTCAAGTAAGCCCAGTTTAAGACATGCCTCTCTGTAGGTTTGACATAATTCGCCATTTACAGTTCTCAGTGCTTGAAAAGACGTTGGTCCTCTTACTTCATGAAGCGTCCCAAGGCATCAGAACCACGTATTCCAGGTTACTACCGAATAATTGTGCCTTCCTTTCTTCTGAAAAACTGCTTCTTCGACGTGGTCCATGTATAATATTTTGGAACTTCATGATACAGCAACGTTTTTACGAATGAATCTGTTCCGCACAATTGAAAAAAGGCTGTTAATGTCGTATTCGTTGGTTGCGCAGCTCTCTGTAACAGATGTTCTTCCGTAAAGTAAATTCGTTGTCCATTTTCTAAGTGTACACTAAGATGTACAACTGTTGGATAACGCTCGTGAATATTAAAACTCAGAATTCGCCAGACAGCTTCATTACTCGTGTGACACAAGTCGTGTTTCGCGCTGTTTAGTTGTTTCATTAGCTCTAGAAGAAGATGTACTGCTTCGAACGTTTGCACGTCGTGTTTCACACTGTTCAGTTGTTTCATTAGCTCTAGAAGAAGACATCCTGCTTCGAACGTTTGCAAGTCGTGTTTCGCGCTGTTCGCTTGATTCAGCCACCCTTGTGGCTCTAATCTTCTTCGACTTTGCAGTTACCTGCCCAATTGATCTTTTTTTCGGTGGCATTTTTAAGCAAAAATGAAACGTGTAGCTAATTAACCAGGAATGACGGGCATTCAAAACAGTAATTAGTATTAATTTATCAAAACGATTTTAATGTTCCCTTCGATACGTTTCACCGCGAACTGTGTTTGAAAATGTCTTTACAGAATTTTTTTTAAGCAAAATCAAATGTTGTCTACAATCAAAAAGTAATCATAGATTAACACGTTTATAAACTGAAAACTTAAATCTAATAAGAATGTATATTCACTTGAAATAATATTTAATACCTGGAAAATAATCACTAACAATTATTTTATTGCAATATAGCTAACTAATCGAGAACAACGGCATCCGAAACACAAATTAATATTAATTTATTCAAAACGATTAAAACTAAGTCCACTTCGATACGTTTTACCGCGAACTGTGGTTGAAAATGACATTTCGAAAAACAAAAGAAGTTTTTTCAAACTAAGGCAATTTTACACGTACAATAATTTGAATCCAAGGATGTTTCTTGTAGAAGATGCTATTTTCAAATATAAAACGCTAGTACTTTTCAAAGTAAATCAGTTTATACGTACAATATTTTTTAGTACATTTCCTAGAATTGATTTTATGAAACAATCATTGATTTATTTAAGTAATAAACTAAATAAAGTAATAATCTATTGGCGTTTAGTATGAAACTACTATTTTCATTAAAAGCCGCCGGTTGCAATAGTGGATTAAAATGGAATGTTAATTATTTCTGAAGTTATGTGGAAATTAGAACTCGCTGACTATGGTACATTTCAAAACAGGATATGATAAATAGGATATCACTAAACAGTACATGTCAAACCAGTAAAAACGGATTATTAGTATGGATAATATAAGTGTTCAGAGATTTGTTTTGAGTTACAGTGATGAAAGATAGTCTTAAATTTAAATTAATAAAATTAATTTGAATAATTAAATCAATTATAGTAGAGGTATGATTTGTGTATAACAATCGCACGCTAGATATCCTTTTTGGTGTATAAATTTGCGGCTAAGGCGCTATTTCGGAACATTTAAATAATTGTATCTATACATGTAATAATGAATTCTTGATCCAGGGCAGACTTCCGGATTGGAGCATGTCACTAATTTCATATAACCTCTTTCCTAAAGTCATTCCCGTCAAAAAAATCTTAAAAAAATTGAAATTTGAGAAAAAATTTGTACCACAGCCCCTAGACCCCGGGGTCCAGCCCCTTCAAAAGTATCGTCGGCTTGGTCCTGAACATGCAACATATACATGGTAAAAATTTCATGGCGATGGGTAAAGCGACTAAGGCGTTATTTCAGAACAATCAAATAATTGTATCTTTACATGTAAAAATGAATTTTTGATCCAGGGGCGGACCCCCGAATTCGAACATGTCTCTTATTTCATATAACCCCTTTCCAAAACTCATTCTCGTAAAAAAATTTAAATTTTTGAAAAAATTTGTACCATGGCCCCTACACCCCGGGGTCCAGCCCCTTTCACAATATCGTAAGATTGGTCCTGAACATGCAACATTTGCATGGTAAACATTTCATGGCGATCGGTTGAGCGACTGAGAAGTAATTTTGAAATAATCAAATATTTGTATCTATACAATATGTAAAAATGAATTTTTGATCCAGGGCTGGGCCCCTCGGATTCGAACATGTCAGTAATTTCATATAACCAGCCCCATAAACTCATTTTCGTGGAAAAATTTAAAGAAAATTAAAATTTTCGAAAAAATTTGTACCGCAGCCCCTAGACCCCGGGGTCCAACCCCTTCCAAAATATTGTAAGGTTGGTTCTGGATATGCAACTTGTACATGGTAAAAATTTCATAGCGATTGGTTGAGCGGCTGAGACGCCCATTCGGAACAAACAAACAGGAATTCATTTTTATATATATAGATAGTGGTTGCCATGCCAACGGATCTACGGTTGCATCATTGTTGTAAAACAGGTCCGAATGTTAAAATTTAAGCAGCTACATCAATCTTAAACTAAGTGTCATTCAACTGGTGTGTCAAAAGTAGGCAGCGGCAAGACGTTTTTACGTGTTCACTTAAAATGGGCAAATGCCGGTGAATAAGTGAATAATTGCTCGATTAAATAAGGCATAAAGCGAACGTACCAGTTCTTAAAAATAGGAAAAAAAAAACAAAATCTATTCGCTTCAAGTTTATCGTTTTGGGAAAAATGAAAATACCCCTAAACCACGCCAAATCTTTCGCGCACCGGCAATGGAACTTGATATATGATATCACTAATTTTGACGTGTGTGTTATGCTACGAAAGAAAATACCGAAACACTCAACTTAAACGAGCAGTTTGAATAAATCATTTTCTGAAGAATCGACGATATCAGTTTTTATAGGTATACATGTCGTTTAATATAAGCCTGTAAACTCAATTAATTGGTAAATTATTAACGAACTAATTACGAAATCTCTCATTGAATTAGTACGTTCTTCAAATCTGCACCTATTTCTCAATTTTGCGAATTTTAACTTAATTATTAAATTAATAATAATAATTATTCATAATAATTTTGAAGACAAAAAGGAGGCTAATAAAGTTCCAAAGATTAAGAATAAAATTCGTGTTTGCATGGTTAGAGTTAACTTTTAAATTTCGTTTTCTCTGTATATTCCACTCATAAAATTCAGGCCCAAAATTATACTGTAACTAATAACTCAAATTCCAAGTTCATCTTGGATTCCCTTTTTTTTTAGAGTAAAATTAATTTAAATTTCACTCACACTACTTAGTTGTTAATTTCTTGAGTGAAACTTTTCAAAGTGCAAAACTTTTTTTCACTCAAATTTTTAATGTCCACAATACGTTGTTATAACTAATTTTGTACAAGATAAACAAACACTCTAGTCAATTTTTCAATGCATAATTTTCAAATTAATTTTAATTAACTATTAAAAAATTAAGTTAACAATTTTTTTTATTTTTTTATTGTCGCATACGGACCGATATCTGAAACGGGTTATACCTGGCAAATTGTTGCATCAAAAATATATATTGTGCAAGGTGAATTCCATTATTTTTGTTGCTTAACACCAAATAAAAACAAAACAAAAAACATTACATTTAATGATAATCTTCTCAATTTTAATTAATTCTATTTAAAATCGCTCCTGACGACAATTATATAGCGCGTATTAAGTTGTTATATTTTTTATGACACACGGGAATTTTTTTTTTATTTTATTTATATAGGGATTAAAAAAATTTAAAGTTAAATTAACATCTGTCTAATAAATTTGGTTTTTATGTATGTGCAAAAATTTTATGCGTTATCAGATAACCGACATTTCCGTATTCCTAATGACATGTTCTTGTCATTTTGAATTTGATGAGTTTTTTTTTTGTCAAGACTCTATTAAGTATATCCGATTACAAATGCACATACACAAAAGATATTTTATTCTCCTGGGTAATTTTTCGATTCGACATATTTTGACCGTTAAAACTTGTAAAATTATTTTTTTGGGGTGTCTAATTATTATGAAACCACAATTTGATATTTTATTTGGATTTTGATAATCTTTTAATATGCAGGCTGCGATATAAAATTAAGACCACAAACAAAAAAAGGTTAATGAAATTATTTAATATCTGCTATAAATTTAAATTAATTGCATTTATATTCGTTTTGATATACCACAACAAAACCCGATTTGATGAAAGAATTTTATCTTAAACTGTTTTTTAAATCCAAAAACAAATTCAATTCAATTTGATATCTTAAAAGCATTATGATGCGCGCGATGATACAGTTTCCCTTTTAAATATTGTACCAAATATACATTTGGAGATGATATCAATTACCACCGTGTATACAGTAATAGTCGTTTTGTTTTGTTGCTCTTGAATACCACTCGTTTTTTTTTATTTGGATAATCTTAATTTGTTTATATAATTTCGAATGAATACAATATACATTTTTGTTGGACAAATACTAATCTTTTTAATAACATTAAAATTAATAGTTTTAAATTAATTTCGATAATACAAGCGCCATTTTAATCTAATTTTTATTTAAATTTAAAACACAAAATATTGTAAGTATTAAACAAGACAAGATATTAATTTCCCACAGTCTGAATGGATCTTCTCATATTTTCTGTTTTTATGACAAATAATTAATTAAATTTAATCTTAATTTAATTTTACATTGTTTCTGTCTTTTAATAAATTCTCTTTGGACATCAACGACATGATGTTTTAAAGAATCTAATAAACCTTTTTTGGTTTAAATGTTTTTGAAAATATTTTAAGAATTTTGATTCGTTTATGTTTATATAAATTTTAAATTTAGCAAAAATGCGGAGGTATTTTTAAATTTTTAACACAGTAAATTTGTGTAAGCAAATTATTGGTTTGAAAATAGCTCGATTGAAACCTCTTCTTGGAACCTGTAATAAAACTTTCAGTTCTAAATTGATTACCAAGTCGTTTACTAATTCGATTATCTGTTCAAGGGATCACTAGATTTAGCTGTAAAAAAATTCGATAGACATTTTATAAATTTTAATTTTAATTTGGTCCGCACTTTGATAATTGCGTTTCTGGATTTTAGTGTTCTGGATTTTTGTTTTTCTGAATTTTTTTCGGGATTTTCAGTTTCTGTATTATTTTTGTTCACATAAGGTAGCCAACCTTTATTTTAAACAAAATATGTTTTCTGGATTTTTTTTCTGGATTGCTTTTCCGGTAATTTCTACATTTTTTTTCGGCAGTATATTTTTCTGGATTTTTACATTTCAACTATTCCGGATTTTAAAAATTCTGGTTTTTTTTTTCAGGCAAATGAAGTGATCCCCCAGGGGCTCTTCAAAATCCCAAAGGTTCAAAAACCCGAGGGTTTGAAAAAATCCCGAAAGTACAAAATCCCGAGCATACATAATCCCGAGGATACAAAATCCTGAGGGTACAAAATCCCGAGGATACAAAATCCCGAGGATACTAAATCCTGAAGACACAAAATCTGTAGGGTATAAAATCCTGATAGATTATGAAAATTCCAAAATCTAGTTGTTGCACAATTGGTGGAGTTTTCCCTTAATTTAAAGACGTATACACACGAAAAATCAACCAGAACGAAAAACTCCCAAAAAAAATACCGAAAAATACAACCATTTAAAAGGAAGAGCCCATTAAATTTTTGTTAACTACAATATATAAAAACAAAAGGAAGCTACATAATTTAATGTTATGATTGCGCGGAAAGGACCAATGCTAAACGGCTTTGGGGAGTTTTTTTTTAGTAAGTGAAATACAAACGTAAATATTTTTAAAAATGTAAACATTTTTGAAATTTTTCTGATGTTTTCCTGTCATGCTTGCGCAAAGAATAATTTTTTTCAAAAATGCTCCAATTTCTATGAATTGTAAAATTTCAAGAAATCGTCAACGTGGGGTTTTGGGGCGCTGGCCTCCATTATCTAAGCTAAGGTATAAAACATATTAAAATATTATTTCGAAAATTTGTTAAATTTAAAAAACTTGATTTTTTGGGGTTTTCTTGTTTTTTCGTGATTATTTTATTCTGGATAACGATACCTACCTATATAACATATAACGCTTTTCAAAATCCCATTTTCATAATCCTGCTTTTCAAAATACCGGTTCTGCAAAAATCACAACCCCGGTTTTCAAAAAATTCCGGTTTTAGAAAGTCTCGGTTTTTATTTTTATTTTACTCAGTTAGAAATTTCAAAAAATCGAATTTTGTTTATTGCATTTTCGGAATATATTCTGAAAATTTTAAATCGATCCGGCAAATATTCTTGGAGATACAGTATACACGCATGAAAAAAAATTAACGATGTAAATATAAATGTCTTTCGAAACTTTGGATGGGTTTTTCTAACAACGGTGTTTCCAAAGTCGGACAACCTTCTCAGATATATTTTTCAGGTATTGATCGAAGGAATAAGATTTTCGATAATTATTTCTATTTATTTAAACAATTTAATGAAAAAATTTTGGTTCGAAAATCGGATTTTTTTTTTTTCGGAGTTGCCATTTCGTCAAAAATCAAAATTTTGTCTATTGCTTCGATCAATACCTAGATTTATCACTTATAGGATCTTCTAGATATTTTATTTCAAATAATCTAAACCGGAGAAATCTTCCTCAAGGCCAGAGACCTTTTTTTTTTAGGACCTCCAGGACCGTCTACAGGAGCAGTGTAAATTAATATTATTAAAAATAAAAATGCCGAAATAAAGTTAAAAGTTACCGCTGCATTTATTAATACTTCTTGTGTTTGCCAAATAATATCCATTTTCAGAAAAAATCGGAAAAAACGACTTTTTTTGGCCTTGAGGAAACTCACTTTTATACTTTAGTTATTGGGGGCTACAACCCTCAAACCCTAGCTATGATCATTTTTTGAAATTCCAACATTCATAGAAATTGGACATTTTTTTACTTTTTGCAGCAATTCCATTCTAACTTGAAAATTAAATCGCTCTTTTCCAAGAAATTTTAAAATCTAATTTCCCTTTTCATGAAATTCTATTCTAATCTAATTTTAAAGCAAAATTTCTCTTTTCCAGATTATTTAAAAAACAAATCTTGTTGTTCCAGAAATTCCATTCTAATTTTAAAATGAAATCTCTCCCTTCCAGAATATCTTAAAATTTAATTTTCTTATTCCTGGTAATCCATTGTAACTTTAAAATGAATTTGTCCTTTTCCAAAACATTTTAAAATTTAATATTATAAAAATTCTACCTAACTCTCAATTTCCAGTTTCGACTCAGTGAATTCTTGTTATCCAGCATAGGTATACTTTCCGCAATAAGCCAGGTATGTTCTAGATCTCTTGCTGTCTCTATAAAGCACAGTGCCCATTGGCATCAGAAAATGACACAATCGAAGTTTTTCCATCTACATCTGGTCTGTTGTCTAAAACAAATTATGCCGATGCTAAGTGCCGCATGTTTTCTGGAATATGTTAGAAGCTGGAAACGTTTTTTTTTACTAGTTTTCGCTTGTTCTACAATATCAAACATAAAAGTTTACGATTAACAATTTTAAAAACATTTTTTACAGCCTAAAAATTCTTAAAACTCACAATTATTTCAAAATTAACGGAAGTTTGTCGTAAAGTAAATTTTCTAATATTACAAAATTTTTTATTCGTGATAACTGACTAAACATTGTGGTGTAAACGCTCTGAAATCATAATTAAAATGTAGAGATCGGCTCTATTAACTGCAGAAACTTTCCACTTTTAAAATATAAACAAAGGCCCAACAAATGAAACATTTAAAAAGTGTAAGCAACTAATTCAATTTTTTACTTGACCCCCCCCCCCCCCCCCCCCCCCCATTGGAATAGCGAAGAATGAAGCCAGAATATTTACACATTTTTTTATCTCGGTTGTCAGTATTTTCTATTAAAAATTGATAATGATCGTTTTCTGAGGTCAAAGGGATCCCGTATAAATTTACAGGTAAGCAAAATTCAAATGTCCAAATAAATTTTCACGTTTTCGTTTTACATTTTAAAGTTGTCTTTTACGAAAAAACGCCTAACATTTATAAATGAAAAATACTCGTACTTACGATGAAGCCAGGAGTCTGAAAATGTGCATAAAGTTTATGTCAGGTTTATCCACCTCTCAAGTTTAATATTTTCTATAAAATTGTAAAGTGATCTTATACCGGGATCAAGGGCCCCATACAAACTATTGAAAAAAAAATGCCTAAATACAGTACAAAACAAAATAAAATTTTACATTTTTGAATGATTTTATTATCTTAAAATGAAACGTGTCTTGTACGAGAAAATGCCTAATAAATAGAAATATTAAAATGAAACCAGAAAGTAGCAAAAATGTTGCATATACCTTTTTATTTCAGTTGTTAGTGTTTTCTTTTAAAATTTCAAAACGGTTATATCCCAGCGTCGAAGACCTCATCAAGAGTCCAACCACTTTAAAATTTTATTACAAAATATTGGCACCTGTGATAATAGGATGCGTATTTTTTTAGGCTTTCTGGCATCAACCTAAATTGAAAAATTTTAAATTGATCCTTACTACGCATTTTCACGTAAAAGAATCATTTTAAATGTATAAAAATGTCTAAATAATTTTTTTTCAATATCCCGTTTATGTAGACATTTGAATTTTTTCAAGCAAAAATGTAGAAGGTGATGACCTATTTTTGCCTTATATAAATATTTAAAAAAAGCTGAATTCACATTTAAGAATTTAATTTTAAGAGTTTACCGCCAAAACAAGGCCCATTTGATATAAGCATTAAACATTTTGAATAAATGAAAATTAAAATTGTCTTAATTTCATTCTAAACAATGAAAACTTGCTTTCCTGATTTATTATCACTTATTGTCATTCTTTCGTATATATGCATGTTCATGTTAAAAGCACCAATAAAATTGAAAAGACATTTAGTTAATATGTACACATTATAGCCACACATAGAACAAGAACGGAAATGTGATAAATCAAATCTTTTACAGTCAATTAAAAACAATTAATGCTTTCTACCTGAGCATTTGACTGCTTGTCATTCTCCACTTTAAAAATTGTATCTGAAAAACGCCATACATAAATAAATAAAACAGTTATACTTTTCATTTTTATCATCAAACATTACAACATATTTACAACTCTTTTTTGTTTTGTTTAAGTAAATAGCATGTAATTTATAGGCAGCGACACACAATTTTTGCTGAGAAAAAAAAAAATAAGATCGCTTATAAGTATAACACCATTAACAACATTTTACAAAAAAATGTAAAGAATCCCACACGAGAGAGGGCACACCTACGAAAAAAAAAAATAAAAAATTCGAAATTTTCAAAATATTTCTCCACAAACCACAAACAGTCGAAACGAAACATAATTTCCATGTAAACTGTCTTATCACCACCACCGATCATGTAATCTGATTTTTTGTTTGCAATTTTTTATTTGTTTGTTATTTTTAACGATTTTTTTTTACGTACACACGTACCTATATGTGTATATTTATTCGTTTCACTTAAAAAGATCAAGATCATGATCGTCAAGATCACTTAAATTAGTAAAAAAGACACATTTGTTATACTTTCAATTTTTAATTTGTTTTGTTGATCGATTTGTTGATCTAAGATTACGATAAAATACATAACGACACTAAACTATTAAGGCAATAGCTTAAATTATTCATTTTTATATACAATGCCGCATAAAGATTGTCTGTGTGGGCGTAATTTATAAATGACGATTATTAAGTCGTCTTGTATATTCTATTCAAATTAATTTTATTAGCCAAGATTTGTAGATTTTACAGAAGAATATAATTAATTAATTTGTTTAGCATAATAATCAATCACGATTTTTATTTAATTGTTTAATGTAATAACAACAAAAGATTAATTTATAAATAAATCAAACTGTTAATTAAGATTTAGGGACATTGTATAATTTAAAAGAAAATTTATTACACTCAAGTGGGAGAACTCGAAAACAGAGTGTTTTTGTATATATAAGAATGCGATCGTCAGGACGGTTGTTCAACACCTTTTAAGTCTCGGTTGCCACCATTAATTATTAACAAATGACAGCACGGTATCATAAAAAACAATGAGAAATTAAAAGAAACGGTCTGTGTGTGTGTACCATTAGAAGGTCATCTATTAAATTTACGATCGATCGCAAAACCACAGTAAGCAACTGTACGATCATTATCACTTCAATTGATCATAAACAAACAGACCAATTAAACTCAATTAAAAGAAATAGATTTTTTTTTATGATTCATCGAATTGTTGGCGTATGCGCGAATAGATCGAATTTGCGTATATTCTTGTAATTGATTTAATCAATTTATAGATCAAATTTAATTGAGAAAATTTTTCAAAATTAAATTTGATAGAAAATTGAATCTATGTATATAGTTTTAATGGAATTTAATCACACAGCGTTGATTTGTTCAACTATAAAATGTGCACAAATTACTGTTGATTGGTTTGAATTAAAGCGATTATTTGAACTTAGGCGACATTTTTTAAGCTTTGCGATAATTTTTATTTTAGGGTGTATAGGAATTGCCGCCCCGGTGGCACAATTGTTAGCATGCTTACTTTAAGCTCCGAAAAATAATTGTTCTCTGGCCAAATTAACCTTATTCTAAAGTGTTGTTATATCTATAATGACACAGTTAATGACTATAATAACAAATCAGTGAAATGACGGCACGATCAGCAAACATGATTAATAATTCGTGCAGGCTTTTATTTGCTATAAAATAAAATATGTTATATGATTGGCAAGTTTTATTGGATCAGTCAACGTGATAAGAATAATATGATAATTGTATTTTAATTTTAATTAATTACGTCAGCATCAGGTTACTCCAGTACAAGTTCATTTAGGCCAGGCCAGATGTAGAAGCCTTGGTACAAAGGAACTTGATTTTTAAAAGGCAAATCAAATTTAAAGGAATGTGTAGACATTTTCGTAAAACGAATGAAACTTAATAATTCAGTCGGCCAAAATTGTCGCTGTTTATTCTATGACCTGTTTCTAAAGAAATGGAATTTTTTTCACGAAGATAGAAAGGGGATTGAAAGGCTTCCCATTCCAATGTTAAAATGTTTTAAAATCTAAAATCTATTAACCAAATGAAGAAAGGCTTACGTTATGAAGCATATTTTCAAATAATACTAATACAGAGAACAGAGACAGTGCTGATAGAAATTTCCACTGCTGGAATATGATGAACTCATGCTAGTGCATTTGTATACACTTTTTCAGATATTTTCGTTTCTTACAAATATGTGTTAGTACCACACTTTTAAATTGAGTTGGATTTCTATTGAACATTTAATATTAAAAATGTAATTTTATTACAAACTCGACAATAACCAGTAAAGTAAATAAAAAAATGGGCCTCAAGCGATTTAGGGGCTAAGTTACTGTTTACTATCAGAACCCGAGTCCAAAGATCTGGCAATGTTATTTTTTTATCGCTGGCTCTACATTCCATAGAGGAATTTGGCTGCTTCATGATGAAGTTTTGTAATCATTTTTTTAACGGATAATAAGAGATTAATTCAATGATCCTATCGCAGGACCTCCGGAGCTTAAAGCAAGCATAGTAACAACTGTACTACCGGGGGCGGCAATGTTAATAGCACTACATCAATTTCAGTAGAAATTCCGAATTGAAGTCTATAGAATTCGAAACAAATTTATTTCTCGAGGAATAATATTCTGGTTTTCTGGAAGAGTCATTTAATCGGATATTTCGTCTACTATCGGATCCTGTCAACAAAAAAAAAAGTTTAAAAAAATTAAAAAAATGAATCGTCTATCCAACAAGCTGATAAGGTATCCCCTATCCCCAGAAATAAATTTGGTTCGAATTTTAATCTTCAATGATTTTGACTGAAATTGATAAAGAGGCCATTAAAATTTCTTGCCAGAGATTTGGACTCAGGTTCTGATAATTGACGAAATATCTAAATAAATTTCCATCCATCAGCTTGTGATAAAGTATCCCCTATCATCAGAAAAAAATGTGTTTCGAATTTTAATTAGGTATTTTAATAAGGTACCCCTGTCCCCAGAAAAAAATACATTTCGAAATAATCCTCAAGTTGCGATTTTGCTTGAAATCGACAAAGGACCACTAAACCCTTTTGTCAGAGATTTGGATTCAGGTTCCGATAGTACACGAAATAGCTGATGAAATACCTCATCCACCAACCCAGAGCAAGACACCATATCTTCATAACCAAACTAGTTCCGAATTCTAGTCTTCAATTTGCAATTTCTACCAATAAACCCATTACCAAATATTTGGAATCCGGTTCTGATACCACATTGAATGGTTAATTAAATTTTCCACGCATCAAACCAGAAGGGCATCCTTTATCCCCAGAAACAAATTTGTTCCACACTTTACTTTTTTAATCGCAATTTTAACTGGAATTTGCGAAGAGCAATTAACACTTTTTGCAAGAAATTTGGGCCCTCTTAGTTACATATATACACGGCACTACACAGGGTGCCATTAACCATTTTGGCTTGATGGCGAATGAAAAGCTGATTATTTTTAGGGCTCCATGGCTATTGTTGGATTGTACTTCGATCAAGTAATGCTCAAGCAGAATTTGCTTCAATGAAAATAATCTGCTAGGTGGAATTGCTATGTCCACCCATTTTTTCACATATTCCCATTTTTAATATACATATGTATATGGGTTAGTTTCACACTGCTAAACTGAATTCAAATTGGAAACAAATATGGATTCCTATTGAAATATTTAGTACTAAAAATGTAATTTTATTACAAAATGAAAATGAATCATTCGAATAAAAATTATTTCTGGAAACAAACAATTAGGATCGGCGAACGAGAAATTTAGTCAGCTAACTTATTAACTAAAAAATGGCCGTAAGTACTGTTTAATTTGCAATTTATAAACTCTTCGGCGTTGAAAATAAAAACGCATGAGATAATTTCGTTTATAAATTGCAAATTAAACATTGGTCCTTCGGAGCCGGATTTCGCTGCTCAACAAAGGCTAGTTAAGTATAAAAAGTGTTTTATAACAAGTGATTGTGTTATTAGTGAAAATACAAAATTTTAAAAATAACAAATCATTGAAGAAGTTAGCGTGGTGTACAAAATGGCGGACGCAGATGTATTGAAAAAGACGCTTGGGGAATGGTAGTCGCCCGCTATCGAGCGAAGTCAAGTTACCAAGACTTTCGTTGCCGAGATTTACCGGAAACTATATTGAATGGCAGTCATTCTATCAATTATTCATGAAGCAAGTAGATGAGCGTCCGGGGGACTATCCAATGCTGAAAAACTGCAATTTTTGAGAGGTACTTTGCAGGGTGAGGCCGAAGATTTAATTAAGCACATGCCAATCACCGATGAATGTTACAATGAAGCCCTGGAAAAGGTCAAAAGCCGGTACAATAAGAAGCGCTATAATACAAAAATGTATGGAGCAGCCTATAGCTACGCAAGCAAACGTTCATATGATTAAAAAATTATATGATAATTATAATTATATGATGGTGTTATTCGAGGTCTTAAAGCGTTGGGTGAAAAGTCAGAGAGTCGCGATCCCTGGCTGATCTTTATAATTCTAAGTAAATTAGACAACGAATCAAGATCGCTGTGGGCACGTGAAACAAAGGACGATGAGAATCCGACAATAAATCAGCTATTTAGTTTTTCGGAAGACCGAGTCGATGCTTTAGAAACATTTGGTATGAGTAGTCCTAAATCCGCTGCAATCAATACTCCATTTAAATCACCGAAGACGACGAAATCATATACAATCGTGGCAGATTTGTGTAAACTATGCAAAACCGAAGATGCGCACCGGTTACAGGATTGCACTGGCTTTTTAGAAATGAACTAACCCGGCCGAATTGTATACATCAGGAAAAATGGGAGATGCTTCTAATTAGATAAAACATTACATACTAATTCAAGTGAACCAATTTCATCGCAAACAACAAATTGTTTAAGAAATGAGCAGCTTAATTTTGTCACAGCGAAATGTATAAATCAGCTAAGATTAGCCGCATCAAAGAATTCCATAGGAATAAGAGGTTTAGGTCAAACAAACGTAGGTCGTACACGAGGGTCCGTGCAGATGGAACTGTCCAACATAGATGAAACATATTCAACAAAAATTTGGTTATATGTTGTACCAAGGGTGACATATTCAGCAGCAAAGGGTACGACAAATCAACGAGATAGAAAGTTCTTGGACAAATTAGCTTTGGCTGATCCAAATTTGTTTGAAGCGAAAAGAAACCGGTAATACAAACTTGGAACCTAATGCCTTAAAAACGTGTACCGAGTCAAGTACCGACCTTAGCAATCTATTATACAAATATTGGGAAATCGAGAGCATACCAGCAGCGACAATATTAACACCTGAAGAAGAAGATTGTGAGGCTTTATTCTCCAGTACAACAATCAGAGGAAATGATGGAAAGTTCGTAGTCCGTTTCCCATTTAAGGACAATGCCAATCATTTGGGCTCCTCATATCAATTAGCATTCAGTCGATTAAGAGCTATGGAGCGCCGGTTTCAACGGGATGAACTATTTAGAGATATGTATTTCGCATTCATGAAGGAATATGAGGCAATGGGCCACATGACATTAATTGGTGAAGCTGATAAAAATGCGTACATCTTACCGCACCATGGTGTAATAAAGGACAGTACCACAACCAATATAAGGAGTGTATTGGATGCCAGCGCCAAATCAAAAAATAACGTATCTCTAAATGAAATACTGAAAATTGGTCCTACAGTTCGATATTCGTATTGACCGGAGATGTTGAGAAGATGTATCAGATGATTTGGGTACAACAAGAAGATGCGCATTACCAAAATATATTGTGGCGAGAAAATCCTGCAGAGCCTCCCAAACAATATCGATTGAACTCGGCGACATACGGCGTTGGGCCATCAGCTTTCCTTGCAACCAGAAGTCTGAAGGAGGCGGCATTAAAGGTCGAGAGAAGCAGTGAACCAGCCTCAAAAGTAATATTACGTGACGTTTATGTGGACGACTTAATGACTGGCATCAAACAAGAAATCAAAGAACATGTTGGGGCATCGAATATCAATTCACCGGAATCTGATATAAAACAAATTTGTCAAGACGAAGCGAGCAAGGTGTTGGGTTTAGTTAGGAATTCGTACCATGATGAATTCCGTTTTCTATTACAACCCAACGAAATTCCAGTTTTACCAAAAAGGGCACTGTTATCAGAGGCAAGTAAGATTTTCGACCCTCTAGGCATGCTAAGCCCGATAATCATAAAAATAAAAATTGTTTTCCAAAAATTGTGGCTTGAGCCTATTGGATGGGATGACGAGTTACCTGACGGCGTTAAGGCAGATTGGAGGAAAATCAGAGATAGTTGCAATCGTATTGGTGAAATAAAAATTCCAAGATGGTTAAAAATCAACAGCAATGTGAATCTTCGCTGATACTTCACGGGTTTGGAGACGCAGCATGCATTTATGCTGTTACAAATTGCGAAGGTGTTCAAACGTCGAGATTGGTGGTGGCCAAATCAAAAGTGGCTCCCATTAGTCAAACCAGCCTGCTACTTGCAGCGTTATTACTCGCAAAACTGATGTCATGGGTGGAAGCTTCATTAACCGTAAAAGCTGAACAAATCATATTATGGACGGATTCGACAATAGTGCTGGATTGGCTGTCCTCTCATCCGAGAAGGTGGCAAACGTTTATTCGAAACCGAACAACTCAAATATTGGATACTTACAAATATAGCAGAGAACATTGGCGTCATATAAGGTCAGAGGAAAATCCAGCCGACTGTGCGTCAAGAGGTATTTATCTAGATGAACTAGTGGAACATAAACTATGGTGGAAAGGACCGGATTTGTTAACATCCAATTGAAACCAAACTAATCCAAATGCTGAAATGATTACCAATCCGCAGGATATAGCACCCGTAGCTTTAAATTGCGTTGTTGCTCAACGTTTTTTCTAGAAAGTCTAATTCAAAACCATGTCAGTTTTTATTCTGCATGTCACGCTTTAGCCAAGGCTCGAAAATATATTGAGACTCTAAAACTAAAAATTCAACCAGATTTAAAGAACGAGTTTGATCCAGCAATTCATCCTAATACTTATTATGTATGCATATCCAGCAAACTCTGTTCGCATAAGAATGCGATAGTCTGTCAAAGGGTGCACTAGTATCAAAACAAAGTGCCATTACAAGCTTGAATCTATTTATGCATAGCGACGGATTATTACGAGTTGGCGGCCGGATCGATAAATTTACATCAAATTTTTCTGTGAAACATCCGATCATCTTGCCGAGCTGTAAGTTAGCAAAACTGATTATATACGACTATCATTTATCATTTCAGCACTCTGGTATTACGTGAGAAGAAAATTTTGGATCGTTCGGTACAAAAACTGTATTCGATCGATAATCTATAATTGTGTGTAGTGTACAAAGGCAAATCCAAGATTAGAACAGCAGATGATGGGAGACTTACCTTCTGTGAGGCTGCATTACGAACATGCTTTTGCGAACGTGGCAACTGATTATTGTGGTCTATTCAGTGCACATATTGTGAGAAAATGAGGAGCTACCCCAATAAAAATTTACGTGTGTTCATTTTGAAGTCGTTGGAAATCTCACTACAGATAATTTCATCGCTGCTTTGCAGAGGTTCATTAGTCGTCGTGGTATCTGTCGTTCCATTTACAGTGATAATGGGGCCAACTATGTCGGCGCATGCAATCAATTTCAGCAAGTTTATGATTTCTTGCGAGACAACAATTCCGAAATCAACGCCGAAGAGTTTATAAATTGCAAATTAAACAGGTACAGCGATTTACGTCAAAATTACGATTTGAAGATTAAGATTTGAAATAAATTTCTTTCATCAAAAGGAAATAACTTTTTATCTTGATGGGTATCATCCAAATGTGTTCAAATATGTCGTAAAGAGTGTTAAAGATCCGTTGCCAATTTCAGTCAAAATTTCGATTAAAAAAATTTGAAAAAAAAAATGGTCTGGGGATGGACTATCCTGAATTACTGGGAGAGGCATTTAATTAGCTATGTCGTCTGCTATCGGAACCTGAGTCCAAAAATACAAAAATAAAAAAATTATTCTCCATCCATCAGTATCGCCTATCCCCAGAAATAAATTTGTTTAGAATTTTAATTTTCAAATTGCGGTTTTATAAGAAAATGATGAAGGGCTACTAACGGCCCTTGCCGAAAATTTAGACTCAGGTTCAGTTGAAAAGGTATACAAATATAAAGTGAAAAATACGTGAAATCACAAATTCACTATATGGAGCCATAAGTCATGTTTTAATTTTATGATTTTTTTTGTTTTGAATGCATAGCCTTGATTAAGAAAAAAAAATTGAAATGCTTCGTTTTTTTGTTGTTGTTGTTGTTATAGATACAGGGGTCAAATTTTGAGAAAAATGATAATCATGATATTGAGCTCATTTTAAAGGTAAGTTAATTGCGATTAATAAACAAATATAATAAAAAAAATAGGTTTTTGAGAAAATTGAAAAAGAACATTTTGGCGTGAAATTTAAAGAAGAAGAAATTATACAACATACTATTTTTATATTTTTCAATATCATAATTATCGGATAATTATTTTTCTTTTTATTGCCATAAATACAACATCATGATTATCATTTTTCTCAAAATTTGACACCCTGTATCTTTAACAACAACAACAACAAAAAAGAAAGCATTTCAAATTTTTTTCTTAATCAAGGCTACACATTCAAAACATAAAAATCATAAATTTCAAATATTCCTAAATTGGAGCGGTTACGATTTGCGAAAAGAAATAACGGGATTGAGCAAGTTCCATACATTTTTGAAAATTGTGTAAAAGGCTAAACCGGTTGAAGCTTGAATTTTGTCAAACATGCCCAAAACTGGTTCTCTCGATAACAAAATTGTTTTGGAAAGATGAGCTGTCCACTTAAATGAAATATAGGGCCCCACCTGGTAACAACTCAGCACGTTATGAACACGTTAAGTCATGTCCACAATTTTCAAAAATTTATTGCAAATACCGAATCCTTTCTATTTTAATAACTAAAAATGTTTTGGAAAGCTTGGCTTACCTCCACCAAAAGCCCTGAGTTTTGCCGAATGAGGAAAAGATTGAAAAAAGATACTTTTTTGAAATTTTCGTACCTGCCAATATTTTGCACGTAAACCTTATTTGATTTTGTCTAAACCAGTGATGTAATTAAGACGGCTCTCATCAATACAAATTCAGAAATAAACATTTGGTTTTATTACCTTAACCATAGGAGCAGCCCACGGTTTTTCTCAGTCCTCGATTATGACTTGTTTTAACATTGCGAATACCAAATGAATTCTAAATTTTGGGATCCATCGGCTAACTTAATTGATGTCGATTTTGAATTGCACATTCGGCAATCACTTTTGGTAATCGGACAAAAAAGTAATTGGATTTCACGATTAGATTGTTTTTTATAAGGTGGTTGTTTTAGATCAAAAATAGAAATTATTTTGGCACCAAATCGCTGCTAATTGTTCCAGAAGCGTATTGGCGCACTTGAGACTATTCTCGTTTGAAATATTACAACAATCTTTACTACACACATGTTTCGAATATGAGATTTATTTGTATTATCAAAAAAATGTATCAAGATTTAATCGGGATTTTGATTCCAATAAGCATAAATATAATTTCTGATTAATAATTCGGCTCAGATTTTCCTCAAAATAAATTAAAAATTTCCTTTGGAATTTTAATTTGGTTCGGTATGAAAAGGTATTTGTTACATTACAGAAAGAACTATACAACCGCATAGCCTATAAATTGTATAACAATTAGTGAACCTCTAAATAAAATAGTTTTGTATCCTAAATAATAATAAAACAAAAAAAAAACTCATAAAGTGATGCGATCAAGGTAAAAGATTAACCAAATTGTTTTAGCGTTTCAAGATCTCCTCGTAAAATGCGCGTGCTGAAAAATTAAAACAAATATAAACATCGTTAACGTTAATAGATTTTTGCCATTGTTGTTCTTGTTGCTAAAATGTAGCTTACACAGAACCATAAAATTAATCAGTATCTTCGTCATTGATCTCGGACCAGCCTATATATACATGATATGTATGTGTACTTCTTGACTAATCGTATAAATATCAACAGTCGCTGATCACAAAAAATGTACAGCAATATAATTTTTTTATCGCAGGATTATTACATTTTTATATTGTATTTCTGTATTTTAAAAATACTTAAGTTTTTAACGTATTCTGATATTATTATGGTCAGTAATTAATTTACTGATTTACGTTATACCTACAAACATGAATACATGTCTCTATATCCACAGTAGTTTTGTTCGAAATTTTTAACGATTTTTGTTGTGGTTTTTATTACAAACAATACAATTAATTTATTATTATATGGTTGAAACAACTTTTTGGCACAAAAATTTTTTTGATGTTTAATATTTTGCTTTGTATATTAACATCTTATACGTTATCTTATCTCATCTCTACAATCGCAGGATAAGAAAACATGTTTTGAATGGAGGACTTTTAGATAACCGCATCACTTTCGCCTTTCTTTCACACCAGTTTCAATTACAAATTAAATTAAATTTTGCTGCTGGATTGGTGACAGAATAAAATTTTAATAAACATTTGATTTATAAAAATTGATGTCGTCTCAAAGGAAAGTGAAAATACGATTTCAGAACAAAAAGAAAGTAAACAGATTATTTTAAATTTTTTTACTATATTGACCTACTCTCTACATTGTCGTATTTTGTGCTATATTAATGTCAAGGACGTCAAATTATTATAAATAAAATAAAAAATCAGTTTAATAAATGATAAGAATATTAAATTTATTTTATTTTTATCAACAACAATTCAGCTCTTGATTATGTCACCGATCGTATATGCTACATGAAAATGCAATTCATTCATACATATAATACATGAACATGAACTTTAGATTTGTAGTGGATTTCATTCATAATATTTATACATTCTGATTACAGTGTTCAGTAGTAATTTATTAGTTTTGATGATTTGCAAAATTTTCTGCAATTATATAACGCGTGTCACGTACGATACTGCGCTTTACGTCTTTACGTTAACAATGATTTATGACTGTATTGCGTTAATTAAATAAACATAAAAGCGATAAATTTCCACATTCACTTTCCGTACAAGCTTTATTAATACTTAGTGTCACCTTTGATACCAAGCTTAATTGGTTATGCCAATATATTTTCGGTGGTCGTTAATAAATCACAATTCTAAATCTTTGAGGCTAATATGTTTTTTAACTCAATTTCAATTCAATTTGAAAATGTAGATTAAACTACTTTCTATGTATGTATTTACACAATTTGATATCTGTTAAAATTCTCTTCCCAAAATAAATTCAGAATAGGAGCAGAAATTTGATTTACTGAAATTTCAAAAGAAGTTCGTTTTATCATTCGAATTCTCAGATTTTTAGGCAGCTGTGTATTAATTAAAAAAATAAATCGTTGTGATTTTTTCTTTTTGATCTGCGGGAAGATCTTTAGAATATAATTGAAAGAAATAAAAGAAATTGCCTAGAAGTAGAACAAAATTTGTTAAGTGACTCCCTAGACAGCACGAGATACAGAACGGATTTAGAGTTGAAACCTTCAAAATCATCTTGAAAACAGGCTTATAATAGAATTGTTTTTATGTAGGTTACGCAATAAATTAAGAGTCGTCAATTATTTTTTAATCAAAAGACTCGCCTTTCGAACTTAACTACCTGCAGTATAATGTAGTTAAAAATAACAGCATGGAATACATCTCAAGATACTTCCTGTCAAATCAAGGGATACGGAAGTTTCAAATTTCATCGCAACACACAATTAATAAATGTACAACATTTTCTGTAACCGTAATCTAATTTTGTGTAACTTTTAAAATAAACTCTGGAAAATGGGATTTCCATTCTAAAAGAAAGAATTCATTTTAAAATATTCTGTAAAATGCGAATTAATAGTCAAATTTCAATTTTTTTTTGAAAATCACTGATTTCTAGAATATTTTAAAATTAAATCCTTTTCCAGAATTTCCGAATTTCCATTCTAATTCTAAAATATTCTGCAAAACGGAGATTTCCATTCCAGTTTTAAAATATCTTAGAAAATAAAGCTTTCCATGGTAGCTTTAACATATTCTCGAATATACAAATTTCCATTCTAATCTTAAGATTTTCTGAGAAATGAAAATTTATATTCTAAATTAAAAATTTTCTGGAAAAATCATGTTTCCATTCTTATTTTAAAATATTCTGAAACAGGGAGATTTCCATTCTAATTCAAAAACTATATTGAAAATCACCGTTTTCCAGAATATTTAAAAATTAAATCTTACTTCCCAGAATTTCAGAATTCTCCTTCTAATTCTAAAATAATTTGGAAAATGCATACTATTTCCATTCTAATTTCCAAATATCCACATTTCAGATTTTAACTTTGAGATTTATGGAAAATAGAAATTTCAATCCCAATTTGAAATTTAGAACATGGAGATTTCCATTCTCATTTGAAAATACGCTGGAAAATATTCTGTAAAACGCCCTTCTAATTTTAGTCCGGAAAACAAAAATTTGTTCTAAAATTTTTAAGAAAATTCATATTATAAATATTTCCATTTTCTATTTCCATTCTAATTTTAAAATATTCTGAGAAATGAAGATTTCCATTCTAAAGTTAAAATACTCAGATACATTGAGATTTTCGTTCTAATTTTAAAATATTCCGAAAAATGTAGACTTCTATTCTAATTTTAAATTTTCTTGGAAATGGAGATTTCCATTCTAGTTTTAAAATATACTAAGAATTACAAATTTCTAAGGTAGCTTTAAAATATTCTGAAATATGAAAATTTCCAATCTAATTTTAAGATATTTGGGGAAATGAAAATTTCCATTCTAAATTTAAAATTGTTATTTTAAAATATTCTGAAACACGGAGATTTCCATGTAGTTTTAAAATATTCTAAAAAATGGAAGCTCTCATTCTTATTTTAGAATATTATAGAACATGAAAATTTCAATTCTATAATTTTAAAATATTCGCCAAATTGAAAATTTCCATTTTAATTTAGAAATTTTATTGAAAATCACCGTTTTCCAGAATATTTAAAAATTAAACTTACTTTCCAGAATTTTTGAATTCTCCTTCTAATTTTAAAATATTCTGGAAAATGGATACTCTAAATACATATTCCCATGTCAGATTCTAATTTTGAATTATTTGGAAAATAGAAATATCGATTCTAATTTTAAAATATTCTGGAAAAAGACGATTTCCATTCTAGTTTTAAAATATCCTAGGAAATAAAGATTTCCATGGTAATGGTAGTTTTAAAATATTCTGGAAAGTGGAGACTCCCATACTAATTTTAAATATTCTGGGAAATGGTTCAATTCTAATTTATAAATATTCTTGGAAATACGGAATTCGATTCTAATTTTGAAATACTCTGAAACACTGAGATTTCGATTCTAATTTTAAATTATTCTGAGAGATAGAAATTTTCAATCTAGTTTTATAATATCCTAAGAAATAAAGATTTTCATGGTAGCTTTAAAATATTCTGGAATATGAAGATTCCCATTCTAATTTTAACATATTCTTGAGTATAATTTTTAAATATTCGGCAAATTGGAAATTTTCATACTAATATAAAAATATTCTGAAAAATCTAGATAGTGAATCTAATTTTAATAATTCTAGATAATAGAAATTTCCATTATACTTTAAAATTTTTATTGAAAACTATCGTTTTCCACAATATGTAAAAATTAAATCCTACTTCCCAGAAATCCTGAACTCTCCTACTAATTTTACAATATTTTGGGAAAGGGATATTTCCATTCTAATATCCAAATATTCGAAATTCCGCTTCTCATTTCAAGATATTATGGAAAATATAAATTTCGATCCTAATTAGGAAAATATTCTGGCAAATAAAGATTTCCATTCTTATTTGAAAATATTTTGGAAAATTGTGTTCCCGTTCTAATTTCATAATATTCTGAAAAAAGGGAACTGTAATTCTAATTTTAAGATATATTCTGGACTCCCGTTCAAATTATAAAAAAATTCTGGAAAATGGGAGGATTTTTATTCTAGCTCTAAAATATCCTAGGAAATAAAGATTTCCAGGGTATTTTTAAAATATTCTGGAAAATGGAGACTACCATTCTAATTTTGAGATACTCTGCAAAATGGACATTTCCATTCTCATTTTGAAAATATTCTGGAAAATGGAGATTTCCATTCTAATTTGAATGTACATAAAGATTTACATGGTAGTTTTAAAATATTCTGGAAAATGGAGATATTGAATCAAATTTTAATAATTGTAGAAAATAGAAAATTCCATTCTAATTTTAAAATTTTATTGAAAATCACCGTTTTCCGGAATATTTAAAAATTAAATTTTACTTCCCAGAATTTCTTGATTCTCGTTCTAATTTTAAAATATTTTGGAAAATGGCTATTTTCATTCTAAATTTCAAATAATCTCATTTCAGATTTTAATCTTGAAATAGTATGGAAAATAGAAATTTCGATTCTACATAATTAGGAAAATATTCTTTAAAATGGAGATTTACGTTCTCATTTGAAAATACTCTGGAAAATATTCTGTGAAACGGAGATTTCCATTAAAATTTTATTTAGGAAAATAAGGACTTAATGTACAATTTTTAAGAAATTTGATTTCATTATAATTTTAAAATATTTTAGAAAAGAGAGAATTTCATTCAAATTTAAAATATTCTGGGACTTGGAGATTTCCATTCTAATTTTAAAATATTCCGAAAAATAAAGATTTCCATTAAAATTTTAAAATATTTTGGAAAATGAAAATTTCCAATAAATTTTTAAAACATCCTAGGAAATAAGGATTTCCATGGTAGCCTTTAAATATTATGGAAAATGAAGATTCGAATTTTAATTTTAAAATACTCTGAAACATAAAGGTTTTTGGTTCTAATTGTAAAATATTCTGGAATGGGTCAATTCTAGTTTTAAAATATCTTTGGAAATGGAGGTCTCCATTCTAATTTTAAAATATTCTGGGAGATGGAGATTTCCAATCTAATTTTAAAATTTAATTGGAAATCATCTTCCGAATATTTTGAAATTAAATCTTCCGTTTCCAGAAATTATTTTAACCAGAATAGGTTACTTTTTCATTTGAATTTTTTTGGGGTGTTTTGGTATTTTTGGTCACTATTTTAGAAATGAAATTAAACCCAATTTTAAAAACACCCCAAATATTAATAAAATGCCTCAAGTTTTGACCCAAATAACTCAAAAATATAAAAAAATTTCGGGATTTTTTCAGATATTTTTTTGAGCATTTATGCACTGGGGTATAATTGCCATACGCTTGTTGGGCATGTGACGAACCAGTTGTATAGTATATGCATACAATTTTGGTAGACGGATATTTTGAAATATTTCAACAATATTGCTTTCTCATATATACTGTCAAAAAAATCCATTTAGAGGTAACCTCACAGCAGCGTTGAAAACAATTACTGCTGCTTTAAGTTACTTTGTGACCTATTAAAATAACCTTTCAGATTCATTTCGTTTCAAATTCAGTATCTTTTTCCAGATGAAGGTGATGGCTGCTTTAAGATCGGTAATTCAATTTAGAAACAAAATTTTAGGATGAATCAAATGAAGAACGTATCACCAAAAAGGAATATTAAGTGCGTAAAGAGCTTGTCGAAATTTTTAAAGCAAATTTAAAAATCAAAAATCATTGACTTCTTAACTGCTTACCTCGCTGTTGTCATTAGTTTAAAGCAGAATTAGGTATAGCATTTTTTTTGAGGCTCTTCTATAAATTATATTTACATCTTTAATTTCGAAGTAAAAAATCCTCATAAAGATGATGGAGCAGAAAAATTTAACCACTAAAAGGAGTGCAAGAAGGTAAGCAGAGTTCTAACCATCTAAATATCAGATTGATCTAGGAGTCTATGTGGCTTTGAAGCTTGGCTAGCAGAAACTGTTAAACCAAATGGAGTAAGTAAGCAGCACCTCCAACAATTCAGGAACGTAGATTTTCCAAAATTCGAGAAAAAAATAGCCTAGCCAAAATGGAACAACCTAACGGGACTCAAATTTTGACTGAAAGAAGAGCGCACAAATAAGCCCCAAAAGAAAAGCTTTGCCAAACCAAGAACGAGACTATCCAAATATTAGGTTATTTAGATGTCCTGTAGACTGAAAGACTCGCTAACTAAAAATTAGGAATATGTCATGAAATGCTTCGATTTTTTTAAATTGCTGTTTCCAATTTAAAAGCGGAAATTACTCGTTTTTAGAGCTATGCTTGTATATTCTCATAAAGATGTGCAAGCGTAAACATAATCAAAGACCTGGTACTGGTCTAGAATAGATAACAAATTTGTTAATATTAGACTTCCGAAGTTTCATTTAGTTAGGGATTGCCAATTTCAGAAATTTAAATTTGACATTTTTAAATTAAGGAATTTAACAAATTTGGATTATTCGGCAAATTTAAAACATTTAAGAATTGAAATTTCATAGTTATAGAATATAGAACTTAGTAGTTTCTAAGTTTAATCTTTACGGCATGCTAACCGAGACCTCATTCGCACCATATTTATAACGGGTTAGTGAATGTTGTGATTGGTATATTGTATATGATTGACAATGATTTTCATAAACAAATATTTGGTCGACTCAAAGAACAAAATCCAAGACCCTGACTCTACTACTAAATGTTGTATATTCGACGAATTAAACAAAAGTAAAAAAATAAAGAGTTTGGAGAAAATGAGTGTTTAAAAACGTCAACTGGTTTTATTTAATAACTCCATTTTAACGATTTGAATTAAACAAATCCTCAACTTCTAGAAACTATCCTAGAACGACTGTGTCAGCCGACTTGATCAGGATCAAGATGAATCCAGAAGATGATTCAAAATTGCAAAGTGTTTCCTCAGGATTGTAAAAGTATTTGTGGTTTTTAGTTGTTTAGCATTCAAATTCTTGGAAATTTCTCGGAAGTAACTTAAACTTTTGAAATCGAAACAGGATATTACTCGAATAAAATGCACCAATCCCATATCAGGCGATATTTTCTGGTCGAAATGGGCGATATTTTGTTCAAAATGTTTACACAAACATAATTGCAAATGCCAAAAAAATACTGAAGTTGGGTAAAAGGTAGTAATTGTTTCTTTGGTTTTTGTATAAAATTCAGCATTTATCTGACTACACTATTTTATGACAAATTCTTGTCGCCAAATTAGAAAATTTTCTAAATTAAGTCCAAATTTGGGTTGAAAAATATTTTAATTAAGTTTATTAATAAAATGTATAGATTCTAAATATGAGCAAATTATTAAAGACCGTTACTATTCAATTACAAAATAATCAGATTAATTTACTTTATTCATTTGCACTCAACGATTCCAATAGTTAAATAAATATAAAAAAGACGAACAAGATTAATGAGTATTTTGAAATGTCAAAAAGGCCAATTCTAAGTGTTCCCTCAAAACACAATAAACTATGATCCCTTTTTAAACCACACAACTACAAGATTACAGTTTTTATGAACAATTGCATTCACCCAGCAAAAATGAACAAAAAAAAATATTTTGTGGTTTAAACATATCTATTTTGATTTATAGACGCTTATAATTTACAACTTAATTTTTTCTAATTGTCTATATACATGTGTGCACACCACATTCTTGAAAAGCGACACAACATAAAGTCAATGCACCTAAAGTGTCAATTGCAGTTGATAAATTAACCAACTAAACCTTTATGTATTCCACATTTTATTATTCACACCAAGCCAAAATCTATAAAATTTTCAATTGAATTATAATCACAAATAACAATTATGAATTAAAAACGAGTGCATATAGGGTGAGATGAAGTCAAGCGAAATGCTTCCTTTCAAATATCATCTCATAATAATTCATTGTATAATGTGGTATTTTTAGATGTAGAAAGGTTAATTTTCAAGCAAAGCGACGAAATTTTAAATAATTTTTCTTTTAAGGTGTCATTTTTTTCGTGTGTCCCGCAGTCAATTTGTTCAACAAAAAAAAAATTCGGTGTCCAGTCATCCGATTTATTATATTTATAAGAAGTCGTTCACTATAAAAGATTTATTCGTCACTTAGCAAAAAAAAAAAAAAAAAAAAAACACAAAACAGAAGATTCAAATTGATGATCGTTCAGTTTAAATTACATTATATGCATATTGCATATATAAACAAGAAGATCATCAAATATAATATGTCGGTATATTTATGTCTGGAATCGTAAACCGTATAGTATATAAAAATATGTCTACATTAATAATTTCATCACTCTCGATCGGCGATGATTTATAATATAAATGAATAATAAATTGTCGATCGACATCAAATTTAATTCAACGCGATCATCAAAACAAAACAAAAATTAGTTTTAGTTTTTTAAATAAAGCAATTTTCTTGAAGACTGTCAGATTATAAAATGTATACGAAAAAAAAGAAATATCTGCATAAATATTAATGGGTATGTAGACGCATCGTGCGATCAATTATCAACAAATTATTACTTTTTTTTTTTGTTTTAATATGATCACTGAATATATTAAAAGAAAATAAGTGATCTTGATAATAATGTGTTAACACTTTTCTAAAGAAGAGTTTGTTGGAATTTTAGAAAATTAAATAATAATCATGGTTGGGTATTGTTAGTCGTCATACAGATACTAAAAATTTGTAAATACATAAATTCCATTTGACGTGATCATTTGATATCAGTAGCTTAGCATTTTTTGTTAATATTTGCATCAATTATTTTCTGTTATTTTACATATAAACATATATGAATATCATATTTCATATGCGGCAAAAATGCGATATTGTTTTGCTAACATTTTTTTTACAAACACACACAACGCTCAGTGTGCAACTGTACATAAATAGTTGAGAAATGATTTTAAAAATATTCATGTAATATGTTACTATTTACCTATTAGCAAGTGCATTAAATTCAACAATGTTTAAAACAAATTGCTAATTGGATGCAACCTTTGTCTGTATACGTATCTGTTTCTGGGTGAAATTAAAACGCGTGATCTATAATGTGGTTAAAGGCTTTTAATTAGATATTCCATTTTATGCAAAATCCGCGTTTCCCAGTTACAAATAAAATAAAAATGCTTCACCAAAAAAAAATTTGTTTCGTATTGTGATTGGCTAATACATGGTCATGTATTGTCTGTACGCCTACTATGTCGTCGAAACTAAAAGAAATATGGAATAAAGTAGATTTCGGCACTTGTTTTGTTTACATATTTATTCCATGTTTATGAATTTCCAAAATTCTCGAGATTTTTTGAAAATTCACAAAAAGCAGTCGTGCTTCAGTTTTTATAAATACAAAGCCCATAAATGAACGAGTGAGAATCCTAAAATCAGAGAAAGCATTAAAATTATTAGATAAAGAAAATAAGTGAATGGTAAATGGTTTTTTCTCATTACTAATAAGGAACAAAAATCATTAAGACTAAGGATCGATAATTAAGACTAAGTGATTTTTAACTCATTATTCACTGCTCATCACCTTTTGAATATTCGCTTATTACTCACTCATCCCTGATTACTCTTAATTCATAATTCAATCAATAATTATTGAACAATCAGTAAATAATCGTATTAATCTGTGAATAACTAATAAATAATTATTGAATAATGCCTAAATAATGAGTGAATAATCAGTAAAAAAGAGTGAATATTGATGAAATTAGCATTCATCAGTAAATATTGTGTAAATAATTTGTGAGTAATGGATGAATAATGAATGAATAACAGTTGATAATAAATATTAGATGAATATCTGAGTGAATATTCAGTGAATAATTAGTGAGTAATTAGCAACTAAAGAGTGAATATTGAGCGAGTAATGTATGAATAATGGATTAAAAATAAGAAAATCATCATTCATCAATAATAACTGGTGAATTATTGAATTTAGCAGTAAATAAAAAGTCAACAATGAGGGACTAATTAAATAACCGGATAACGGGTAGTTATTTAGCAAAATACCCGGGTATCTGGGTTACCCAAAAAAAAAGTAGGTAAATATGTTTTAACAGTTCTTTTATTGAAATCAAGTAATGTGAGTATTCAAACAATTTAACTTATGTAAATATGCTTTGAAAAAATATTTCCTATAACGCCTGATTTAGAAGGCTCTGATATTTTATATATTGGAGGTAAATAACGGAAAGTTTAATGGGTGCTTATGATTTTTTTCGCTCTATCCGAAGCAACTACCCGAGTATTCGGTTGGTTAAAAATTTCGAAAAATACCCTGGTACCTGATGCCCGAGAATACGAGCCCTAATTATGAGTAAATAATGATATTGAATAATGATTGCATAATAAGTGAATAATCACGGATAATCATCGTTAGTGTAGTTTCATCGGGTAATTTTAATTAAAAAATAGTCAAATTTTAATCATAACGCTTTCAAGATATTTACAACTAAAAGAACTACTAAGCATAAAATGTGTTCATAATAAATGCATAAATTTTTTATGTTGGTCTTCTAACTAATCTCTTTGGAGATAATATCATCGGAAACTTTGTGCTATATGAGACGGTATCCTGTATGGTTTTCACCAAAACTTTAACATTCAATTAAAATACATCACAATGCAAATTACTTCAAATTGGGGAGACAGTACCTTGAAGAAGGTGAGGTGAACACAACGCCACAATTGTACAGGTTTTAACTTAGAGTTACTAAAAACAAAACAAGAAAGTGATACTGGATGTATTAAAAAAAGCTGCAACGGATTCTAAATCCAGCAACCCAGTGTGCATAAAGTTGGGCAAACTGTTTTAGAAGGATATTAAAACGCTAATATAAAACGCCAGCATGGCATGATAAAATGCTCAATAAGCAGACAATGACAACTACACAGATCACCTACAACTACAACTAAATCAAATTTAAATAAAGCGATCAGATATCAGAAAATAGATCAGTAGGAAGAAACGACGTTTACTAAATTTACAATAATTCAATTTTTGAAAATTTAGGAATATTTAGGTTTACAAATTTATAAAATTTAAAATAAAATTTCTGACCCGCATTTCTTATAAAATTTCCCTTTTGGAATTAGGCCAAATTACCGAACCTTAAACGAATGAACTCAACCATTACCAACTTAAAAATTAAATCGGGACAGTGAATGATTTGCAAATAGTGGAATCCAGTTTTGGCAAGCAAATGGACGATTGAAAAAGGTTACACACATGGTGCAAAACAGTGTTTCAAATGAGGAAGGAACATCCCCAAGAAATAATTCCTTTGCAAAAGCTGTGTTTATGAAATAAGAACATAGGAAGATTGACTCGACCAACCAAATTATTTGAATTGTCTCAAGCCCCGCCTACTAGTTTCGTGCTCGAGTTGAAAAATTGCTTACATTTGACCAAACTAGGCTAGTATGCGGGGCTGGTGACATTTAGAATAATTTGGTTGGTCGTGTCTTCCTATATCATAAATACCGCCTGCCTATTTCATACTTTACAAGAAAAAATTCTAACTTAAAGCTGAGTTTATGACATAGGAAGATAGGAAGATAAAAACATAGGAAGATTGACACGACCAACCAAATTATTTGAAATGCTACAAGCCCCGCCTATAAGTTCCATGCTCTAATTGAAAAAGTCTTACTTTTGATTAAAGTAGGCTAGGTAGTAGGGGGGGCTGGTGACATTTTAAATAATTTGGTTGGTCGTGCCAATCTTCCTATCTTCCTATGCCATAAATACAGCATTAAGGAAAAGTATCGATGTATCCCACTACCATGGTCTTTTTTGCTAATATTATGTCCCAAGCTTAACAGGAAACATTTCCTTATATTAGCCAAAATCAGAACTTTGCTTAACAAAATTTTTGCAAACTAAATTGGTAAAACTTACATTATATTTTAGTCTGAAATTTTTGCCTATCCTGGCAAAATATATTCGGATTTTACAAAAAAATGTTGCTAAATTTTAGAATGTTTTAAATTTGTGTTTAGTGTGAACGATTTACTTTTTTTCAGTTCAGATTACGAAAAAACAATACGTTTATTCTATTTTTTTTTCGCTGGCGCTACATCCCATAGAAGGATTTGGCCACTTAACTTTGAAGTTCCGTTATCATTTTGTTAACGGATAATGAAGATTAATTCATTGATCCTACATTAACCAGCCGTAATTTTTTCATCACCCGCCGGGAATCGAAGCCGGGCCTCCGGAGCTTAAGCCAAAGCAAGTGTGCTAACCACTGTGCCACCGGGGCGGCATAGTTGGAGTTGGGGGGGTTGATCCTATTTGTTGTATATTAATACAAAAAAATATTGCCAAAATAAGTTCAGGTTTAGCAAAAAATGTTATTGAAATTCAGTATGTTTTAGATTTGTATTTAGTCTGAACGATTTACCTCTTTTCAGTTCTGGTTTAGAAAAAAATTTTCTGCTTAAATCTGTTGTATATAATTAGAACAAATATTGGCAAAATAAGGGCTGATTTTCCAAAAAAAAAATGTTGCTAAAATTCGGAATTTTTAAATTTATATCTAGAGCGATCGATTTATCTTCGTTCAGTAATGATTTAGAAATCTAATTTAGAATTGCAGTCTGAACGATTTGCTTCTCTTCTCTTCTCTACTAAAATTCAGAATGTTTTAAATTTGTATTTAGTTTGAACGATTTCCATGTTTCCAGCTCTGATTAACAGAAAAATACTTTGCTTAAATCTGTTGCCTCTCAATAGAAAAATATTGGCAAAATAAGTTCTGAACAAAGAAAAAATGTTGCTAACATTCAGAATGTTTTAAATTTGTATGTATTTTTTAATGTTTCAAGTTCTTCCAGAATTTTCATAGTTCGATAATTCAGAAGAATATATTAAATCCAAATTTTTTTTTAAATACCTATATGTAAGTAAAAATAATTTGACACAAAAATTAAAAATGAACCAAATTCGGGTCAGTTTGAGGTCAAATTAGAGAAACGTGCAAATATTGAATTTTGACAAATTTAGAAAGTCGTAAGCTAAAAAATGTTCAGCTTAGTCATTTCGGATCTATTCTGTTCCACTCATATGTCCAGCTAAAATATTTATCATAGTTTAGGAGTTTTTACAGCTATATCTAATTTTTAATAGTTCCTTATGTATAGAGTCCTCTCATGTTTTTTTAAAACCAAGTTTAAAAATGTTCTGGAATTGTACAATTTTTGCGTATATGCATTTTTTTACCTGCAAATCGGATGTAGCTGAAAGAATATTTTGAGTTGGTAGAACATTTTTTTAAATTGGCGGGACACGGATATGAGACGTCTGAGATCCTTGAACAAGAATGCCCAAAATGTTTAACTGTAAATTCATCATTATTGAATAACATTTTTGGGAGCCCTGAGTTTTATTTTTTCGATTTCGGGGGTCGCAGTATGAAAAAGTTTGAGAAGCACTGTGCTAGAGCACTTATTTGGTGTTTTTGAGAAGCAATTCAAATGGCTTTTTACCTCCACTTAGTTCCGAATTTCTTCTGATTTGCTAAAATAAGTACTCATAATCTAGCAAACTGTGTCTATTATCAATCCAATCATAGAGGAGTCAGAAAAAAATTTGCTTGCAATTATTACTTGAACCACCATTAATCATAATTGATTATCCATAAAAAATAGTTGGTTATACGAAACAAAATAGAGGCTGCGTTAGTTAATTTTTACATTCTTGTTCCGCTCCTCAGTAAAAAATCTGACGCCATCAATATAGCTGAATTAATATATAAAACTTCATATGAGATAACGAGCTAAATTAATTTGAAACCCTTGTCTAATTAAATCATTTCTCCACAAAATGATTATTTTTCCATCTATAATTAGTCCTACTATAAAAAATCCATGTTCGCTATATGGGGCGCTGTCAAATTTCATCTAATTAAATTTAAACGGCACTAAAAACCGCCGAACATTAATTTATTTCAACCAAAAAACGGCATAATAATCTAATTATAATAAACTTGACTTGAATATTTAATTAGTTGATGAACTAACAAATCATTTTGTGTTATTGTCACGTGCTTTAGGGTAATGTCACATAATGTACATGTTATGAATACATAATAACTTTAGATCGCACGTACCGGCGCGCAACCTTTTTTAATTTAACATATTTTTGATATAAATTACCGATAAACACATTCTACACTGTGTTAAATTTTGTATTAATTATGTTCCCATATATCTAAAAAAAAAAAAACATTTAACGTATTTAATTTACATATTAAGTTAGATTACTAATAGGTATTTGCATATCCCGCACCATATTGCAATTATTCAATTGTGTGTGAAAATATTTATTTATGATTGACGCGGTACTATTTCTAAACCGAACATTTTCTATTTTATTTTTTATAGATGGAGATTCTTACCGGTGAGATTTACATATTCGGTTGCATTCAATATGTACTATTGTTTTATCTTTTAAATACACACAATTTCTACTGTTTTCATCCGCGACTTAATCATATAAATAAATATTTGTCAATTAACATGTTCGAAAATCGTATTTGTATTGATTTAAGTTTGTTTGTTATTGATTTGTTATGTTTTAAATTTGTTTAGAAAATAAATACTTAGAAATAGAAAAAAATGTTAATACTTTTTTTATAACGATAAAATTTAGCGGCATTAAGAAGAGAAATATGGTAATCAGCACCAAATCAAGCGTATATGCGTGGTTCAAATTTTGAATTCAAACGTGGTTGATAGTGTATTATTCAACAAGCGTATAATGATTTGTATTACTCATGCACAATCCCGTTTGCACAAATGGAAGCCGTGAAGAAAGAGGTAGACCGAATGGTGAACGACGGAATTTGGAAGGCGGTTTCTACGCCTGATTGGGCAACACCAATTCTACCTGTGGCAAAGAAGGATGGTTCAGTGCGCATCGTGGGTGAATTTTAGTTCATATTGAACCCTCAGATCCAGGTCGAGTAGTATTATATACCTCGGGTGGAGGAACCATTGCGCAAGTTACGTGGATGCCGCTATTTTTCAAAGATTGACCTATTCAACGCTTACTTGCAACTTCAGCTGGACGACAAATTTAAGGAGGTAGTCGTTGTCAATTTGGAGTGTTCCAGTACCAAAGACTACCGATGGGGGTTTCCAGATCAGCGGCGATATTTCAAAATTTCTGGAGCAGGTGTTAGCTGTTTTGCCAGTGGGTGCATACTATTTGGATAACATCATCGTGACAGCTAGTAATTTAGATGAATACTTGCAAGTACTTGAATTGGTTTTGTAGCGGCTTCAAGAACACGGCATGACCGTCAAATTGGATAAGTGTACATTTGCAGAGACGGAAGTGGATTATTTAGGCCACATTATAGACGAAAAAGGTATCAGACCATCAGAGTCTGGATTGGACGTTATTCGTAAGATGCCCATACCGAGTAATATCGGGGAACTTCAGTCGTTTATGAGTAAGGTTAATTATTACCAAAAATTCATTAAACATTTTTCAGTAGTTTCTGCACCTTTCAACGACTTGAGGAAAAAAAGATACTGAATTCATATGGGATTCTTTGCAGCAAAAAGCTTTCGACACACTAAAAAACAGAATAATTGAGACAACGAAACTAGTTCATTTCCGTGGGACTATCCAGTCATACTAGCAACAGATGCACCCTTTTACGGTGTTGGAGCTGTAATTTGTCACATAGACTCCGACGGCACGGAGCATTCCATAGCATTGGCGTAGAAGACGATGACTGACGCACAAAACAGATATGGGCAAATTGAGAAGGAGGGCGAAAATTTATTCTAATCACGGACCACAAACCGTAAGTCAGTCTATTTGGGCCGAGCAATAAACTACCTATGATGACTGCAAACCGATTAGCGAGATGGGCGATCATCCTCATATAGGCTACCAATACTTGATATCGCAATACTTACGCAATACATTGACGCTCTCCGTCGACTACCTATGGGTCCAGATACAAATTTTGATGAAAATGAGGAAGCCTGTAAAGAAGTGATGTTCGTGTATACGCAATAACTTTTTGCAAGGATTTCCCCTCAATTCGAAGAAAATTGCTGAATTGACACAAGTTGATCCTGTTCTAAAAAGGGTGTCACATTTTATTAGGACCAGTTGGCCTGAAAATTTATCAAATTTAGAAAAAGAAATATTTTCCTATTTTGAGAAAAGATTGGCACTAACGATACATGATAGAGTTATTCTATTACAGTCTGGTTTTCTTCGTTTTGTTATTCCATCCGGAATTTAAGCTTATACAGGGTTTTCCAATAAGAGTGATATGATTTCTTTAATAAAAAAACACACTAATTGTTAAGGAAATTGAAATGTTTTTTATTTAATGTGAAGTACAATCGATACAATTAAGTTCTGAATAAAACGTCATTCAAATGGCCTCCACGGCTTCTTCTGCAGGAACGAATTCGATGAACCCAATTTTCGAGCACTTTTTCCACTAAATCAAGTCGTATGTCATGAATAGCACGTTCTGCAAATAACCCCACAAGAAATAGTCTAATGGTGTTAAATCACAACTTCTTGGAGGCCATTCAATATCACAATTTCTTGAAATAATCGAATCTTTAAACTTTTCTCGCAATAATTCAATTGTTGCACGTGCTGTGTGGCACGTAGCCCCGTCTTGTTGGAACCAAATGTTGTCAAGATCAACTTCTTCCAATTTCGGCCATAAAAAGTTGGTTATCATCGATCTATACCGATCTCCATTGACAGTACCAGCTTCATTTCGAAAAAAATACGGACCGATGAATCCAGCAGACCAAAATCCACACCAAACTGTCAATTTAGGTGAATGTAATGGTTTTTAATGAATAATTTGTGGATTTTCTTCGCACCAGAATCGACAGTTTTGTTTATTTACCGCACCACTCAGATGAAAGTGAGCCTCATCGGAGAAGATGATTTTCTTAAAAAAAATCGTTATCGTTTTCAAGTTGTTCCAAGGCAAAATCAGCAAATTCACGACGTTTACGGTGGTCCAATGGCTACAGTTCTTGAGTGAGAACAATTTTATACGAATGCAAACCCAAACGGCAGCAATATTTGCATTACTTCGAGCGTTTCTTTGGCTTACTGGCACTTGAACATTATGTAAAGAAAATGTACGCTCAAAATTTTCAACAATTCGACGAATAGCGAGCACACTTGGACGATTATTACGACTATAAAATGGCAAAACCGCACGAAAAGTTGCAATTGGAGAACGATTATTTTGATAATAAAACTGAATAATTTGTAAACGTTGTGCTTGTGTATATCTCACTATGATGAAATTGTAAGCATTACTGAATACAATGAAACAAAAAATGACAGCTCATGACATATTAAAAATGGCCGAAACGTCATTTAAAAATCATATCATTCCTATTGGAAAACCCTATATTATGAAATTTTTGGAAAATAGAAATTTTTTAGATTCCTGGTTTCGTAATCAATGTCTAGAATATTTTTGTATAATTTATTAATATCTTCTGCTAAAAAATATGCTATCTATTTTAATGTCATAATTTCACCAAATCGAGGATGAACGGCTACAGGCCAAGTAGTTGAAGACAACAAGATCATTTTTTCAAAGTTTCCATAATACGTTTAAATATTTGAAAATTGTTACCAAATTGGTGTTTCATTCTTGTGATACCTTCATAAGTACGTCCTAATCGCAATATCAGTAGTCAGTGAAAGGGGATTTAGGAGCTAATAATTTATAGAAATTAAAATCTTTTTAATTTTAATAATTTTCATATTTAACAAAACTTTCAGAAATTCAGTAAATCCAAATTTTCCAAAAATTTTAAGCTACATATATAAAAGTAAAAGAATTTGGTCCCAAATTTTAAATATTTGTTAAAACTCTTGATTTTAATTAACAAACGTCTACATAGCTTGTTCTGGTATTGAAGTTTTCAAAAATTGAACAAATTCAACAACAATTTTAAGATTATACCTATCAGAAGTCAAAACCTATTTAAAAGTTAAAATTTCAGAATTTGTAAATCAAGAGAATTGAAAATTTTTGTAAAAACATTAAAAATTTAGAATGTAAGCCAAATCTCTTATTTTAAGTAACTTTAAATATTATTTTGAATATTATTTGATTACAGTTCAGTTTTTCTTCAAATCGGTATTTGAACGATCTTAAACTTGTAACAAACACCTAAATAATTATTTGGGGAAGTTTTGATTAACCAAATTTAAATGAAATCAAATTTTAAGGAAATTATAAGTAAATTTCGAAAAACCGTAAAAAGGAATAGAGAACGAATTTTGAAATTTTCTTAAAAATTTCCAAATTTCAAATTTATCAAAAGTAAAATAAGTTAAATTTTTAAAATTCAAGTTTTATCATCAAATCACTGTCAAAATTTTTTAAAGTTTAAAAATTGAAATTTTGAAACATAAAATTTTAAAATTTATATAATTTAATTTTAATATTAAAAAAATTCACAACAATTTTGGACAAATTTCAGAACGTCCAGAATACTAGTAGGAACTGATTTTTGTTTTTTTTTTGCTTGAGATCTTTAACTCGAAGTGTGATCTCATTTCGGAAATTTAAGAGTATTATAAAATTTAAAATGTTTGCTTTACAAAATTCTACGTGTAATACGAATACACAACTTAATACTTTTTTCAGAATTTAGTGTACTTTAGATTTTAAGAATCGTTGCATTCATAGTTTAGTGATTTAGTCAACTCAAGACGAAACCTAATCTTGTAGTCTATTGTATTATATATATTATGTATGTATGTAAAATGAAGAGTTTATTCATGATTAGAAATATTTTACTAGATACAAATCTCAAGCTTTCAGAAAATTGAAAAAAAAAATATATTGTTTTAGGAATTGCAAAATAGCATCGTCCAACAAAAATCAAACATTTTAGTATGTAACCAATTTCATAAAATTCGTTATTTAAAATTAGCAAAATATTTTGCTAATATAAATGTGTAATATTCCATTTTTTTAAAAATAAAAATAATTAAAAATAATTTTTATTTATTATGGAAATTTATAAATTAGAAAATTTCACAATTTTCAAAATTTTCAATATTTAAAAATGTTCACACAATTAAGGGAAATATCAGCAATCATCACTTGCAATATTCAAAGTTGCTTTAAAATTCAAATTTTATTGAAAGTAAACCTTTTGAAAAAATTAACCTTTTAACTTATCAAATTTCACAAATTTCTATAATTTTCCATGAATTTCTAAGTTTGAGAATTTGCAGAATATCCCAAAAATTTATTTAATTTAGAAAACAACTATGAGCACAATTTTTATTTCAATTGTTTTTGACAGCTATCATTAAACTGGTATATAAAAGATGAGTCACTTGAAGTGAAATTTGTGAAACGTTTGTAAATTGTTTTTGATTTGATGGACGTTTTCAAAGTTAATGCAACGTTTTTTTTTATTTTAGTGGAACCGTAAATTTTTTTAACAGAATCTTGTCCTGCTTGATCAATAAAATGTGTTTATTTTATACAAATAAATTTTTGTAATTTTGAAATAGAAAATTCAAATTGGCCTAGTCAATGTTAGAAATAATGGCCTATGGTTTCGATGCACATACTCAACAAGTCGTTTAATCACAATACCTTCTCTTTTAAATATTCCAATAAAAATATCGAGCCAAGTCAAATCCAGTGGTCCCGTAGACATCTAAAATCTTGGTCCACCCATCCCGGTGACACCGTTGGAAAATATTTGTCAGACAAAGGAAAAGTCTATCATAACTTAACAAAAGAAATTTTCTCCCTCAAGTACGGCTATGCAGTGTACTATTGTAGAGGTTTTGTAGAATGCAACAATTTCACTTCTGACGCTAAAGGTGATAAAATCTCCATATAATGGCATAGTTTCATGAATTAGGTGTATTTATAGCAGAGTCGTGTATATTGTATTTAATTGTATAAAAACTGTTTCAAAGGTATTGATCTAGGGATGGAAGAAAACCCTAAACAATTTTTAACACTCCAATAAAAATTCACCATGGTGAGATGAATCAGATTTTTTTTCATTCGTAATTTTGGTTAAGTAAGTTAAGTTTGGTAATTTTTGGAAATCGTCGAGTTTTATTACTATGATACTGACCTTTATCGGTTCCACAAAAATTGTAACAATAATTAATTCAAAACTTCGCTACTTCGGGGTGAGTAACAATGCTTTTCTTTCGAATATAACCATTGCTCTGTTTATTTTATTATGTCGGATTGATCAAAAAGATAGAAACAGGTCTTTTTACATAGATAAATATAAATTTGTTAGCAAGGTATCCGACGCGTTTGATGATCCTTTAATATAATCTTAAATAATTTAATTAATTGAGCATTTAAATAAAAAAATATTACTATTGTTACGTTTTATTTTCTAATTATGAAATTTTAATTTTAATAAGATTTTTGTTCATCCGATTATCTAAAGTTCAGTGGTTTCATCGGAAAAAAACTGATTGTACCATAATTTTACATTCTATATTATACAGAATGTACTGTGCAGGTTGTATTAGCGAATTTTACTAATGCAGCCAGATTCTCTTACAATTTTTCTTCTTCAGTAGATGATTACTCGATATTTTTCGACTTGCAAATTTCGATTTGCCAAATTATTGAGTATTTGCCTCTAAAAATAAAACGTATGAATGTAGATATTAGGCGACATTTTTCGATATTATTCGAGTTTAGTTTTGATTTAATTGTGTTTAATTGCCCATTTGGTTTTTTTTATTGCATCTGGAATATCCAAAATGTCTTAATATCAAAAGACCTTTTTAAACTAGCTATTTACAATAAAACTAAAATTCTCTGTATGATCTGAAAAAATTTTCAAATCGTAAAACAATAATCTGGAATTGAGAAACTGAAAAAAACGCAAAAGGATTTTTCTATATCTCTCCGATGTAACAAAAAAACATGCCAATTGAGTTACGTGAGATCTTTCAGTTATTTTTTCTCGAGAAAGATGTAATAGTTTTGCTTTTGATTTGCTTTGCAATTATAGCAGTGCAATTTTTCAAGGATATTCTAGGATTCTAGGCAAAACTTCTATATATTTGGAAAGATAAGAAATTTTTTTGAGAATATTAAAATTATTCTAAAATTCTAAAGTGATTTTAAGCTAGTCTATGCATTTTTCTCAATATTACTCTAAATTTGCGAAGCGCTGAAATTACATGCCATTACAGAATTGGTCGTATATAGATATTTCCGATATTTTATGGGAGTTTTAACCCTTAAGGGACACACTACAAAAAAGTTACGTAAGAGATACACTGGGTGATTTTTACCCAGCGATACTTTGAAAGCTTATATCTCGTGATCAAATTGATCAAATTCAATCAATTTATTTTCAATTAATAGAAAAAAATTTCAAGAACATAAAAACTAAATTTTGTTGCGATAAATTAAATAGGTGCAAAAATATTTACAAAAAATTAACGGGACTTTTTTTAAAAATCGTCTTTTTTTTAAATGCTTATATTTTTATCAAAAAATATAAAGGGCTGAAACCTCACGAGGTGATCAGAACTTCGGTTTTTGGTTTTTTCAATGAGGATCGCATTCACCTGTCACCTGTGTTATAAAGTTGGTGTGACAGTTTTAACAGTACTGATTTCTATTTTAACTAATATATACATATTTACTTATACATACAACAACAGCCAAACAGGTCAAAAGCTTTAGTAGCAGAGGTACAGGAATCCAACATAACACGAAAAATCGTATTTTACAACTTTATACCGAAAGTAGTATACAAAATTATACTGATATTTCTAACCGTGTAACTGACCATATTTTACAACGCACATGTCAAATTTCATCATAATCGGGTAAGGAATAACTAAGTTCCATCCTACTTGGCCTTATTCCAGAGCTTTATCAAAAAATTATTTTAGAATCATTCCCAACACCCATCTCAAATTTGATGATAGCCCATTAAGGAATTGCCAAGTTCCATCCTACTCCAGAATTTCATCCAAAACAAATTTTAGAATCCCATTTCAAATACACATATCGAATTTCATCAAAATCGGTTCAGAAATGGGCCAGTTTCATCATACTTGGCCTTATTCCAGAACTTCATCCAAAAAACATGTTAGAATCCCATTTCCAACACACATGTCGAATTTCATCAAAATCGGTTGAGAAATGGGCAAGTTCCACATACTTGGCCATATTCCAGAACTTCATCCAAACAACATTTTAGAATCCCATTTCCAACACACATATCGAATTTCATCAAAATCGGTTGAGAAATGGGCAACTTCCATCATACCTGGCCATATTCCAGAACTTCATCCAAAATTCGTTTCAGAATCCCATTTCTGACACACATGTTGAATTTCATCATAATCGGTTGAGAAATGGGCAAGTTTAATCATATTGGCCATATTCCAGAACTTCATCCATAATTCGTTTCAGAATCCCATTCCTGACACGCATGTCAAATTTCATCATAATCAGTTGAGAAATGGGTAAGTGCCACCTACTTGGCCATTTTCCAGAACTTCATCCAAAAAACAGTTTAGAATCCCATTTTCAACGCACATGTCGAATTTCATCGAAATTGGTTGAGAAATAGCCAAGTTCCATCATACTTGGCCATATTCCAGAATTTCATCCAAAACAATTTTAGAATTCCATTTTCAACGCACATGTGATGAGAAATAGTCAAGTTCCATCATACTTGGCCATATTCCTAAACTTCATCCAAAAATCATTTTAGAATCACATTTCCAACGCACGTATCGGATTTCATCATCGGTTGAAAAATAGGCAACTTCCATCATACTTGGCCATATTCCAGAACTTCATCCAAAAATCATTTTAGATTCCCATTTCCGACAAACATGTCAAATTTCAAAATAATCGGTTGATAAATAGGCAAGCGCAAGTTCCATCATATAAAAAATTTGTTAACTACTTACTCACTACATCCTAATGCAACCCCAACTCAACTCCAACTCAACTTCAACTCAACCTTCAAATTTGCCCCTAACTTAACCTTCAAATCAATTCCCAATTCAATAATAATCAAACCAGCATACATAAAAAAATCGTAAATATTTATAAAACCAGGTATTTTGAGTCAATTCGTATGGCAGGTACCCCACTCTCTTGACGTACAGTCTTGAAAAGCTTTTCAAATCTCCGCCTTGACCATAGAAACAGATTGGCGAAAAAAAATTCAAAATCGGACAAGCCGTTCTCGAGATACTACTGGTACAGACATCCAGACATCCAGACAGACGGACGGACAATTTTTTTTTTTTTGCATTTTCAGACTCAGGGACTTTCAAAACGTCGAGAAAAGTGGTTTTGGATCAACCAAATTTTTCGTCATTTTTGACAGGATTTCAATACTTTGGTCTTTTTAGACCGAAGTAATTAATATTTTGACACTCTGTAGGTGACCGATGAAAAGCTAAAGAGTTGAACCTTAAGGTGGTACTATTTGAGATTTTTTTTATAAGAATTTTATTGGGATTCTATTTCTTATCCGATTTTAATAAAATTCAGCATACCCAAAGTAAATGGGATTCTTAAATGATTTTTAGATAAAGTTCTGGAATATGGCTAGTTAGGAAGAAATTTGGCCATTTCTTATGCGTTCTTGATGAAATTCAGCATGTGATAAGGGATTTTAAAACGAGTTTTAGACGAAGTTCTGGAATATGGCCAATTAGGAAGGAACTTGGCAATTTCTTATCCCATTTTGATGAAATTCAGGAAATAGGATCGAAATAGGACTAAAATTATTTTTAAATAAAGTTCTTGGATATGTCCGACTAGGAAAGAACTTATATGATTTTATGTACTTGATTACCTTTTTTATAAATAATTTTAGAACCCCATTTCCATAGTACATGCTAAATTACATCAAAATCGGTTAAAAAAAGGCCAGGTGCCTTCCAAATTGATCATATACCAGCACTTCTTCTAAAACTCGTTCGAGAATTTCTATTTCAGTTTCTTCATAATTGGCCATATTCCACAACTTTACCTAAAAATCATTTTAGAATCCCATTTCCATTGTACATGCTGGATTTCATTAAAATCGGATAAGAAATGGACCAGTTCTTTCCTATTTGGCCATATTCCAGAACTTCATCTAAAACTCGTTTGAGGATGCCATTTCCATCGCACATGCTGAATTTTATCAAAATCGGGTAAGAAATGGCCAAGTTCCATCCTAAATGGCCGTATTCCAGAATTTTATCTGAAAATCATTTAAGAATTTCATCAAAATCGGATAAGAAATGGCCAAGTTTCTTCGTAATTGGCCATATTCCAGAACTTTATGCAAAAGAATCGCAATCCCATTGAGAATGCTGAATTTCATTAAAATCGGATAAGAAATGAAATCCCAACCACAAATCCTCAGTTCAAGGGACACCTCACTTCAATGGACAACTTTTTGGTCCAGTCGATGTACATTGTTGTGAGGTTTCTCTGTATATATACATAATATTTTAGTTCAAATAGACTAAAATTATATAAGTTTAACACAAACACACAATATTTAACAAAAAGAATTTTTTAAATGAGACGTTTTTCTAACGTAAGAGACACACTGGGTGATTTTTACCCATACCTGTTTTTACGACGTTCATTGCTCAGCTTCTATAAACGCACTGTATCTGACCTAAGGGGGAATATTAGTGGACATTTCAAACTTCCCTAATCTACTGGCCCGATGGTCCAAGGACCACGCGTTTTAAAATGGCGCGCGTTAAACAAAAAGACCTGGGTCAATTTAACCCAGTGTGTCTCTTAAGGGTTAAGCACATTTGAGATTTGTTTGGTGTTGAGTTGTAGGTTATACAAATTTTTCGAAATTCTATATTTTTTTCGAGATTATTACGATTTTTGATATTACTGTATAGTTCAGCTTGTAGTTGAACTAAGCATAGCGCAGAGTTACCTAATCTTGCAGATATGTGGTTATCGAAATTTGAGATAATGATTTTGTGTGCATCAAAGCTATTCGAAAATTATTTTCCTGATTTTTCAAGATTGTTATAGGAGGATTCTTAGTTAATTCGTAAAGTTGTTCAGGAAATTTACAAGAGTTTAAGTTGCGGAATGTTACATTATTAGTAATACGTAAATATACTGTTCGAGATTTTTGAGAATTCCGTGACAACGATACATTTTTAGTACAATAAAGTGAATTTTGGATGACTCATTCCATTTGCTCAATCATTTTTTTGTCTTCATCAAGTACCAATCAGATTTCACAAAAAAATTAATAAATCCAACAAATTTATTTTTTGATTTATTTATCACAAAATTAAATTTGTTGGAATAAAAATTTAAACAAATTTAAAAAATTATTGGGGTTTGATCACTAAACTATTTCGAACCTCGACGAATGGATTGTTCGTAAAATCGGACTTACCTACTTTCGTGACTTCTACTCCCAGATTATGGAACAGTATGCCGAAAGCAATGCTCGTTTAGAATAGCTAGACCAGATGGTCCCCACTCCCTCGGCATCCCTAGGGCAGCAATTCGTTTTCTCACGCAACAAATTGTCGCATTGGGCTCTTGTAACACATACAAGAATTTTAGTAAATCGTAAACATTTTAAATAGAAAACTACTTTGTCGCACACGGGAAAATGTTTGGTTTATCAACTTTCGAAAAAAAACAAACATTCGGGCCGACTTTTCATGCTGATTGATGAAAATTTAATTTTAATATGTAAGTATATAATGCTACATAATAAACCAGATTTTCAACTCATTTGATATAAAAAGTCATTTGTAAGTTATCTCTAAAACAAATCTCCAATGACATTTCGAAAATATAATTAACCAATACAGACAACTTAACAACTTCTAAAAGCTGCACAAGAAAAAATTAAGGATGCTTCAAAACATAATAAAAATATCAGTGACAATTTTAAATTATCCTCATAAATCGAATAACCTACTTAAGCTATAATTTTATCTTACATATACTGAGCAAAGATATCAAGAGCAAATCTCTTGAGCATCTTTTCATTATATGTTGATGAGAAAGTAATGTTCTTCGTAAAGTGTTCTTTGATGATATAACCTTCCTTTTAGAAACGCGTTCATTTGGTTTTATAATTATAGCGCAACACTCAAATAGATTTTATCCATGCCACTCCTAGTTTCTCAAAATGTCTGCTTGACCACGTATAATTTTGGACAAGATTGTTCTAGAACAAATACGGTATGTAACAGTAAAAGTCCCAGAAAAGGGATCAACTGGTACCAAAGTTCAAAATTATAAATGTGAAGTAAAAAAGGTAAAATAACAAATTTCTTCCAGAAAAAAATAAATAAATCATTTCTTTGAAGATATCGTCTCTCGTATGACAGCTAAAGATGGTTTTAGATTTACCAAATTTTTTACGTCTTACGATTTAAGACAATTACTTAAATCCAAAGGTCACAATGACGTTCCAAACTCTGCTAACACAATTAGAAAAATTGCAGCAAAAGTTCATCTGCTAGTATTAACTAATTTGGCAAAGCTCAAACTAACGTTCAATGAATGGCATTCATTAAACAAATGACGTTATATCGGATACCGGTAGAAAAATTATTGAGCACGTCAAGAATAAATTAAACGAGTTTGACCTGTCGATTAATGATATCGCTTCAATTACCACGAATGGTGCATCAGTGATGACCAAAGTGGGAAAGCTGATCGGTATAGCTCACCAGCTTTACCTGGTAGACGGTATTCAACTGAATACGCTAAATGAATTTACAGAATAGCTAGAGGGTACTGAGGCAAAGACATAACGAATTCCGAATTATTCAGCTCGGATTGCTCTGATGAAGAGGATGGCGCTGACGATGGTGGGTTAGAAATTATTGTAAATACCGAAAATGAAAATAATTTGAGTTCAATTATCGGCTGTCACTCAATCATTTACCCGTTGGTAAATAAAATTCGCAAGGTTGTTTAAATTTTGAAATTAGACTCCATAACAAGATAGAACGCAGGTTTCAATTAGTCAAAGATTTCGTTCGTAAAAGCCTTATTGGTGTAAAACATGTTATCATTTTGTCAGACCAAGAATTCGAATTATTGTCAATCTTAATTTTATCAATGTATCCTTTAAGAGTAGCGTATCAGTAGAGAAATTCTGTTGCCAAGACAATATTGATTTTTAGCAGATATTGCCATTAAATTATTGTTAAATGAATTATCGGCCCAAAATTCAGTTTAAAATGCCGGTTTTAAACCTAATCATTAAATCAAATTTGTGCAATAAGGACTACGTATTCAGATTTATTTTATTATCTCAATAACCCCAAATATTTGCAGTTAGAGTTAATAGAATTTACTTATACCATATTTATTAAATCAAGCCGAGATGCAATATTAAAAGAAATCGTAGAATTGGTCGGTGTACTGAAAACAATTATACGGTAGCAGTAGTGTCAAAAGCAACACAACCTTAGTTAAGTGAATTTTTATCACTGAAAGATAAACTAAACAAGGCTATTAAACAACAGTCGGGCATTGATATTGAAAGGGAGCCGCATCAAAGAACATAACGCGAAATAATTAAAATAATGCGAGAAATGACTTACATATTTTGATTAAATGAAAGTTCGGGCAAAAATTTAAATTTAATAAGGCCAACGAGCGATAAATCTGAAAAGGCATTTTCGGCAGCCGGGTTATTTTGTACCAAAATTCGATCGAGACTAAGTTATCAAAGCCTAAACGCACTGTGTTTTAAGAGCGTTTTTCCTCCAGGAAGAACTTCTAAAATTATCTAGCTACTTTGTGCAACATTCTGTGTATCAAGTGTTCAGAAAACAGACATTAAAACCTACTTGCATGCTAATTGAGGAAATATAATTTTACGTATGCCTAAATGCTACATAATAAACCAGATTTTCATTTTCTTTAGACATTATGAAAAGTCATTTGTAAGTTTTATCACTAAAAAAAATCTTCAATGCCATTTCAAATATATAAATAAACAATACATAAAGGATTCTGCGAGACATAATAAAGATATCAGTGACAATTTCGAATTGTCATCATAAATCGAATAACCCACTTAAGCTATAATCTAATCTTATCTACCGCACAAAATTAACATAGTAAAATAATCAATAACAAATCTAATCGCGTCTGGTACACAATTCATTATCGAATAAAATTGTAGGTGGCTGTATATATTTACACCAAATACAACTCAATTAATTATAGAAATTCCTTTTTATCGTAGCACTTACACGCCGCAAAATAATTTGCATATTTCAGAGATACATTTTTTTGTATGTTAACAATCGAATTTTTAGATTAGATATATAGAAAATACACATTTTTGATGTATTATATGGCCACAAAAAAGCACACACACATTAATTATACATAATAATAGTCTGCACAATCAGTAGGATGGTGTTATTTCCTGCCAAAAATAACCGAAAGGTGTGGATCGATTTATTGGTGTATCATTGATGCCAATGATTTTATGGTACAGTCATATATGTTAAGTGTCTCAATTTAGGTTAAAATCATATAAATCTTATGTTCTACTTACACAGTTTGATGTAATAAAACATAAATTTATGTATTACATATTATGATGTATGTTTTATACTACTAAAAACTTACCTAAAATAAAAAGAAAGAAACGAAATATTTATTAGTTGTTAATATGTAAAAATGTTTAATGTTATAAAATCTTGCGTCTTATCAATTTTATGATCATCAAAATTAATAAACATACACTCGTTAAAAAAAAACCCATTATTTATAAATTTGTCAAAAAAAAAAGAAAATTCGTAATAAAAAATCACCAATCAAATTATTATTGTGTTCGAATTTAATTGTTATCTATAATGATAGGCTTAAATCTATAAAACGGAAACGATTTCTTTTTGGCTTTTCGGTAAGCCGTATACAACTTTTCTATAATAGTTGTGTGGTTTACTGTATATGTACTACTGTATAATCAAATTATTTATGTTTAAATAATTGACAATAAAAAGTTTGTTAGTTGTTGTTAATCTCATACATAACCAACCATATAGAGAGGAAATTAAGATAACGATTTATGTTCCAAAAGTGCTTTATTTTAATGACTTAGACCGCGGTTTTATGCTTTTGCGAGATCCACCTGACATGCTTAACCTTTCTTTTTTTTTATGGTGGGTATATTATTTAGAAACGTACAGGTTACTAATTTTGGGCTTGGCTAAATTTTTAATGTTTTTTCTTTTAAAATATTTAAAAATCATTTTGTTACCCAGATTCATGTAGACTGTCGATAAATATAAATAGATTTTTGTCAGAATCGTGCATTAGTTCAACTATTAATTTACAGTGGCTGATAGATATATAATTGATGAAATGAGATATTGGTTTTGAAAGTTAAGAACACTTTTAAAATAGTTTAAATTTGATTAGTATCTATACGGTAGATTGTATAAATAAACTGATCTTCGAAAGAAATAAGCACTATTTGATTAAAGAAAATTAGAAATTGTAATTTGTTTTAGTTAAAGGTATACAGTTTCTGATATTTGTGGATTTACAGTAAGCTTAAACTAAAAAATACTCTTAATTTAAAATGATGGTAATAAATTGCTTTGTACCATCATCATAGGGTCCGACTACCTATAATAATGTATGTTAACTTATTGCGCCTTTCAAACGTTCTATTAATTAGTATCCAGCGGCCCTATTTTCGAATTCCCATTCCACATGTGGACTGGAAATGGATCTGGAATTCTAGAATAGGGCCCCTGAAAAATAATTTTTACATTTATAAATGAAAACAAAAATTAATACAATAAAAATGCCACACGTCAGATTTGTATCCAATTTTGCTTTGTACAAAAAATGAATGCATTTCAGGCTAATAATTTTACATTTTATTCAAAGTGTTTATACCGGCTGAAAATTTGTAAAATGGTAGTTTATTTGTTCCTACACACATTTTAAAATTTTCACACACATTTGTAAATTTTTTTAAAAACATTTGTTAAATATTTCGCAAAATTGTAAATTTTGCGAAATATTTAACAAGTGTTTCTAAAAATATTTAAAAATGTGTGTATTAAGTGTGTTTCGCCAAGTGCCTACGGCAGAAAGTATAAAAAGTATTATTTGTTCCTAGTGTAACACCAACAACAATAACGTCCAGTACTGAACCTTTTCTTGAATTTAAATATGATTTTTATGTTTTATAATAGATGTCGCTGCGAAAATTTATTTAATCAATGTATAAATCAAAGTCTTGATTTAGCTACGAAAGAAAATTTGACAATATTAGTTTTAAAATACCGCGATTATTTTGCGTTAAATATGGCCGGAGTCGGTACTACAAATAAAACCGAAATTAAAATAATACTAAACGATAACAACCCGGTAAATTATCGTCCATATCGATTGACAGTAAGCCAACAAGAAGAAGTTCGTCAGCATATCGACGAAATGTTAGAACTTGGAATAATTACACATTCTACTTCCGAATATTCATCGCCTATAGTTCGAGGCTCTTGCCGTGGTAGCAACGCTAGAAAGGTTTAGATCTTTTATATTGGATAAGCAATTTACCGTCGTAACGGATTGTAGTACATTACTAACTGCATTAACTTAGCGTGATATCATTCCTCGCATTAGTCGTGGCTTCGACCTCGATGGTGGCTTCGACTACAGGAATTTGATTTTCAAATAAAACACCGAAGCGGCAATCAAATGATTCATATTGATGCACTTAGTAGGAACCCCGTTTTCGAGCCAAAAGAGATAGAACCAACGTCATTAGATATTTTAAAAATAGAAAGCGTAGAAAGAGAATGGATAGAAGTTTTACAGGACAATGACCCCGAGATAGTAAAAATTAAGCAAAATATAAATAAATCAGCATATAATGAATTTGTTGTTAAAAATGGTAAACTGTGGGCATTTTGCTTTAGATAAAACTTTATCAGCCTTACGCAAAGTATTTTGGTGGCCTCGTATGCGTCGGTTCGTGAAGAAGTATATATATGTAGATACTTGCGTTGAGTGCCTATATCATAAAGAAAATCGCGATGCTAATCGAATAGAGTTACACCCCATCGAAAAGGTTCTCATTCCATGCCATACGTGGCATGTGGATCACCTTGGTCCTTTCGTCAAGAGTAACAAAGGTAATTTTTATGTTTTACAATCCGAGAGCTAATGGACGGGTTGAGCGGTCCAATCGGACAATATTACACGCACTCCGAACCATGTCTGATTCTAACGATAGAAAATTGGATGAAAAGTTAAGAAACATCCAGTGGTCGATCAATAGTTTGCCACATTCAATTACTAAAATTTCCCTAAAAGAATTGCAATTCGGGTACGAACCAGAGACCAATTTTTGGAGAAAAAATAAATTTTAAAATTGATGGATGAAAAAAACTTTGCATATGAAGAAGTTAACCGAGAGAGACTACGTGACGAAGCATCGAAAAAAATCACCGACAACCAACGAAAACAAAAAGAGGCTTTTGATCTAAAGCACCGATTGCCGAGAAATTATAAAATTGGAGAAAAAGTTTTGATTACGAGAGAACCTATCATAACAGGTGAATGCAAGAAACTCCAGCGTAAGTTCAGAGGACCCTAAACCGTAGTAGAAGTTTTATATGGAGACAGATATCGTATTGAAGAATTAAACCGACAAGATCGATACTGAAGATTCATCGCAAGAGGATTGAGGATAATCCCAAAGAATCAGATAGCTGAATGTAACACCAACAACAATAACGTCCAGTAATGAACTTTTTCTTGAATTTAAATATGATTTTTATGTTTTATAATAGATATCGCTAACCCCGTTTATTTTTAATGTGATCGGGTAATCCTTTTTATTTTACTTTGAATTCCGATATATTGTCAAAAACAACATTGTACTTCCGGCATGAAAACGAATAAAGAAAGAGTGTAAATATTCGTTTATAAAACCGATCTTTGTTTTCAATCAATAAATTATCGAGTTTTACACTAGGAATGGTAACGATAACCTTGTTAAAGTTGTTTTAAAACATAATAAGCGTATTTTGTTGAACAAAAATTTAATTCGAATTATTTTGGTTTTATTTTGTTCCCAAGAAAATAGCCAATTTGATTTAATTTTCAAAAGCCAACCTTTCGAAATAAAATATAAATTTAACATGTATTATGACATCTGGCGGCTTCTATAGCTAAGAGCGAAAACTAAAAAATGGGATAAGATTTAAATAATCCCAAACAAAATTTGGGATTATTTAATCCCTCTCAGGGATTATTTAGTGCAATTGTTGTTGTAAATGTCTCAAGTAAATACGCTAAAAGGCAGATTAATGTGAAGTATACCATTTGAATTTTTGAACATTTCTTACTGTGATTGTCATCCAGTTTGATGTACATATTATATTATAGAGTAGTACAGTTTTTTTTCAATAGTATTCCAATATTATAAGAAGATAAAAAATTCAAACCACCCGAGTAACCTAAATATGTGATTACCAAATGCCGAAAAATAATTTTTGATTTTATTGACAAATTTTTGTCTAAAAATTGTTGAAATTTTGTCGATCTGGTGATTATTTCGTTAAACACAAATTTTTGATGACACCATTTGTGAAGAAAATCAATATGCGAAATCATTGATAAAAACTATAAATTCTGTAATTTTTAGGCGAAGAAGCTTTCAAAAATTGGAAAACGAGAAGATACTTATGCTGTGTCTAGTGCTGTATGTTTGGCGTAATAAGAACTAATATTTATAATTTATATTTATATTTATAACAATTTTTCAAATTTTTGAACTTTTTATGTACTCAAAATAAACATTCGAATCTAAAATTTGGTTTCAAATATTAACCAAGAAATTTATTAAGTTTCATACTAAATTGTGGCCAATTAGAAACTAAATTTAGAGTAAAATTTATGGAATATGAAAATTGGTAAAATTGGCTATATAAAATTTAATAATTTTTTAATTGCAGAAAGTTAAAGTAACAGAAATTAAAAAAGTTCTCTGTTGCACTGAGAAAATCAAATTTGATATCACTCACGAGCTTTGTGGTCATATTTAACCATGCAACAATGCCCACTACAAAATTCTGAAAAACTTCCAGTCTTCGTTCCATCATTAGATTGGTGAATTGGAAGCATCAAATAAAAACCGATTCACTTGCCTTTATCAGGCCTTCAAAATGAAAACGTAAATAATAATCGTAAAATCATAACATCAATATATTTGTGATAGGTTTGATTTGGTAACATTTTTAGTGATATCGGCAATTTTCTTAATTTTTTAGTTAAATGTTATAAAATATATTGACCGGAAAGAGGATATACTCTCAAAGTTGAAACAGTGATTCCGATATATAAATCAGGTAATTTGTTCGATATGTGAGTAATATGTTATTCTATCATCTTCTTTGGCTAAAGTTGTTGAGAATAATATCTAACCATCAATTTGGATTTACCAAATCATCAAATACAACTTCGGCTTACACGAACCTAATTGATTTTCTAGTCAAACATATAGATAAAAAATTGTTGTGTGGATGCATTTGTTTAGATATAAGATAAGCTCTCGATTACGTGCACCAAGAAATACTCATATGAAAATTACGAAAGCTGAACCAAACCCTTTAGAAAAGGCTTGACCTTCTATCAAAATTTAAATGTCTAATTGAGTAATTTCTGGAGTTTAGAAATAGCCAAAAATTTTATAAAATTTTATAATTTTAAATTTTTATTAAATTGTGAAGTATGGTATCCTGTTGCCCAATAAAAAACTAGAGAAATTAAACAAGTATAGGACGGACTAGCTGGTGTTTTGCTTAAAAACAAAAAAAAAAGAACCAAGTGACACAATCTTGGGAAACCAAAGAGGTGATTGTAGAAATACAGAATTGTAGCGGAACTACTCCTGTAGTTGCGAAAAAAATTACCGCAACCACAATTTCAACATAGTAAGTTTAAGTGCAGAAAAGAAAATGCCGTGCATAAATGGTTACCAATGTTAACAAATGTAATCATTTTAATCATTTTAGTGAATGTTGAAGAAGAGTTTGGTTGTGATGGTTTTTGTGAAAACAAGAATTATCAATGTGATAAATTAATTGAGAGAGATGAATATTTTATTGACACAGTGTACACATTCTCTTCTTTTTGTAAGGGTTTAAAACTAAAGTGGGAATGAAATTGTTTAATTGTAAATAAGTTCGTTAGGTTAAAATTAGATACCGAGGCCAGAGGTTTACATTTTGGCATTATTTTATAGAAGAAACGAAATGTTCTAGACATTTTGCAAAGTCATATGTTCAATTACGCGCTTATAGTGGCTCAAAAATTATATTTTATTGGCACGTTTCATTAAAATAGATCTCAAAATAGGGAATTGTTGGAAAAGTATGTATTGGTGGATTTTGATGCTACCCCGCTAATAGAGCCTACTGATTGGTTAAGTAGTCTGGTGGTTGTTGAGAATCCCAATGAGTGTCTAGGTTCAAACCATTTAAATTAATGATTAAAGAAGGAATATTATTTAATTCCCAAACTAGAAAAAATAAAATCAAAGTTATCAGGAGTATAGGATTGTACTGTATTAGTCCTGAAAGACGGGTTGTAAGTGGTTACCATTTGGCAAAAACGTTGCACCAATGAAACCCTTAGTAATTTAAACAGATGCGTCGTTATATGGAGTTGATTGTATATTACTCGAAGACAAAAAATCTTGTAGCTTATACACATCAAGAAGCTTAAATGAGACAGAGTAAAAATATGCTCAGGTGGGAAAAAGCTTCTTACCATTCTATACTCGTGGGTAAAATTTCTTTAATACATCTACGGTAGACAAGTTGAAATACAATCGGACTATAAAACAATAGTAAGTATTTTGAAAAATTAAATGAATAAAGTGAATTCCTCAAGACCCAATTTTTAATCATTATCGTTCATTAAAAGGGACTAAATTGTTATATTTTATAGAAAAAGTAATTTGTCGCTCGTTAGTAAGGGAGACGTGCGATAAAGTCATTTGTTTATACATAAAATAGCTCACGATTTAATATGATTCTCCCCTACCTGCAGGACTTCCTTAAATGATCAAATTAAATTTTTGTTAGGTCGTATATTCGTCACGTTATTTCTAACTAATTTTATTCAAAATCTAGAATCAAACAATTTGCATTTTTCTGTATTATTTGTGCCGCCCGAAACCAACTAATTTAACGAAATCCAACCAGATTGAATATTATTGCGTCTGGCCCCCACAACCTTAATCCTCATTCGGGTTGAACATGGTAAAAATGTTGATCTAAATTTATTCGTGTGTCCAAATACTTCCACGAAGGTGTGCACATGGGAATCGGGGGCAGTTCTCAGAAGCCTAGAATACTGCTTATACAAGGTGGCATTACTTCCTTTAATTCATCCGAACTTTGTCGGTGATAGTACTTGTACCAAAAAAAAAAAAAAATGCACCGACATTCCTTCCAAACTCAATATACTAAAATTGGTATGAGGCGCCCCTTGAGATTTATACTCCGTGCGTCGCTGAATATACTTTATGCCTTGAAAATAGACAAAAATTCATAAGAATTAAACAAAACCTTACAACGTCTGAGATAGCGTCGAAAGCTGCATATTTGTTCTTTGAAACATGTGAACCGATGTAGAATTTACTATGAATTTGACATATAACGATATTATTGAAGTTGGCTCGATTACATGATATGAGGCAAGCCTCCAATTTATTTTCATTAAACTAAACTTCGTTTACAATATCTCAAGATCCCTTTATCATCGCTTATTTCGAACCGCCGCAGCTATACAGCCTATTGGAAGGTGTAATGAGAATGCAGTGAACTATAATAGTCTGTTAAAGTTTGTGGCGCGGTTGTTAAAAATCAATAATACAAATCAGAAGCAGGATTGGAGATAAAACCGAACCCTGAGAACACCAGTATTGATTGATAAGGCACAAAGTGGCGAATCATACACAACGTGAATTTTACAGTTAGTTATGAAATTCTCAATAAATGATAAAAAAGAAACGTGAGCAGCTAGGTTTGTTTGACGGTCTCAGATCAATTTGTTATTGTCAAATGTTATTTTTTAGATAGATGCAAAAACACCTGTTGTTATCGAAATATGGAAGATCTTATTAACCCGGCCTCTCCACCTGCAATCTACTATTGAGTTATACCATTAATATTTACTCTTTTGCTAGTGGAGACACCAAATATTATAAAATACAAATCAATTATACCAGCAAGTTGTAATAATTGGCGAAACTCGATGTTATAATAATTTCATATACGACATATACACAATTCAAAGTAACGGCTAGTGTAATCCCGTGTGTATTGAAGCTTAATGCTAATAAATTAAGTTTTAATAATAAATATTTTCAATATGAACGAAAAGAAGAAAATTATGAAATTAATTCAATTAATGAATGCTTATGGAATATAAATTCTAGTTTAATCGCACCGAATAACGTATCGCACGTTTACCTCACCCGACGCCATTTTTAATATTTTTGATTATAGAAATGCTAATGGTAGTGGTATAGTATATGTCAGGTGGAGAGGTATAGGGTAAGGGGTATGGCTAATATATTTCAACACTTTTTGAGGACGATTGCAGCTGATTTATTTACACTTAAATTAATTAATTAATTTAAATGGTGTGGTTATCTCAAAAATTTTATAATTTAGTAGATTTTACAAAATGAAATTTTAAAATTTGAAATTTCTGAATATGTGTGGAATGGAATATGTGAAAACAATATTTTAACCGACACTACTTCGTCAAAGTAATTTAACAAAAAATTGAGAACTTCTATATTTGGTAGGGAACAAGTCCCACAACCGTGACACACCATAAACTGTGACTTACGCCAAATTTCACCGCCTCCGTCATTTTTTTTCTTTTTTTGGTTTAATTTACTTTCGCATTCTCCAAAAGTAAGTTGAACCAAAAAAAAAAAAGTTACGTGCGAAGGAAAATTTGGCGTGTGTCACAGTCTTTGGTGTATTTCTGTTGAACATGTCCCCTTTATTTAGAGAATTTTAGTAAGATTTTACTTCTTATCCTAACTTGTCGCCTCCCTACAAATAAAAACTAGCCTATTTTCGTAAATGGTTTTAGATTGTATTACGTGATTGATTTAAGGTTTTGTGGAATAATAAATATGTTGGTACAACCGGTTTTTTTAAGTATTGTTTGGCTTGGATAACCTATAAACTAAATTAGATTGCACCTTTATTGAATTTAAACTTTGAAACTATGTATCAGAACGGAATTTTACAACCGATTAGGAACCAATAAGAACAACGTATTGTTTTTGTAAGAAGATGAAATTCACGATTCATGATAGTTGAATGACTCTCAATTTCAATTTCATAAGTAACTTTGACCCGCGGTGTAATACTATTAATACTTCGAGAAAACATTCAGCATCTGAACTCGGGATAGCCATAGAAATATTATCAAATAGAAATTAGGCTTAACGGAAGATATTTTCAGCACTTTACCATCTGTTCAAATATAACCCTGAATTTTAAAATAAAACAACAACGGTTAACTTATTCTTTAATATTTATTTTATCCCCTTCAAAATAATCACCATCGGAGGTGATACACATATGCCAACATTTTTTCCAGTTTTCAAAACACTTTTCCTAGGCCGGCAAAGGTATGGCCTTTAGGTCCCTCAGCGAATTCTCTTTTATGAACTCAATCGACTCAAAACGTTTTTCTAGAAGTGGTAATTTGAGTCTGGGGACGAGAAAACAATCACACGGTGTCATATTCAGGTGAATACAAATATTCAAATATTCAAGAACAAGACGGGATGTGTGAGCAGGTGCACTATCGTGGTGAAGAAACCATGAGTTGTTTTACCACAATTCCGGTCTTTTTCGACGAATATTCTCCCTCAAACAAATAATACTGTGCATTGACTGTTTGTCTCTCTTGTAGGAATTTTTTATGTTTTCGAGGCAAGTTTTCGATGATTTCTCGACCCTCTTTGAATGATTTATACCGCTCATATGCTTGAGCTTTCGACATACACGAGTCCCCATAGGCTTTTTGTAACATTTTAACGCGTTTGCATAAGAAATTTTGTTTTTAAGACAACATTTCAGACAAGCTATTTGTTCAACTAAATTCGACATTATGAAATTTTGAACACACACCAAAGGTAGACTTGTTTAGTCGCTAGCTGTAAACAAACTAAGTGACTTATCGCGCTCACATTTGGCACGAAGTCTACTAACAGTGCTACCAACCGTAGACACAAAAAAAATTCAGCAAAATATTCAGCGCGGTCGGTTTGAATGAAAAATTCCTGGTTATATTTGAACAGATGGTATAATCTCAATTTATTAGACTGACTGGAGAGCCCATATGATGTCAACAACTCTTTTAAAGCATCTTCCATAAAAATGAAAACAAATCTTAATCCTTCCAAAACGTTATTCAAATCTAAATTAGTGTTGCTTTTAAATAATTTTAAATCCAACAAAGAGCCTACGTTGGTAATTAAGAATTCGAGGTCCAAAAATTTTAAGATATAATTTGAATATAGAACTATTATTTGAGTTCTTATAATCATTTAGGTTAAGAAATGTTGCCAAAACAGAGAATTATTCCAAATCCAAATTTCTTAACCTAAATTCACGCTGAAATTCATGGGTAGGAATTTTTGGGTCCTCAGATTACAAATTTATCTGCGTTATTGCTTACATTGCTATTTTAATAATATAAAATTTCATTTTTCATTTAACCTCAACCGTGCACAGTGCACTGAACATTTCACGCGTGTTCATTTTGGGCTCCTTCCTAAAAGTGTATCGGTGTGCGTGCCTGATTGTGTATAATTAATTTCTCCCTGAATATGACGGAATATACCATCGAAACGTTTAATAAATAAAAATAATTTAAAAAACAAATAAATCGTTTTAATGGTTTTTATTGGAAGTTAATGGAAATTAAAGAAATCGGTATTTTGATGATTATGAAGACATAAAAAAAATTGTTGATTGTTTTAAACTAATACTTTTGAGCTTTATGGAATTATAAGGTTGGTATTTATTTAAATATAATCTTAAAACTAATACTGCCGTTATTTACAATTGACGCACAAAATATCATAGCAATATATTACTCGAATAGATAAGAACAAAAAAATATCGTCTTCAAATTCGCACATCCATTTATTATATACGGATGACACTAATCTTTTGATCCAAAGCTATATATAAAGTGTAGGTGGTACTATTAAATATGTATCTACATCTTTCATCACCCACTTAGCTTCTTCGCTATATAAATTATTATTCTAATAAAATATGTCTTTATAATCCATGGGAATTTATTTTTAATAAGCAGCCAGATCTCATCAATATTATTTGTATAGCAACAAATAAATCATCCATCATAATATGATATCGGACAACAGTATACGGTATGCATAACTACAAACGTACATAATTGTATTTATGCATTAGACCATTTTCTTGTGCACATATTTAATAAATTAATTAACAATTTTGTGTTAAAATCACGATCACAAAATTCCATACACTCTAAGAGCACACACATACACACAAACAACACAGCTATAGTGCATACCATGTTTTTAGATTGCAATCACAAGTTCTAAATTTTCTTTTATAATTTGACATTTATTGTATTCTAATCTGTGTTCAAATATTCGTTTATTAAACCCTTTTCCAATGTTTGAAATATTTATTAGTATTTATGTCAAAAATTATTGCTGATCGTTCGTTTTTTTCGATATTAGTCGTAACATGTATACATAAATGTTGTGTGTATCTGCATTATTTGATATCCAATATTCTGAGGAATTTTTAATCGTTTCTCTTGTTCGTAACGTTATCGAACATAATTTCTTTTGTTTTTAAATATACATACATATATGTTGCACGTTTATCTATCAACATAATCTTACTTAAAAAAAAACAACATATTAAAATTTATTTTACATGTGAGACTACTTTCTAAGTTATGATTGTTGTTCAACATTAAAAAGCATTAGGCATCTATAAAGTTTCAGTGTTTCATTATTTTTATATCGATGTCATGCGAAACCTGAGAAATTCGACTTCGAGTTTTAATACCCATACCACTATTATGTTTTATAATGAGTTATATCTATAAAAGTCTTAATAAAAAAATCTTATCATCATCCACTACTTATTTTAATCCGATCAATCAATCATTGTGTATGTAAAACAAAATATTAATACTCTCTGTACTTGTAGACGTCGTGTTCATGTTGGTAATTCAATCAATCATGTTTTGTCGCTTTAGTTTTTTTGTAAATAGTGATGTCGAATTACGTTAAACATTTACGTAAATATACATAAAGATGCGATATTTTTGTTACAATTGCGATTTCGCATGCAAAATACATAAAAATCACTTAAATCTTTTTCTTGTTAGAATTAAATTGATCGTTAATAAAATGATAAATACAATTTATGTGGGATATATAATAAATAACATCTTAAATAAAAGCCATTGACATTATATTTGCATTGGCCGGCAATTGATAGATAAAATGTGTGTGTTACGTATAAGATAAGTCAATTACTTATATGCGTCAAAACGCCCACACGCACTTAAGACATTTTTTTTTATTATGCCTGCGCGTATAATCGATCAATTTGGCTTTTTGATGTATTTTACCGGAATAATTAAATACTTGGTGTGATTATAGTGATTTTGGTTTATATTTTCAAATCGATCAAAACTGTTTAATAATCTCGCACATTTCAGACTGAATTTGTTATGATTGATTAATTGGATATTTATTTGTATATTGTGCACATATATTAATTTATTTGTAACGAAGAATTATCAAAATAAAGATTCTTGGGACTCTAAAATGGGAAGCCCTAAGTAGAATTTTAAATCTATGTGTAGTTAAATTTATTACTTAAACAAATTAGGAAAGAATTAAAAAGACTTACCAATGATTGTTTAATTTTGAATAAAATTTAATATTTGCATTATTCAATTTCGGTATCATTATCTTTCGGAGAAGCCAATCAGTCCGTACAAGAAAAAAAGAACGAACGTAAAAAGGTGGCAAATAGATAGTCAGAAAAAAAGCTGCACAGTCTGAACAAGATAAACAAAACGAACGTTCAAAGGCAGCTATTCGAATGACCAAAAAAAGAGCTGCACAGTCTGAATAAGAAAAACAAAACGAACGTGCTAGAAATGCATAAAGAATTGCTCAATATCGTTCCATTCACACTGAACGAACGTCACACCGCCTGGATTGCCAAATTTGAGGCATGTACCGTGGGCACAGCACACATTGGGCCCATTGTCTATTGAGTGCATTGGTTGTGGATCTATGAATTTGAAAGCGAAGGTCCAAGAAATAAATTATTTCAATATTGCTGCCATAAAGGCAAGATAAAATTGGAACCTCACAGGTCCCAGATGAGCTACAAAAATTAATGACACAAAATGTCATTTGCTTCCATGGGAGGCCCATACCAAAATAAAAACGGAGAAGATGTAGTTCCTAACGGAAGAATCTACTGCTTTAAAGTGTTTGGTCAAATATATCATGCGACCTCTAAAAGTTTACAACCAAGAGAATGAGAAAAGCGCAAATATGCAACAGCTTTACATGCTTTATTCTGAAGAAGCATGCAATGAAAGAATAGGTGGCAAGCGGAACAAGGGTTATGATAAACAAACAATGCAAAAGTTGTCTGACTTTATGTCATCAAACAATGAGCTTGCAAAATCTTACAAAATGATGCAAGAAATAGGGGCGAATTTGTAACGCTCAAATTTTCTTTTTGGGTTTTTGTTTTAGTTTTGGGTTTTATGAACCCTTTGTATTGAATTTTGATTTCTGAACGTTTTAATTGATCAATAATTTGTTTTTGAGTCAACAGAAAAGATAAAAGTAGAAATGTTCAAAAAAGCGATTCAATTGAAACCGGTTCGATTTGAAAAAAATTTATTATTGTGTTTTCGCTAAATTAATTTTTTTTTTCCACACTGCACGTACTAAGATAGGTACAATCGCTCCATCCAAATTTTTCTATCTTTCTCCTCTTCGTGTTTAAAATTTCGGGCCTTATATAGCCAATTCATTATGACCATCCCCACTCAATCACCAGGCGAGAATCACCAAAAAAACAAAACAATATTGTAACGAGAGCCATCTAAGTAGAGGACATAGACACTCGACTTCGCGATCGTTTAATTCAAAAATTAATTGCTTATTTAAAATAGATGCCACCACCCACACTATACAAAAAAAATGAACCTAGCAAATGTCAATAGGCAAAAAAAAAATTAATTTAGCGAAAACACAATAATAAATTTTTTTCAAATCAAACCGGTTTCAATTGAATCGCTTTTTTGAACATTTCTACTTTTATCTTTTCTGTTGACTCAAAAACAAATTATTGATCAATTAAAACGTTCAGAAATCAAAATTCAATACAAAGGGTTCATAAAACCCAAAACTAAAACAAAAACCCAAAAAGAAAATTTGAGCGTTACAAATACACTCTAACCACAATAAAAAAAAATTTAATCAAATTAAAATTAAATTTGATTAAATTTTTTTTTTCTTAAGAATAATCGTTAATACTAATTTTCCCGACACCCTTTAAAAAAAAATCCTTTCAGACATGTTATTGAAGAAGCCCACTTATGGTAATTAAAATCATCAGTCCCAGAATAATGTGATTAGCGGTTAACCGTTTCAGGATTTTTTTTTCTTAACGATACCCGCTACTAAAAAAAAAAAAATTAATAATTGAGATATGACAATTATCTCCTGGCACAACTTTATGGCCAAAAAAAACACTACTCTAATAAAAAAAAATCATCTAACGTCTCTTTATTAAATCAAAGATTTCAATAAAGGCAAACAAAATGTATATAATTAGAAGAAAACCGGCACTATTTATTGGCCAAAATTTAAATTTCTTCTAATTAAAAAAACAAAAAAAAATAAACAGGACTTACTATATCCCCTGGCACTATTAAATGGCCAAAATCATGCACTTATAGTGCTCGTACTACCGATGTGGTTGGTAGACTATCATTATTCTGGAGTCTCTAAATATAACAAAAAAACTTTACTGATGGACTTCCGCACACACAAACATGTCTAAAAAAATGTATGATATGTTTACTGATTTTATGTTTAAACCAAACTATGTATGGTTTCTGTGTCAATAGAGTTTATCGCCCATAAAATAATAATATATCTTTACGTTTTGTTTATATTAACTTAACACAAAAAAAAATTATAATTATAACTAAATAAAGAAAATCCTAACCTTAAAATTATTTGTTTGAACATCATTAATTATTTCATTTATACTAGTTTAGTCCTAATTCTTGACACGAAAAAAAAATTGTATTCCTCATGCTTTAACTAGCATGATTTGCTTTAAAGTCCTTTGTATGAAATGCTCCAAGTTCTTTACACGCGAAATCTTCAAGCAAAAAGACGTTACTTCCCAGCTGTTTTTTAATTCGACATTTAATCCACTTTGGAGCAAGTTTAGCCGCGAAAGATTTTGATGCATTTGACTGTTGGAAATTTCGCTTCCAGACTATATCTCCTATTTAATGAACTGGTGGTCTGGTTCTAAGATTGTAAGGTAGGGCGTTTTTAAAAAAGGATTTTGCAAGATTAGTTTTGACGATATCTCGAGATTTTGCCATTTGTACATTTAATGTTTTCAACCTGTTTTCTAATGGTTCATCGGCCTGATTTTCATTCAATTCTGTAGAATAAGGGACATACCCAAAGTGACGAATTTCTCGACCAAAATTTAAAAAATAGGGCGTAAATCCTGTTGACTCATGAATCGTGGTTCTAAGAGCACACGCAATTTTTTGAACCTCTTGGTCCCATTCCCTTTGATCATTCTTTAGATAAGCTCTTATCGACGACAATACCACCCTATTTATTCTCTCAGCAGGATTATTTTGAGGATGATATCGAGCATTTTTGAAATGAGTTACCCCATTATCGGTTAAAAATTTAATAAAAGAATTGGACACAAATTGGGGTCCATTATCGGATATAATCGTTTTCGGCGTTCCAAACACCAGAAATATGTTTTCATTAATTAATTTTATAGTCGTTTTAGTGTCCGAATTTCGTACAGGAAAAAGGAAAGTAAACTTAGTAAAAATATCCACTACAACCAATACAAAACAGTTTCCCTTTTTAGACCTCGGCAGTGGACCGAGATAATCAACAGCAATCATGGACCAAGGTTCAGTAGGTATTTTAGGACCACCCATAGGTGACTTAGGTATCGGACCATCCTTAATGGCCTTGCAAATTTCACATTTCCTCACGTAATCTCTGACATATGATGCTATATCAGGAAAATAAAAGTTTTGCTTTACTCGGAACAGTGTTTTCGTTGTACCTAAGTGAGCCGACATTGGCTCATCATGACAAGCTTTCAAAATTCCAGTACGATCACACAACGGAACACATAACTTCCAATTTGATTTTCCACAATTTTTAAAAATTTTCCCATTTTCAAGTTTATAATCTGGAAATTTTTCTGGATCTTGTGAAATTCCTGCTAAAAGTTTGGAGTACCAGCAATCGGTCTGGTCCTTAGTAATAGAGTCACAGTAAAATGAACGAGATAAAGCATCAGGTACTAAATGAAATTTTCCTTTTCGGTGTTTCAGATCAAATCGATACTGCTGAAGTTTGAGAGCCCAGCGGCCTAATCTGCCACTTGGGTCTCGTAAATTGTTTAACCAAATGAGAGAAGCATGATCAGTAATCACGGTAAACTTACTACCCTCTATGTATGGTCTAAATTTATCAATGGCAAGTATTACAGCTAAGCACTCTTTCTCGGTGGTGTGGTATTTCTTTTGTTGAGTGCTAAGTTTTTGACTGAAAAATGCAATCACACGCTCATTTGATCCTTCGCCTTGCGTTAAAACTGCACCAATTCCAACGTCAGATGCGTCTGCTTGAATGATAAATTCTAGTGAAAAGTTTGGATTAGCCAAAACTGGTGGAGCAATCAGTAATGACTTGATTTCAAGAAAGGCCACATTTGCCGATTCGGTCCACAAAAACTTTTTATTCTTTTTAAGTGTATCTGAGATTGGTGTAGTCACAGAAGCAAAATCCCGAATAAACCGTCTATACCAACCCGCCATTCTCAAAAATCGACGGACTGCCTTTATTGAATTTGGGACTGGATAGTTGAGAACGGCTTCTATTTTTTCGGGATCCGTATGTAGCCCTTCTTGGGATATAATGTATCCCAGATACTTCATTCTAGTTTGCAAGAATTTCGACTTTTCGAAATTGATGGTCAAATTCGCATTTTTAAGTCTCTGAGCTACTATTTTAAGTAATCGAATGTGTTCATCAAATGTTTCCGTCGAAACGATGATATCATCCAAATAAACAAAAACATGTGGTTCTAAGTCTACACTTAACACTAAATCCATCAAACGAGATTGAGTTTGAGGAGCATTGTGAAGACCAAAAGGCATCACGACGAACTGAAAATGGCCCCTTGACGAAATTGAGAAAGCTGTTTTTTCTTTGGAAGATTCTTCAAGGGGGATTTGCCAAAATGCGTCGGACACATCCACGCTTGACAGAAAATTGGTACTTTTGAATCTTCCAAGAATTCGAGAAATATGTGGTAATGGATAAGCATCAGGTTTTGTTACGGTGTTTAACTTTCTAGAATCTAGGCAAATTCGCGTTTTCCCATTGGGTTTTGAGATACAAACTAGAGGATTTGACCAAGGGCTAATAGAGGGTTCTATTACACCTAGACGTAACATTCGATTTATTTCAATATCCATTTTTTCTTGTATATATGGTGAAACAGGATAATTTCTTTGTTTTATTGGTCTTGCTTCATCAGTGTCAATAAATTGCTGTATCAACTGAGTTCTGCCAATTTTATCACCATTAGAAATTAGAAATTCATTAAAGACTAAAAGCAGCTCTTGAATTTGAAGATCAGACAAAGAATGTTGGCATTGAGAAATTTTTTCATTGTATGGGGATGTCTCTATAGTATTCACAACAGGGGTTATATTAAATGAATTCCAAAAATCAATTCCCAGAATTAAAAGTGTTGTAATTGATGGAACCACCAATACGGGTAAAACACAAGTTTTATTATTATAACTGAATGGTACATTAACGTACCCCTTAGTTTCGTGTTTTGTTCCGTCAGTTGTGGATATTTGAGATTCTATCGCATAAATTTTTAATGAGAGCGAATTAATAATATTTTCACTGTTTTTACCAAAAATAGAACAGCTTGCGCCTGAATCCAAAAGTCCATTCAAACGTATATCTAAAATGTTTACCCTTTAAAATTTATAATAGAATTCAATGTATTAGAGAAATAAAAATAATTTTTAGGAATACTTTCAGGTGTTATTTCATTAGGCAAAATATGTGGAGTCTTCGATAATTTAAGAGCTGGTCGACTCCTACTTCCAACTTCTTTTACTTGTTTTTTTCTACCGGTGTAATACAATTGGGACAAAGCCTGGATATAAATCCATCCTTTCCACAAACATAACAAAATATTTTTGTTTTAGGCATCTTACACTGATAGTAAGTATGTCCCTCCTTTCGACAATTCCAACATTTTGCCGTTTGAGCCAATTTCGGAGTTGAAATTAGAGAAAGATGTGAGTCAGGTTGGCGAGCCTCCTGTTCTATCGAAACGTTGGAGTCTATGGATTTAGTTTTCGTCTCTGGCCTATTTGACTCATCCTCTTTACTATTAGTCAAACCATAGATTTTTCGTGGCTTGTCAGATTTTGAGATAGGACGCTTTATCGTAAGCTCTCGCGAAACCTGACTCACATCTTTCTCTAATTTCAACTCCGAAATTGGCTCAAACGGCAAAATGTTGGAATTGTCGAAAGGAGGGACATACTTACTATCAGTGTAAGATGCCTAAAACAAAAATATTTTGTTATCTTTGTGGAAAGAATGGATTTATATCCACAAATTTGCAAAGGTGATAGATGAAAAATAGTAATGGCGAATTGATTTTTTTTTTGTGTGTGATAATTCGCCATTAAAAAAATGGGATATTAAATTGGATATAAATGTTTTTTTGTTTTGAGTGAAATTGGACGTGTGGAAAAACTGGATCAAGGAAAGCCGGTTGAACACGTTGTGATTATTTTTGTGTTATGCACACAAAATATAATTTTTTTTTGAACGAAGTGATTTTCTTGGCGAAGTGGCCAGTTAGTTTTGTTTATTGTTTGTGGTGAGACAATGTTGATTAGTGGTTTTTTTTTATTGCAATTAAGAATTGCATAAACACTAATTGTTTGAGATGAGTGTTTTTCTTTCCGGTGAAGGACACGTTATGGTATAGAGAAATTATATGCCTATACAGAAAAACAGAGAAACAGTGAGTCGTTTGGATGATTGTTATATTTTCAATCGGTGGATTTTTTTTTATGGTACCGAAACACGTGGGATCGATACAAGGAGACATATGTATGTGATAAAACTGCATTAATTAATTTTTTTTTTGTCATCAACCAACGGAATGATGTTATGAATGGCTGCCGCTAGAAGATAAACGTTTAATCAGGGTTGATGAAGGCGACTTAGACGAAAGTGAAAAAAATTCCGCTATGATCTACGGTACTTGGTGAGTTGTTCCAAAAGATAAAACTTTATTTTTTTTCTGCTGTTCTTTAAATTGTTTTTTTTTTGGTTTTCTCTTGTAATATAGTGGTTTTAATTTAATATAATTTTTTTGTTTTGAAAATTATTTGTTATATACGCAACCGGAACCTACGCCAGAGTGGATTGTTCCAGAAGCTTAGCCGGAGCAAAGTATGCGTGTGATAGATGTCATGGCGCCCAACACAGAAAGAAATGAATTCCGTTAAATATTGACATCATGCGGTTGCGAAGCGATACAAATATTTTCTTTTGAATTTTCTTTTCTTGAATTACAGTTTTTTTTTAGATTTATTTTTTTGTTGATTTCTAATTTTTGTTTTATTTTTTTTGCTATAGGATTTCCTTGGGAATGTTAAGAAGTCCAAAACAACTTAGGCGTTTAGAAATCAAACCGAACATACATTTTTTTTGTCTGTTACTTAAAAGCATGCAAAGTGTAATTATTAATTTAAGTACGGTTATTTTTTTTCACTAATGTAATTTTTTTTAAAGCTAATTTAGAAAATTTAATTTTTGCCAAATAACCGATAATTTTTATAATTAATTTTTTTTTAATAAATATTGTAATTACATTTGTAATAATCTAAAACTATAAAGATATTTATTTTTATTTTATTTTTGTTAAATTCACACGCTACAAATTTAACCACTAATGGAAAAGAGCTTCCATCTTTGATTCTCTCTTTTCGAAACGATCGTCAGAAGGATAAAATACGATACAATGCTCCAGCAGCTAATGAAATTGCTGTTATATTTCAAAACATAGATGGTGAACCACCATTTGACAGAGATATACGTGTCTACAATAAGGATTGTACTAAAGGCACTACGACACAAATAAATATCTTGCACGTTGCACCAAATGTCACGCAATGCTATATCCACTTCTTTATCCTTATAGAAATGACGGATGGCACATTGCAGTAAAAGATATGATGTCTCAAATGGGATATAACGCTTACATCATGGCAATTAGAAAGGAGTTTAATCCATTTATATCAGCGTGAAAGCTGACACAACAATTTTCTGTTGACGCTCAAGTAAAAACGGAGTCATGTAGAATAGTTATTTATAAAGAATAATCAACGAATAGAGTTGAAAAGTACAGTGGCCTAATAGATCACTTGCATCAACTAGTGAATAATGACAATGTTTCAAAATAAAAAGTTGAAACACCAATTATTCTTCCGTCATCCTTTCAACGAAGTCCAAGAAATATGCAACAGCGTTATCAAGATTCTATGGCCGTTGATGCAATCCTAAGTGGACTGAAATTGTCGAAAACTTGAATGGTTGCAAACCGGAAATAGACCAGACCTGATTGCTAAAGTTTTCAATTTAAAATTAAAAGAACTTTCGAAAGATATCAAAGAAGGACGAGTTTCTGAAAAAGTACGTGCAATGGTGTACGTCATTGAATTTCAAATACGAGGTTTACTTCATGCACACATTCTAATTATATTAGAAGACGAAGATAAGCCTCGGACAACGGACGATATTGATAAAATTATTTGGGCAGAGATTCCAGACAAGGAAAAATATCCTGAGCTTTACGAAGTTGTCGTAAAGCATATGATTCATGGCCCATGTGGAGTGAGAAATCCAAATTCTCTTTGCATGGAAAATGGCAAATGCCGAAAAGAGTTTCCAAAAAACTTTCAAGAAGAAACTGATGCAAATGTCAATGGATACCCTAAGTATCAAAGACGTGATACGACGCAACCCGAAAATTTACAATTCAGGGGTATTAATAACTCTTGGGTTGTTCCCTACAACGCTTATCTGTCACAGAAATTCAATTGCCATATTAATTGTGAATTTTGCGCCGGTATAGGAGCCGTAAAATACCTATACAAATATGAACACAGAGGATATGATTGTATTAATGTGGAGATAACAAATGATTAAGTTAAAATGGTTGTATAAATGGTTATTTGATGCATTGGCAATCACATTTTGTTATACGTTTGGCAGTACATTTGCCAAAAGAATAATCTGTTTTGTTTTTGGAAGGTCAAGAACAGGAAGCAGCACAGAAAGTGAAAGACAGTACTCTTTTGGCTTGGTTTAAATTAAACCAAAAAACTCCAAACGTGGCAACACGAACAGGGGAAAGCCAAGACAATCATCTTGAAAAAATAGGTGTTGGTGATGCTTTTAACGGCAAAGAAAATGTTGAGTTACCCGAGGAAATAAGGGAAAATGAAAACGTAAATGAAAATGTAGATGACGATGCGGAAGAGAATGATACCCATTGCAGTGTTAAAGCACAAGATATATTTTACATGGATATTCCTAAACACTTTGTATTTAGCAAAGGAGTTTGAAAGCTTTTATTTGAGACTACTCTTGCTACATGTGAGAGGAGCAAAATCATTTGAATACTGTAGATGGTGTACTATATGATACATTTCAAGATGCTTGCCGAGCAAGAAAGTTACTTGCTGATGATACAGAGTGGGATAATGCTGTCACAGAAGCTGCAGAGATACAATCAGCAAGGGAAATAAGACTTGCATTTGCACTTATATGTGCATATGGAAAACCAGGAGACATTTTGAGTCTTTGGAATAAACATAAAGACTCTATGACTGATGACTTTGTGCGTCAGAAAAAAAACGAAAAAACGGGATTGCCAAAAACAGAATTATCATCGAAAAAAAGGTAAAAAATATGTATCAAAGCTCAATTGTGATTAAAAATATATTTATGACATGGTGTGGTGATACAAACCATTAATGATCCTGACGAACCGCAACGGATTTTTTTGATAGATGGACCAGGGGGAAGTGGAAAAACCTATTTATATAACACTTTATTAAGTGTTTTAAGAGGGAAAGGATACATTGCACTCCCTGTCGCTCCCACCGGAATTGCTGGAACTCTTTTGGAGGGAGGAACAACATACTACTCTCAATTTAAACTACTTGTGCCATTATTAGACACAAGCTCATCTTCTATTCGAATGAAAACTGATGAGGCAAAATGGATTAGAACAGCCAAACTTATTGTTTGGGATGAGGTTGCAATGACATCTGGCAAAGCATTGAAAACAGTTGATAGACTTCTTAAAGAAATTTTCAGTAATGAAAATACCTTTGGAAATGCGGTAATGCTCCTTGGAGGAGATTTCAGGCAAATACTGCCAGTTGTTCCGCATGGTAACCGAGTTACCATAGTGGAGGACACTATAAAGAGGTGTTCTTTCTGGCCAAAAATTCTTCAAGTTAGATTGAGCACAAATATGAGAACGGGGAAAGATAAAAAATTTGTCGATTGGTTGAGTTGGGTGATGGTAAATTAACCAACACATTTAATCTTGGAGAAGATATTATTGAAACACCCCAAGAGTTCATTTACAACGGTTCATTGTTTTCAGCTAATGAAGCTAAAGACTTTGCGAACATAGCAATATTGTGTCCTTTAAACGAGGACACACTTAAAATGAATTATGAAGTATTGAGTCGATTGCAAGGAGAAGAGAAAGTGTACTACAGTGTAGATTCTGTAGACACTGATGATGAACAGGAGAGAACAAATTTTCCAACGGAATTTTTAAACTCCATTACTCCATCAGGTATGCCTGTACATGCTTTAAAGCTAAATTTGGAGCAGTAGTAATATTGCTTCGAAATATTTGCAGAAACAGAGCTTTGTGTAATGGAACACGGCTCATTGTTACTCATATGAAAGCAAACATTATATGTTATTTGCTAAAGTGTTGACAGGAAGATCAAAAGGAGATAAAATTGCAATTCCAAGAATTGAATTAGCTCCTTCTGACAGCGGGAGTTTCCAATACACGTAGTCTTTGTGATGACAATAAATAAATCCAGAGTGACATCTAAATTAAATATAAAAGTACAAATACTTAATACAAAAGAACAGGGAAACCTTATGGAAGGAAGTGACAAGGTTTTTACCCGAAATGTTGTGTACAAAGAAATTCTTTGAAACACCAATTTACTTCCAAAAATATTAAAAAAATCAACTCAACGTGATCGGGTGGAGGTGGGACAAGCCTAAAGGCTGGCTATTCACATATAAAATTTAGTTTCTGTTCGTTTTCTGTGTTACAGAGGTTTCTAAACCCGTCACATTGTGTGTCGGGCACCCCAACTAGTAAATAATAAGACAAAATTTTCTGTTTCTTTTTTTCATTTCGATAATAACCGTTAGCGGAAAATATATTTAACGAAATTTCACTCATTTCTTTTATAAAGTTCACTCAAACTTTTATGTGTTAAATATTGGCAACAGTAGGTTTATATTATTAGTGTTATATGCGCAACACCTTTATTATCGGTTAAGCCAGTCCAGTCCGTTCACAGATTTAGACCCTAAAATCTTGTTTTTAATAATCTCAATATTTTTATGAAAACTGATTCAGTTTAATTCTAATATAAGTAGTACCTTTAAGTATTTAGAGGAATCGGGCACAATTACAATGTTACCTCTTAAAAGATGAGAAGTCTGAAACATCTGGAACTGTACTGGAAATGCAAAGTTTATCCCATTTCATTTCCAAATGTTTGTTCATTATACAATTTGTCTGTTAATCAAACATATTCCAAATGAAAAATTTAAAAGGAAGTCTATTATATTTAACGACCCCACCAATGTTTCAATCGACTCTAATATCGAGTTTCTCTAACTGGTCGTTGTTGCTCTTGTTTTGGTAATTTTTTGGACTAAGCTAGCAAGGAGAATTTTTATTTCATGAGGTATATTTCATAAGAAAATTTGGAAGCTGAAATCTAAATCAATGACCACACTGATAATTTAGTCTAGAATCGGTCATAAGGCAATGACCTTCTAAACAGAAATCTTAAACAGCGATATTGTTGCTGGTTTGGAAAGTATATGGAATTCGAGGTACACAGGAAAAACAATTTTCACACATCCAGAACCTTTTTATTATTCACAGTATTTAAGTTGGGTATATTATAAAAGATGCTCATTTGGGCGATCCTAGTTTGCATGAGGGAAAAATTGTAAAGTTTTCGTTTTTAGAGGTTCCGAGTTGAGCGAGAAATTGCTCAAAAATTGCTTTTTTCTTGAATTTTTTTTTTTCAATCACTCTATTAGTTAAGAAATCATAGATAGTCATTTATGATCTGGAATGATCATTATGTTTTATGGTGTCATTTATTTTAAGAAAGGTCCGAATATACATATGTAGTGAAAAAGAGAGGCAGGCGTTAGGGGTTAAACGGGGGATGGCCCGCAAGGAATTCCCCGCGCAAACCACTGGTTAGGCCTGGAGGAATTATAAATTATTAATTTGTACCCTAACAATAATTGTAGGAAGTTTTGAAAAAGTAAGAGGTTTTATGGCCCCGACTCAATATAAATAAGAAGGAGACAACTATTACAATTTATTTTATTTTAGTAGTTCGTTGTAATTTAAATCCATTATTTGTTCTTCCTTATCCCCAAGAACTGCTGTTTGGAGTACAAAAATATTTGAAGTTCAAGTATTTTCACTTCTGTAAATAAGGTCTACCCTTGTGTTCAAGAGCAAGGTCTAGAAAAAAAAGGTATCAATCAAATTATTAAAACCCCAAAAAATGTTACGTATATCAAAGCAGATAAAAGTTATAAGCTAAGCATCCTAGATATCCAAGATTATGGAAGCTACTTTTTATAACTGTTAAAATAAAGATGGGGTCACCAATAGCGGCAGGGGTCACCATATATCGATAAAATGATATCGCTGAACCAAATAAAACAAAATGGAGATACGTATATCCCGTTTGATAAATCTCATAAAATGATTCGACGTGAGTCTCTAAAACCACAATTTGGGAGCTGGAATTTGCAAATAAAAAGATGTTACTCAACTCACCTTCAAATCGGGTATTTACCGTTTGCTTTAAATGTATTCAAAACTAAATGGAATAAAAGGCCAGAACATTCGTAAAACGTTAATAGGAACATGGAATAGCAAGTTGAAGTAGAGAAGTTCATAAATCCAGCATAGCGAAGCAAATGAGAAAAATAGCTGGACAGGATTTGATGAATATCGATGATAGAAACTTCATGGGCAGGTATGTAATCCACTTTAACTTGGAAGTTGCGTGTTATTATAGACTTACAGATGATTCGTTGTATTTCCAAATAGTTACGACTTTATCGAAATTATTGAAGTTGCTCAAGCGGTTATTCTGTTTTTGAGATTATTCGATCATTTGTTTGAAGTTGTTGAGTGTATTCGACAGCTCGATATTATTCGAAAATTTAAATTGCTAGACATTACTAAATTTTCATAACTGTTTCGAATATTTAAATTAGGAGCTTTTTATAAATTTTCGTTATGGAAATCGAGTTTCTTAGTCCACACTAATTCTAATTTTCTTCTCCTTTTGTGGGTGTAACAGAGTTTAGGCACCAATGGCGCGAGTGGTGAATAGCTATAATATTTATTACACTGTCAATTTTCTCTAACAACAATGTACAGTATTAATCAATAGATGCGCGCATACCACACGCGACTTTATATAGTTGTAACGGTTTTCATTTCAATCAAAATTTATAGAAACAACAACAAATTAATCAGAAAAGTTTAATTAAAATTAATTTTTAATTCTTGTTTCTTTTATATATTTGAATGAAATTTGATCGATTTTCAAGAGTTAATTTATGAGAGGTAAAATCTAGAAGGTTTATAATACAAAGCCTAAAGTTGATACGAGTGATTTATATTAATGATAAACGATAATGATTTGTTAATGATATTTTATGTGTAATTTAAGATTTTTGATAATGATGGGCATTTTTGTGTTAATAAGTAGTTGCCCTAAAATGTGTGTGGGGAACGAATCATTTAATAAAATAACTAGTTTAGTGGTGTGAGATGCACACACGCAGGTGAATTATTTTATAGGTCTAATTAGGTACAAATCCTTGTGAGATATTAACATTTTTTTAAACTGTATAAATATGATTTAAATTTTTATTTATCAAATAAATATTTCGTTAATTAAAATTTTTTATATAAGTATAAGAAACCAAAAGTTACAAATTGTTATAAAATCTCGGCATGTTGTCTTTATTTAGCCTCAAATATAATTATCATTTAAATGATAAAAATGAAATTTATTTAACATTTGGACCTCAGAAGAAAAGCGACATGAAAAACAAAAAAAAAATCTGTCAACTAATTAAACCAACGGAGTTTGTTAATTATTATTATGTATGTATACCAACCAAAACAATGTGAGATCGTGTCGGTTAAACGAAAGTAAAGTGTTTCTTTATATCAAGATTGATTGAAAATCGATAAGACTTTGATGAGATTGGAAATTGGTTTTGTGTTTTGTTTTTTCTCTTCTAATCAAACATGAATATATTATCTATTAACACAATATGACGTATGAAATATTGGTTACTCGAGATTTAGTGGTATAATAAAGACCTTCGATCCCTTGCGGTGTGCAAGCATTTTAATAAAATGCAGTTACATAATTTATAATGATTTCACATAACTCTTTCTTCTATTTTTTGTATTTTAAATAACTTTGTGTATGTACAATAGAAACCTGTGTTGCGCTGAATTATCAATAGATGTTAAATAAAATTTATTGAATTAATTATCAGCGGTATAATGAACGCCGCAATAACATCGAGCGCGAAATAAAAAAAAACTAGAATTTTTTTTATCTAAATGTTTCACGCTTCTGGTATATAGATTATTGTGTAGATAAAGAATAATTCTTATCAATAACATGAAAGAGTATAGTTTTTAAATGATAATATCTGCATTCATACAATTTTGCATATACGAATGTATCTGAATTGAAAATTTCTATTAATGCTAATTTATGAGATATGTCTGTTTTAGACTAAACTAATATCTAAATTTGGAGAGTTGACCTCACAAATATATTTCAGCGGTTCAACAATTATAGATGTACTATCTAATCTCGAACTAGAACTACACACTTTCCAATCGTAAACAAAGTATTCACACTAAACTTTTACGTAGTCCGTACCGATACACCGGATTTCCGTCTTCTTTTAACTTAATTTATTTTTTGGTTACCACGTAGCCTCTATACAGCAACTACTCGCTAATAATTATTAAAAAAAAATTTTTATATAAGAATTAGATGGAATATGAAACTGTAAAGATAACAGTGTATTCGATCTACGAAATCGATCACACATATCTGATCTTATGCTTTAGCCGTAAAATGTGAGGTTTCCATATACGTACTGGTAGAGTTTATTCTTGACCGATGAAACGGCAAAGTAGTTAAAACTGGGGCGTTTTGATCGGTACAGTACCGGGTTGAAATGATTTTCATTATTTGAACTGCGAAAGAGGTCAAAGTACCTTGAGCTTCAGAAAAGATTGCGAAGATAGAAATAAAAAAAAATAAAAATTTTTATTTTTGTTTGGTTTTTGTTTTAATCTGGTGACAATAAAATTTTTCGGATTCCCAACTTAATAAGCTTTTGCATTTTGAAAATTTTATTTTTTTGGAATTTCACGAAAAATTATGAAATTTAGTAATTTGAAAATTATTCTAAAATTTAGAAAATTTTAATAGATTAGAATTTTCTACTAATCGGCCACCTCCCGCCCCCCTTGCACTTTTTATTTTTTGAGATAAATAAATGTTTTTGAGCTTATAATTTTCGTTAATATGTCTACTTTTTAATGCCGTATGGCGCTTTAATGGCGTCCTTGAATTTTCAAAATGGCGGCCCATAATTGATAAACAAGACTCTTGTTTTTAATAAAATTTGTTATAAAAACGTAATTTTAACTCTGTTAATTTACTCAAAAGTGTTTTGGAGTCATAAATTATAAATTTTTTATTCATTTTTTAAAATTCCAAGATGGCGGATCCAAGATGGACGCCAAAATTGGCAACTTTTTTGACGTTCATAAAGATCATTAGAAATATGTAGTAGAAGGTTTTCGGGGGCACTGATCACGAATTTGGGGTCAGAATTCAAAAATGCAAGATGGCAGATCAAATATGGCCGTTAAAGGATACATTTTTCGACGTTCATTAAAATCCATAAAAACCAGATGTAGGGATTTTTCGGGGTCGCCGATCATAAATGTATAAGTATTAAAATAAATAGTTTTAAAATAAAATATAAAAGTCCAATTTTTTGACTGTCATGATGATCGGTAGAAACATGTTCTATGTAGAAGGTTTTCGAAAAGAAATTTAAAATTCAAGATGATGGATTGAACATAGCCGCAAAAAGGACCAATTTCTGGACGGTCTTGGTATTGAAAATCGATAAACACATAACCTAGTTGACCTTTAGGGAAACAACGTTTGGGCTACGTAATTCATGACACAAAATCCATAAAAAGGGCATTTTTGGTCATGAGTTGACTGTCGATAATGGGTCGAGCCACTAAGTGGATTTCGCGTCCAGAAGTGTTTTCTATTTTAGAATATAGTTCACCAGCGAATCTTAAATTTACTATAAAAAGCGAAAAATATGTTCGAGCTCCAAAAATTGGCCCTTTTTGTGACCATATTCAATCCGCCATCTTGAATTTTAAATTCTGACCTAAAATCCGTGATCAATAACCTCGAAAATCTTATAGAACATGTTTTTATCGATTTTCATGAACGTCAAAAAATAGACCGTTTTATGGCAACCATCTTGAATCCCCGCTTTGAATTTTAAAATTCTGACCCTAAAATTATGATCAGCGCCCCCGAAAACTCCCTAGATCATGTTTTTATTGATTTTTATGAACGTCGAAAAACGTATCCTTTTTCGGCCATATTTGATCCCCCATCTTGAATTTTGGAATTCTAACCTCAAATTCGTGATCAGCGACTCCGAAAACTTCCTAGATCATGTTTTTATTGATTTTTATGAACATTGAAAAGCTATCTTGGAATTTTAAAAAACTAATAAAAAATTTGTAATCTATGACTCCAAAAAAATCTTTTGAGTAAATTAATAGAGTTCAAAATACGTTTTTATAACAATTTTGGTAATTTCGAAAATTCCAAAAAGTAGACATGTTAACGAAAATGTTAAGCCCAAAAAAGTTTATTTATCTCAAAAAATGAATTGTGCAGGGGGTGGCCGATTTGATAGAGAATACTCCACTTAAAATTTAGAATCTTAGAATTTACACAGTTAAACAATTTGTTATTTGAACTTATAAAAGTTTAGCTTTTTGGGCTAGAAAATACGGAATTTAGTAAAACAGAAAATAAAAAATTTAACCTTTAAACGGCTGAATAGGTACAATTGTAACTTTTGCGTTTTAAATTTGCGAGAAGTTTTTTTTTATGAAGCGCCGAGGGTCAGAACTCCGTGACATCTCTACGTTTTTGGAATAGATTATTTTAACATAATTTTCATAAAAAAAAATTCTCGTTTTCCCAGTGAAAATGGCTCCAGTGGTTTTTACAACATATTTCGGCTGGATAGGTACAATTGTACCTCCATGTAATTTATATGAAAATACGGCGAATAGAGATAAAATAAAAAGTGTTTTTCAATAATAATTTCATTTTTTATTTATTATTCATAAGGAAAAATGCATTGTTCTGTGGAAGGTGAGTTTTAGGCTGCTTGGTTGCAGTAAATACATGTAGTCTTATTGGGTATACTGTGTCCATCACATGTGGGTTTTGCACAATAAACGCATATTTTTCTCGTTTTTCGTTGTTTTTGGTTTAATTCTCGGCAGATATAGCAACTACCGCAAATAGGACTGGATCTTCGGCTTCCATGAAGCTTTTGGCTGCTAGTTGGATTTTCTATAACTGTTAGGCGACGGTGAAGGACCATTTCAATCGCTGATTTTACGTAATGATTCTTCGTCATTTGTTGATTTTTGCTGCGCGATTCAACTGCAGGCAAGCATGGTTCATGTGCTAGATCCTTTAAAAATTTTCCTCGGTGATCATTCGCTCGAAATTTTGGACTATGTTCCCGATGGATTAGGCATGCTACTAATGCAGCCACATCGACCATATTGTAAAAAAACGCTAAAGGCCATCGTTTTGTTTTCCGTTTCACGGTGCATTCACTCAGCATCTTGTCCATCGTGTCAACCCCGCCTTTAGTTTTATTATAATATTTGATATTTTCCGTTCTTCATTGTGGGTCTCGTGAATCTCACTTGTTCTATGAATCGATGACAGAAGAATCAGTCATTTGTTCTTCTTTGGAACATATAACCACACTGTTGCATTTTGTTGAATGCAAAATTAGTCGAACCACATACTCTTTGTTTCGCAGGCTGCATATTAGCAGGTAATAATGTTTGTTTCTTCGAACCGTTCCTACTAATGTCATACTCCATGAGCTTAATGTTTTAGCCAACTGCACAGTTGTAAAAAAGTTATCGGTTGTGATATTCCTTCCAGATCCTTTGTATAATGCAACCAAATCCAAAACAGTACGCTCACCAACATTTGTTTGACGAGGACAATCGGGTAGCTTTCCAGTGTAGAGCTGCCCTTGCAGAGGGTAAGCGTTAGCTGAGTCACAAGCCCAGAAAATGTTTATCCCATACTTAGCCGGTTTGGATGGAATGTACTGCGTAAATCTCATGTGTCCCCTGAAATGGAACAACTGCTCATCTACAGTTATAGATTCGAATGGGGTGTAACCTTTTTCGAGGTTTTTATTCATAATCGACCAAATATTTCTAATTGAAGCAGCTTTGTCAGTTTTAAGACGTTCAATTCTTGTATTTTGATTGTCGAATCTAATAAATCAAGCAATAATTTAAATTTATCACGACGCATAGCTGCTCTATTGAGTGGTAAGGCATTTAATGCCCACATTTCGTCAATATTCTTCTTATTGTTTCTGTGAACACCAGCGACAATCAATATTCCCAAAAATGTGTATGTGTCTTGATCGTTAAATGGTATAAATTCTTTGGTTGATGGCCGCTTCGAAACGTCAGGGTACTTTTTTTTTTAATTGATTGTTATATTCCTCCACCACTCGTTTTCCTTTCCTATTGGTTTCTCGCAAAATAATGTCACACAATTTCGCAAGACAAAATCGATTTCAGGGTATCCTTCGCCGTATATAATTTGCTGAAATTTGCGGGGCCACCTTTTCGTCGTAGAATATTACGTGACAGTGTTTGTGCACAGGGTAACGGAGCGGTGTGCCATGTATTTCAATCCTTTGCAACAATAATTTCATTTTCTTCCACAAATGATTGTTCAATTTCAAGACTTTCGTCAGAGTCAAATGGTTCGACCATTTCTATAACCAATTCCAGTTCATTATCCGATTCTTCGTTGTCTACAGTTTGGAGTTCTGGAATATATTCATCTTCGTCTGATGCATTGTATGGTTCTTCTCCAACTTCAGAACTATCAGGCATTCTAATAAATTTCGCAGTACAGCAGAAGTAAACCCATAATATACAAATAACAATAATTTTTATTTAATTTTTTACAAAACTATAAACAAAATATTTGTTATATCTTTGATTCCGTCTTCTTCGCGAAGACTCGCTATTTGATCCAGCATCACTATTGGTAATATAAAAATCCATGTATATTTTTCTTTTAGACTACAAAACAAAATTGCGCTTACTACTGATGAATATCCTAGTTGTAATATTATTTTACTAATAACCGTTACAATATACAAAAAATTATTTTTTTCTATACTTAATCATAAGCCGGAGTCCGAAATCTGATACAATCAGAAACAATCAAAACAATATGAGTATGGAGGATTAACTAATTGTATTGTCACTGTTTACAGCAGTACCGTTATCGTTATTTTATATGCGCATTTACTTTTAATATAATAAATTTGTATGTAAAAATAATAAAATATCATATTTTTATATTTTATGCAATTTTATGCAACATTAAAATACAAATTAGTATCATTTCCCATATAAATTATATGAAGGTACAATTGTACCTATTCAGCCGATATATGTTGTGTTTTTCTTCAGCCGGATAAAGGTTAAATTAAAGAATTTTTTATTACAGAATTCTAATGTTTTTGGAATTTCTGGAACTTTAACATTAGAGATTAGATAGTTTAGGATTTTGAATTTATATGTAGGCTAAAAACGAAAATTTCTAAAATTGATAAATTTGGAAGATTTGGGTTTAACAAAAAATTTAACAAATTGATAATTTAGAAATGTTAACTGTTTTTCCAATGAAGCTGCGAACTTGGTACAATTCTGGTGAAAAATCTACTCCACATAGTTAGCGACATGAGTTGCATATATAAGCAAATGGTGACTAGGTTTATAACCCTGCGGGTTAAATTTGTGCCCTGTGAACCATTTTGGTTACGTTATGTTGGTAATCCTTCTACCCTTGATAGTTCACATTATGCTTATGGCACAAACTTGAATCGAAAGTCTCTCATTAAAAGTAAGCAGAATCGTGGAATAAGTTTATGCCACAAGTATGTTATGTCATGAAATTATAGCGGGTTTTTCGTCATAATTATTGATGATTAAATTTAGCCAAATTGTTTATTTTTTAGTTTCAATACCTTGCTAACCTTTATTGCAACTTTTCAGGTGCCCATGACTTTTTAAAATTTAAAGCTAATAAACTAAACTTTTTATATTTTGCATAAGTCTGTGTATTACATGTAAGCAGGCTTATTCGAAAACTCAGGCAAAATGTTGATCCATAAATTAGAGGTGGGTGCCTAGAAATTAAAATTGGTCTTCGAAGTTTGAAGAAGTGGATATGCTACATTACTGTGGTAATATTTGAGAGTTCGGATGAAAATAAATGTCTTTCAACGCATGGGACAAGCAGAGAGCCAGGCATTTCTGCATTTCACCAAATCAACTAAATCGGTCACTGTTGGTTAACTAGCTTGAAATAAATTGGCAGCGCGAATTTTCAGTTTTTCGAGAGTCCTTGTTTATTTTGATCATTACTGGAATCAGCGAGATAGTATAACGAGTAGTTGGCTTCAACTTTCGAGTCAGCTAGTTGTATTTATTTGTTTGTTTCCGTAATAGTTATTATTTTAAATAAATCTTATTTTTGATATTACGAAATTCCACTTGGTTATAAGGCCAAAATGACCCAATCGTGAAACGCCTGGAGCCACTAATATAGTTTAATAATCGGTCGATTAATGCTTTTAGATCCAGTATTTTGAAGTGGAGAATGGGACCGATTACATATCATACCGATTACATATAATTTGGTTCGATCACTTTTTCATCCCTTAATCTCTACTTATTGAGCGCTGATGGTTTGAACATCCAGATATATTTTGTTGTAATCAATTTTACGGATCGCCACAATTAATTTATGTAATTGTCTCTTGGAATATTAAAAATTACAAAAAAAAATTTTTCGAAGCTTTAGGAAAACCGCGAGCGGCTCGAGCTTAAATTATAATACGAGCAAATAAAAAGATTTTAACAAAAATTATTGCTCACGATTTTTTTCTTTGAACTTTAACTTTTAAAGAAAAATGTTAACACTTATGTAATGTAGTTTTCTACACTTGTCGGTTTTATCTTTGTGTTTTGATAATTATTTTAATCGAATCATAATTTTTTGGGCACGTGATTTTTCGATGGTTTTATTAACATTCACTAAAACGAGAGAAATCATCATGTCTCATCATTGGATTAAGAAATAAATTTTCATTTAAATTACAACTGTGAAATTTTTAACAAATAACAAAACTGAATACATATATGTATATTGAGTATTGGTGTGGTATTTATAGAGAAGGTCAAAAAACTGTTATTTACAAAATGGGAAATTTTAATTTACCGTATTTAAGATTGGTCAGAGATTTTTCCCGGATTTGGCTAGACAAATAAATCCTGTTTGAACTAAAAATATTCCCATGTCCATACGATCGGGTGGAACTTTTTGTTATTGATGTAGTATGTTGGTGAATTTAACGATATACATGTGAAATTTTGTGGTTCACTGTATTTAAAATTGTCCAAATCACAAAGGTTTTCCGTGGATATGACATGAATGAGTTGTTACATTTTGATTGTATATACACCGGTTCTGTCAAATATGTTTGAAGCACACATAAATATGGAAGATTGTAGTTCAGTAAAATCATTCAAATATATATGAAATAACACATACCACGTGAGTAGATATATAAGTATGTAGTAGCAAAGCAGTTTTTCATTTTCTAGGATTTCATATACATGAGCGACATCTAGCTGTTGTCCATTTTAGCGTATATCTAAAAAATCGGCAACGAGCTTATTTTACTTCTGAAAATGTCCGAGAAAGAGTTCTCACACCACCTAAAACTACATTAACTGCTTTCATTCTTCTATGTCAAGACGTTTTGTTGGCTAGAACATTATTGAAGAAGGAGATATATGGGGTAGTGATACGGACTTGAAGCGCTATCTTAAATCTACAACTTAAGAATTAATAGTCTTGATTTATACATGGTATAAATCTAGCCGCTTAAAAAAAAAAAATAACCGATACTTTATCGATCTAATTACAGCCGAAATAAAAATCCGAAAAATTTGGGCTTAATAGATTAGATCGAATTTTCAAGAATTCCTTGAAATAGTGCAAAATTTGTAAATTCAATTACATTAACATCATCTTTTGGATTGCCAAAAGAACGTTGAATAAAGATGATGGTAGAATTACAAGTAAATTTATGCGACAGTAACCAAATGTGTATTTGGTTCACAGTTGATGTACTTTGTAACTAATCATCAAGAACGGAATGGTTTCAAAGGCCCGTTTTTATTTTCTGTGAATCAAAACGGCTGCAAATAAGGTTTTAGGCAAGTTATGCTCTTTCAGAGTTAATATCATAATTTGGTGTGACTGTGTTACCTCAATTATATAATTGGATGGTTTGAAAGGTAGTTTAAAACACAAACCACCGAAAGTTTCCAATTTTAAAATGTATTTTTGTACTTCTTTTGTACATGATAGTTTATTAGATTTATTAAAATTAATCGTGTTCTGAAAATTCATATATTTTAGTTTCCGAGTAATTGTAAAATTTTAAATCGAATTATGAAGATTTGCCAAAAATTTAATCAGATTTATGATGTGTTTGAACCTAAAATATGAGCTCACGGTAGAATTTATGTACATTTTTAATTTACTCGCCGCAATAATTAAACTACAAAATTTGTTAATATTTAATATTAATTGTTTATTGTAAATTGACGCAGTAACTTTTGGCAATCCGTCATATCAATAAAAAATAACATATTGACACTATATAAAACTCTAAAACTCGAGCAAATACCATTATCTATTTAATGTAACGATTTGCTCAATTTTCTGCATGCGAACGATTACAAGACAACAATATATATAATTTTGGAAACAGATGAATTTACGGCATACCCGTCATCACCATCATCATCGTTTTATAATATTTGTTATGATTTATTTTTACACATAAAAACGAGTAAATTATTTACATTTAAATCATAACCTAATTCAACCGCAATCTTCGCGTACACATGTTTGTATTTAAATTAAATAATATATACAACAAGAAAATCACAGCACACACACATACACAGAATATTATCGTAATACATTTTTTTACGACAAAAAAAAATTGCAACATGTGATTACTCTAATTACGTTATATACTCCACGCAATATTCTTAATACCACATAAACAATTATTAAAATTCGCTTTATAAAATTTTTCTATGATTTTTTACTTTTTTTTTGTTTGTTTTAAACAAAACCCACAAACTATCAAAATTCATTATATTTGAAAATTAAATTACATTTTTTTAATTTTTTATATCAGTATCCGAATTTTGGTCGTAAAATAGGAATTGAGAAATGGGAGTATTGGTACATACAAGTTTTATAACGTGGAATTTTATTAATATAAATTTAGTATGTATTACAAAACTTGTAGGTACATTAAACTCTCATTTAATATTTTACGACCAAAGTCAAACCGTGCTCCACAGTGCAGGAGCTATCCTCATAACATTTGCATTTTCGATGTGGGAATGAATATTTATTAATACATATATTTTTAAATTTTTTAAAAACACTTGTTAAATATTTCGTAAAATTACAAAAGGTTTAAAAAATCACTCGATCGATTTCGGCTTGTTAGGCCATCATCAGGAGTATCTACTAAACGTCTTAATTTCTATCTACCTCTCTACCTCTTCTTCTTAATCTCTTAGCGTTACATTTCTTTCAGCTTGCTTGAGCTTAAGCCTCGTTCTCATTAGTCAAGTTACTTGAAATTAAGTAAGTTGAATCCACTTGGCCAATATTAACGTGTTATTTTTTTTGAATTCAAGTTAATTTTACTTGACCGCAAGTTTCAAGTTAAGTAGAGAACTTTTTAACTTTTATATTCAAGTTGAGTCGTCTGAGATAAGCCACATTATAAAATTTAGTAGTGTGTAAAGTGCGTTATCAAAATAGAAAAGTTTAACTTTTTAACATCTTCAAAAATGAAGTGGAATAGTGCAGGAATCATAATTTTTTTTGGAAATATATCAATCCTATGAAGTTTTAAGGAATACCGATTTAATTTTTCGATTTTAGTTTAACTGTTTCAACTAAATTAACTTCAATATATTTTAACGCAAACTTGAATCCAAGTTACTGGAATTAAAGTACTTGAGATCAAGTAACTCGACTAAAGAGAATGAAGCTTTAGTATTAAAAATTTCGAAATGTATACTAAAATTAGAAGATTTGAGATTGGAGTACTACTAAAAATTAGATATTTAAGAAAATTGTTTTACCTAAATTTGCTTTTAGTGACAAAACTAGATTTACTTTTAACGTTACAACTTTAAAATTAATAACGAAAACATTAACGATAATACATAATTGCAAACCTTACAAAAAATAAATAAAGTTTTGGGAGCTTTGCTCAAGAGTTTCACACCATGCACTCATTGTCCCTTTCGAGCACAGATCCTCTGGTCATCATTGAGAATCGGAAACGAGACTATGGCATTCTTGCATATGTTTGCAATACGCCATTTATTTAGTTATTTATTTTTAATTAATAAACATTTTTATTTAACATACGTTTAATTTACATATTATATTTTAAACAATTATATTATTTGGTTCTTCACCATTTTATTATTATTATTATATTTATTAAATGCCACCACGCGATGTGGGCGGCATGTCACTGTGTTGAATGAAGATTGAGAGCAGAGAGCAGACTGATCATTTTTATATTTTGTTCTTGTCATGTCATTTGTCTCGCCTGGAAAAGCTGTAGTTCAGTTGTCTTTTTTATTAGGTGTTTTCTGTTAGTTTATTTCTGTTCGCGTTGGGATTAATTTTGTGGTGGCGAACGCATAAACTCCGGCGCAAGATAAAATGCGTGAACCGCCACAAGACCTTCAAACAATAAAGTAAGCGTTCTTCTAATCGAACTGTGGAGGGCGACAAAACGCTTTAGTTTATCGATTTCTCCCATAAAAAATGTGTTATCGTCCATACCTCTGGTAACTGTTGAAGAATTTGATCAGTCAAAACTGGAACCGCCATCAATATTAATAATTTTTGAATTGATGGCAATATATCAAGTAAAAGAACCAATAGTATTACAAGAGCTGATCAAAACATTTTTTAATGTTTATTTCTGTTAAGACATGGCTATAATAGTATCAACATCAATTCATTCATGAGTATAGTGTCAACGAAATTTTTGAATATCACAGCTAAGTGCTTGTTTTGATACCCACGTCTTCTTTGCCACTATAATGCGTAATTGTACCACTAAATTTTAATCGAAACTTAAATATATTGAAACAAATTATTTTTTGGTCTAAGGCCCTTTATTTGTTAATTATTTTTATATCCAGGATTTTTAATTGTAATTTGCAGACAACTTACTGGAACTATTTTAAAATCGAATTTTTTAGATCATACATTTCAATGAAATTCAACACTAATCTTCAGTTTCCAAATTCAACTACACATCCTATCTCTCGTTCAAATTCTAATATTTTATATCATAGTTCTTCATTAAATTTTAACCATCAGATAGACTGAATTTAATTTTTGGAAAGCTGAATTTGAGGTTATAAAATTAAAAAAAACTTAAGATGATGATGATACCTTCTTCAGGTCAAGTTAACTTGTTTTCAAACCAAATTAACAAATGTCCAAAACAAAATAAACTTTTTCAAACGAAATTAGCGAATTTTCAAATGAAATTAAAGTTAAATTTTCTTTTTTGACGCCCACTGTTGCTCATTTTTACGGAACTAAAATAATCTTTAGTAATCATGAAAATTTTCCGCCGTGAGATTTTTGAGGATTTATCCGTTTGGGGAAACATTTGGTTCGAAATATTCAAAATTAGATTTTCCAAAAAAGCCTTTATTATGCCCAATTATTTTAAAAGTAAATTTTTATTAAAATCTAAAATTTTTTAAATTCTTAGTATATGTATTGGTAATTTTAATAATTTGGGTGCTTTGAACCTTAAAACTGTAAACAAATTTTAATTTACTAATTTTTAGGGATACAAAATTCTTAAAATAATTTAAATTCTTAACACACGTGAATATTTTGAAATTCTTGAAGATCTTTACAGAGTCGTAAGTGTCTTTAAATTTCTTTGATTGCTTAATAGTCTAAAGCCTCGAAAAAAATTAAAAACTTCAAAATTGAAAAAGTTCTAGAAAATAACCAAATTTAGGATTTTAACAAATTTTAAGAATTTTCAAGAAATTTGAGAATTTTTGAATTATACGAATTTTAAAGGTTTCAGAATTTAGAAACGTAAAATTAATATTTTTTAAAAAAAATTAAAATTTTGAATAATCCTGAAACCTTTAAAAATTCTTGTAATTTAACATTCTATCAATTATTAATTTCATAGATTTGGTTAAATTCCTAAAATGCATAAATAGTTTAAATTTTGCTCATTTTTGAATTCTTTAAAACACAAATTTCCTCAAAAAACGCCTCAAAAAAAAAAGTTACTTTTAAAATTTCTTCAGTTTATTAAAATACTTCAAGTTCTTTAAATTCGCAAAACACCTGGCATTTTTGGAAATTTTTGAAATCTGTAATTTTTTAAGATTATTTTAAATTTGTATGATTTGTATGATTAGTTTAAGATTTTATTGCGTTCCTTGATCAGAATTTTTTAAAGTGATCAAACCGGTATATCTGCCACTAGCACATTACTGGCAAATTTGATAATTAAAATATTTGCGTTATTCAAGACCTTTAAAATTATATAGTGTAGTTACATTCGTTTGAAAAAAAAATTTCATATTGACCTTAATACGGTGAATTCTTATAGGAGAGGTATAAAAAGTTTAGGATTTTCTTGCGTAATAACTTAAAAATGTTCCAATCGTACCATTATTAATACTTCATGACGTTTAAAACCTGCCAAACTGGTGTATTTCCCATACAAAAGCTTGAATGGTGAATTTGCTTACTATAGTAAAAAGTTAAAATTGTTGAATTCTTTACGTCGATATTCAGCACAGTCATGAAAATGGCTTTCCACCACGCCTTGTTGAATATTTATGAGTGTGCTGAAAAAGTTTGGGATTTTATTATAACGCCTTCATATTGCTACGACCAAACTTCTATAGCTGCTACCAGAACCTTGACGGTGAATTTGGTAACTAACGTTGTAGATCTAAAATTATTTCATCCATTGCGATAATTTCACTTCATCGTAATAAATATTTATAAGTGTAGTGATAAAGTTTAAGAGTTTTTGCCCCTCTCGAGCAAGGCGCTTAAGTCAACATCCCTTCAAAGGATATCCGACATCCGCAAGTGTCCAAACAGGTAAATCTACCAACAGCGCCATAAAGCTGAATTTGATAACTGAAAGTCAAAAATTAAATTGTTGCATTCTTCAAGACTTTCACGCACAATATTCAGCACGGTAATATTTGATTTAACAAATTTGATCTTTATCTAAATGAATAATATTTATACTCTCCTAGCCTTTCTAGAGGTGTCAACGACACATCATTAAGTTATATTCAACTGGAAAAAATAATGTGGTGAATGTTTATAATAGTTATAAAAAAATTTAAAATTTGCTTGCGTTTCTCCATCATGATGTTCACAACCGTACCAACTTCAAATCCTGTTTAAGGTAATACTGGACTGCAGAAATTTGATTTTCACGTCACCGTGGTAAATTTGTACATATGTAGAAGATGAGTAATATTTAAATCTGTCTGGTCTCTCTAGAGCAAGGTCTTTCCAAAGACACTCATTTTAAGTCTCTGCAGTAATTGCAAGTGATAGCCACATATTTTGCCTACCAGCGCGAATAACGGAGATTTACAACCTTGTAAAACCTTTAAAATAATATACTGCATGACCAAATTTGGGAGAAAAAATATGTTTTTCACGACACACTAGTGAATGTTTACGTCAGTGGTGATTGGTGAAAATTGTTAGCCTTTTCTGTCTATTAAAAAATGAAAACAATCTAGACTAATCTATCTAGACGTAACCAAATTTGCATATACATTACATATATTATCGGAATGTGACATTATTGCATGCAACTTTATATAATAAAAGTAAAAATGAGGAACAAGCAGCGGGCACGTTGGAATAATTTTTCAAGGAGGTGCGCATACATACAAATTTACATTTTTAATTATTTTTATAATTTTTAATTATATGATGGTACCAGGAAATAGAATTTTACTGAATTAATTTAGTTTGTTTTGAAAAATAGTACCCTGACAGTAACTTGACTTGAAAAAGGTATCTGTAAATAGTACATTTCACCATGCTTTCTATTTTAATTACTGCCAAAAGCATTGCACTGATTGTGTTTTTGCTTGCTGAGACCATTAATTAAAAATACAAATGTTTAGCTTCCTCACCATTATTTTGTAATTTACAGTACAAAGTGGGGACCGATTGCCAAAAAGCTGGCCAAAATTAAAAAAATTAAAAAAATCTATTTTAATTTTTTTTACGTTAGTTGAGTTTAGCAATATCCTAAAGATCTTAAAACACTCATACGAGGGTCGAACTACCTTTACCTTCTCCAGACTTTTAGTTGCAATGTACCTTCGCATTCGTAGAGCTTTAAAAATACAACTAATTTTACTCAAACCAAATGGAATCAACTTCTGTAGGTCTGTAGAAAATAGTACTTAATACGTTTTAAAATATTAGTGTTCTAAATAATAAATATTAGGAAAACAATGATTGTTTATGTTTCTTTAAACTTCTGTACAGTCAAACCTGTTTTTGTGCAGGGACCGTACAAAAAAAATCGCACAAAAATTTTTTTTCGCAAACTCCATAAATCGCTATAATAAATAATTTTGTACAAAAATTACAAAAAAAATTTTTTTATGCGGTGGATAGGGACCGCATAAAAAAAGTTTCCTTTAGAAAATACATGTGTCAAAGTTTTACGAAATAGCGAGAAAATGCTTTCTAAACAAAATAAATAATTAAATTACACGTGGAAACATTTAAAAAAATTTTAATTTCTCATTTTAAAATAAAACGGTAAATTTCCTTTTTTCTTACATATTGTATATTGTTTTAGTTTATGTTCAAGGTTAAAAATCAGTGTGGCTATTACTACGCATTTCATTAGTTGTGAAATAAACATTTCTTTTAACTAAATTATATTCTTTGTGTGCAAGATAATATGTAATTACATATTGAAATTTGCTGGAATATGGAATATATAAGAATATTGAGCATGTCTAATGATTAATGAACTTGGCTGACGCATTAGGTATGAAAATGGCTGAATAGAATCTCGATATTCATATACCGCATAAAAAAAAATCACACAAAAAAAATTCGCATAAAAAAAGACCGCACAAAAACAGGTTTGGCTGTATATAAAAAATAGCGTGTTATTAAAGCAAAAGTTATATAGTTCTGTAGTGTTCTGTCATCTAGTGCATAAATGTTTGCAGTTAATAGTATTACCTATAAAATAAAATAAACTTCAGCTGCACCTAGGTGCCCCTCGATTTTTTAAGCACATTTTGATTGATTGATCAGAATGTACGCCAAAAGACTTCCGGATGACACCGGGCCCTCCGAACATCCTTTACACATTACAAAACCGAAGGAAGGAAAGGTATATTAGTAACAAAGACTCGACCCGGTTCCAGATACCTAAGTAGTCGATAGTTAATATGTTTTTGTTAGGAATATATTTTTAGTAAATTATTTTTAGTTCCTGCAAAGTTGATTCAGGTTCTTCAAATATTTTCTAAAATTAAAATCCGCATTAATTCGTTTTAAATAATGTTTGTAAATTTAATTAGGTTTAAATTTAATTGTCTAAAATGAATTATAAATTAATCTATATGTACTACAAATGGTAATTTTAGAAACAAGCAAAATATCCAAAATACAAAGGAGAGAGATTCTATAATATAAATAAATGACTGCTGTATTGCTTTGTCCTTTTCTACCAACGAGATTATATATGTACATAAATATAATGATATTTTATTTTATTTTATTCCATCATAATTTTCTTTATGGTAGAATAGAAAAAAACATCTCCACATGTATCCATATAAACAAACCAACAACTCGTCCAACACAATTTATATATAACAATCAAAAAACTTGTATTTTTTTTTTTTTGTTGATACTCTCTACAAGTCAATACAATCAAAAATTTCTCTTGTGATGAAATAATGAATTACATCGTTTCGCAGAATACAGAAACAAATTTAATATATTTATTCACAGTCACATGTAAAATATGAATACCTGACTAACGATACACGACCGGTACCATTATTTATTTTTTCGAAACAATTCTCCATATTACAAAACTCGATCATAACACTACCCACAACACAACACAAAAACTAAAAACTAAAAGACTTATTTGTTCAACCTTCGACAATTAATTTATATCACCACACTACACTATTACAAGAACATTTTTCAATTTATTTTACTTTGTTTTATTTCCAGCAACAATTACTTTAAATAAATAATTAACCCCTTAGCGCATATTATTTGTGACAGAAAACCTACTAAAAAAAATATTTTTTTTTTATTATTGAAAATGTTTATTTGCACCTATTTTAACACAATAGGTGCATTTATATAAACAAAAAATAATGATTTTGTATTTTTTTCCTTCTTTTAAATTGAAATTGTTTGCAACAGAAAAGAAAAATAACTAAAGAACAACAACAACGACTTTCCTTTGTTCTTCTTATACCGTTACTACCTCGGTGCATTGCATCATTTGCATGTTTTACTGTATAAAACGTTACGAGAAAATGTGCAATCGACATTATAATGCGCTAAAAGATAATGTCGTTCACAAATACTACACGTATAACACTAGTTGTGGAGTGGTGCAGTAAAACAATAAAAATTAATTGAAATTTTATTTTGCCTAAAGAAAAAACAAAATCTGCGAGAATTCTCTTTTGACTACGTTGAGAATTTTCGAAGGTTTTGGAAAAACCCAAAATCATTTCTCTCCTTTTTCATATTATCGTTTATGATGAAACATGTACCTATAAATCGATATCACACACCACCGAACAACTGGTGTCATAAATCATAAAAATCGAAATTGATGAGATAAAAAGCCATAAACTACAGCCGTAAAGTACAATTGATCACAATATTTGAATTACAAAAAACAAACGAAATTTAAACTATTTTTAGTTTAAAATTTAATTGGACGAGTTAACTCGTTCCTATGCATTTCTGCAAGTAACATCCGAGCGAGTTAACCCGTTCCTATGCGTTAAGTGGTTAAATATGAAAATTAAGTCAAATTGAGTTTTACCGAAATTAAGCAAATTAAAACAGATTAAATTAAATTAAAATAAAACAAAATAAATCAACTCAAAACCATGAGTAAAGACAAAACAAGTCTTTCCTCGTCAAGCACTACCGATCGACCAAAATAACGGTGCAATGTGTTTAAATTAATATTAGTCTAAAATAGAATTTACTTTTCTTTCTATCTAATTCCTGAACAATAAAACGCCTATTTCGGTGGAATTGTTTATTTATCAATTAGGTTCAAAAATTTGTTATCCTTCATAAGAATGTTAAAAGCCTTGTATGTTCCTAGAAATAACTGTACGCCAAAAATTAAAATTAAAACGATTTTTACCATGGGAATGGAATTTAGTGGAGTTCTGATTTGGTGACGATTTGTGGCCACTCTATCATCCAAATGCTTTTAAAAATGTCCCCAGAACTTGTTCAGTTTCCGAATGAAGGTCACTTGAAAATAGCGATTTGTTTTATTTTAGTTCTACGATTTACTTTCCCCGTAATACCGTGGGCGCTTTCAGCTCCGCCAACTATTGACAATGTGTTGAACCCTGAATACATATGCTACATTAAAAATTTCATGGCACACTGAATGGCTTTACATTTATTATTTTTTTCGGTAGATTTTTGAAAATAAGAAATGAACGATAGGAAAGATCTTGAGAATATGCTCTGCTTCGCGGATTTAAAAAATTTATAATAACAAGAAGCGCATTGGATAAACCCCAAAAATTAGAACCAAAAATAAATCGAAGTGTATTGCTTTAGAAAATAATAAACTATTCTAATTATTTTAAAGCTTTAGGTTTCGAGTTCACTATTCGGGTTCACTTTCAAAAGCATAATGAAAAACCTTTCAAATAAAAATCCCAAAATAAAGAAATCACAAAAATATTTCACTGCAACTATTTTTTCAGTCGAAAATGCAGCTAATAGTAATTTGATTTTTTTTTTAATATCTAAGTCGTTTTTACGATTTTAATATCATTTGAAAACACCGTATAGAGATGTTTGTAACCCGAGAAAATAAAATTAAACTCAGAACTATTAAGGAATTGTTTATAAAATGTTGCTTTATTTTGCTTCTTGTTTTGGAATTCCCTCGATTTTTTAAGCACATTTTAAAATAAAAAAATGTTGGCCTTACTAAATGAACAAAATGTGAAAGAAATACAAATTTCATAAAGTTTAGGTTATTTGACGAATATGGATTGTTAATAAGGGAGGAAAGGGTGAACTTTTGTAAATGTGACTAAAGATTAGGTAACCCAAAAACCAACGCATACAATTCTGTAAGTGTGACTAGAGATTCGTGATCAGGGACTCCCAAAACCCCCGAATAGAGAATTACAGAATTTTGGCCAGTTTTTCGGCAATCGGCTACACTGTGCGGCGGTAACCGGCTTTGAGGTAACAGCTATAGCTAATGAATCAAAACCACCGGATCAAGTCGGTCAATTGATCTGACGAAAAGCCTAAAACATTTATTCAAATTAAATTTAAAATTTTGTTCATCAACATTATTTTGAAGACGTCGAATGACGTTATGTAGACTGCATTAAGTGTAAATACTACAAGAAATAAGTGCATATGTACATTTTCAATAATTAAACAATACATATTTAGAAATTTTCTGCATGATGTCGCTGTCAAAACAAAAAACAAATTCTACCGGCTCATAATATTTATTATTATTATTATTTATAATAATAACCCGGCATTTTCTTTACTTTCATTATTTCATTTTTCTTTTGAGCAAAAAAAAAATTAAAACTAAAGCACTGTATTTTTTTTATTATAATGTGTCTATTTTTATAAATACATATTTAAATTTAACAAAACAACAACAAATTAAAATAAAAATATAAACTCGCGATTTTTTTTTTTTTTATGTTATATATTTAGCGGACAGAGATAGAAATATTATAAAGAAACTTTTATACTCGAAGAAAATAATACGCACCAACATATATGTATGTAAATATAATGGTTGTATTAGTATTTCAGAGATAATAAGGTTATTCAACTCTTTACACATTGTCACAAAATTTTGTTCACAAAATAAATTTTTAATTGTATTTGCTTTAATCTATAAAAAAAACTGTTACGCGCATTATGCAATTTATAAAAACCGTATAAACTTTTATAAAATGTGCGCGCGCTTTAATGAAAGCGAAAATTATGACGATTTAAAAAATTTTATAAAGTGCATAAATAATGTATGGTATATCTGAAGTTCAGTGGAAGGTCACACAATTATAACTTACTTGATTTTATTTTTATTTACGTTATTTATTTATTCGGGAAATGTGATAACAGATTTAAACATATTTATGAGTAATACACGCAACATAATACATTTGTTTTGTTGTTTGTTTAATAAATATTATAATTAGTGGGGTATTGGGTCAGCAAATTACTGTTATTCTTTTTCTTTTAATGTTGAAACGTGGTTATGACGTAGGTATGTATGCTGTTTATTATTTCGTGATGACGGAACTGAACAAGTTTGGTGGGCAAAAAATGAACAGCTTCTGTTTATGCAGACATTCAAAATATCAGATTTAGGTATATGACGTAAAATGATTGTTGAATATTGATGGCGGTTGTTTTCTTACATTTTGATTAATTTAATTAACGACCAATACTAACATATTTATTAAAATTATAATCCGAATTATATTACCAAAAAAAAAAAAAAAAAAATTTTTATCGTTTTCTTTTTAGTTAAGCCCAATAAAATATTTAACTATTTATTAGATAAACTGATATATGTGTATTATATTCCTAGTAAAGAAAACAAATATAAATAAAATTAAATAAAAAAAAAATTATTTACTGATAAGAATCGATTGAAATATCAAAACAGTAACTGATTTTTGTATCAACATATAAAAGTTAATAATTAGCCATAAATTAATGAAATTAGATAGATGAGAATACCAAACTATTTAGGTCTATTGAAATAACCCGTTTGTATGTAATGAACTATTGAGATTTTTTTAATCTTTGTAACGTATTGGGTTTTTGTTAACACGCATGTCAAAAAAAAAAAAATTTAAATTGAACACACTTTGTATTCTATTGAATTACACGAGTTAAATGCATTGTTATAGGGTATGGCTATGTGATTAGCCGACATAACTGTTATAAAAGAGACAACCCAACAAAAAGATTATCTGACCTTTATGTAAAATATTATTTTACGCCGTTATTAAGCCGGCAAGCGACTAGAAACTGGTTTTCTCGTAAATTCATATTCTTATTCATTATGAATTGATTAACTAAATAATTTAATTTCTTACATTTAAAATGTTGCTAAAAAAGACACCAGGAAACTTACCGAATTCTATCCTTTAAACCAGTGCATCTCAAAATTTGTCAAAATGCGGCCGCCGAAATCAAAAAAATGAAATCCAGAGCCCCCAAAAATTTTATTCAATAATAATAAGTTAAGCATTTTGGGCGTTCTTGTTCAAGGAAGACACAACCTAAATTCGATTAATTTTTTTTAAATTGGAAAATCGAATACTTTTAGTTTTAAACATTGAATAAGTTGAAATATTTCGACCCATTGCTTATCAATGGTAATTTCGTTGTCATTCCAGGTAACCGCAGCCGCAAATTCATCAAGCGTTCAAATATTAGTTCAAAGTCAAGATTAAATTGATAGTAGCTCAGATTAAGCTAAAGTATACCACACTTTTAAATTTGCAAAGGGGGGAGGGGGGGGGGCAAACATTTGTAGTTACGCCACTGCGAGTTTCCTAACTAACTTATTCTTTTAAAAACAACCATGTAAAACAATGTATGCTAATGAACTGTAGTTTAAGCCTCAGATTAATCAGTAATGCTTGCCCGACTTGAATAAATGTGTTTTTATCACATTCAATAGATTTTACAGGGAAATGGAAAATTACGGCCAGATTGTGCATATACATTTAAGCCACATTTCGTCATTAAAAAACGTCCTCAATAATTTTGGGCAATTATCGAACGACAAAACTGACTGCGTTTTTGACTATTGCTTCAGATTTACAAATCACATTAATTCACTCCATCTTAAAACGTAACACTCTAGAAGCTGATTTTATACAAAGTTTCTAATGAGTTTTGGAAAATCGAATTTTCCTAGATTTCCTACGGGAAATTTTTACTGACATACTACACTTTCTATTGACATAATACTCTAGAATACCAATTCTAAGTAATTTGTTGGGTTTCGCGAGTTTTCCACAATTTTCTACGCGGATGCAGACACTATCGACTGTTAAAAATAATTTTTTTATTTTCGGCTGGGGTAACATAATCTGCAATACCGACCTTTTATTTTCTTGCACCGCCAACATGGTTCTGCATTATCGACTGCTTACTTTCGCCTGCCCACTTTCGGCTAAAAATATTAACGTATTCAAATATGTATGTTGGTTCCTTTTTTGTATCGGTTATCAAAGAACATTGTTGAATAAATGGAGTAGAATTTATAACTTAAATGAGTAGCTTGGTTTTATCCTCGAATTTCCTGATTTTACAAAACAGATGTCGATCCTTCGACAAAACTTAGATTTTTAAATTAATTTTAAGGGCAAAAATGTCTGCAGGAGACGGTATTGATATGCGGGTTAGTCCTGTAAAATGCGGGCTATATGGTCATTGTACACTAACCTGATATATAATTTAACCAAATTGAAATTGTTGAAGCTAAATTTTACAAGCTGCCAATTGCAATTTCAAATTAAATTAAAGTACGATTAATTTTTTAATATTACCTACTGACCTATATGTAAGTTCCTATAGTTTTTACTTTAAATTTAGCTCCCGAGAAACTACTTCGAATATCGACTTCTGATTTAAAAATGTTGTTACTTTATAAAAGGCCTCAACTTTAACCATGATTTTTTTGTTCCGCAGATCAAGGTTTGCGATCTAAAATTTCTGTTCATACTCATTGTAGAATTAAAACTTGCCTACCAAAATCCTTGTGATTGTGGAATTCATGTACACATCAGATATCTTACAAAAACCATTAACCCAGAAAACCGTAGCGGTCAATGATAATAGGCAGATTCAGACATTTGTGTGCGACAAAATTGTGCGGTTTATTTGAGATATTAAAACCAGGTTTTAAAGCTCCCTGGCAACAGACCCACGACTCCCTAGGGGAGCACGGCCCACAGTTTGAGAAGCACTGCTTTAAACGTATTAGTAAAAGTCGTTTGTACTACAAGGAAATGTTTTTTGCATAAAAAATTACTTTGATTGTAATTCAAAAATTCTAATTCAAAAATCTGGACTCCTCTAATTCTACTTAAATACTAGTGCAACTTATTCAAACTATCCTAATCTACATAAATATTTCTTATTCTTCTTTTAATAATAGCCGCTTTTCTTGGCGCATAGTGATACGGTTCAGATCAAAGTTTACATTAAAGCGGCCAGAAAAATTTAACAAAATGTGAGAAATTGTTTTGCAGTTGTGATAGAAGAATTACCTAACTCACCAATATTTGCTTTTTTTGGAAGAGCTACACTGTACCGACCTGACTTCGTTCTAAATGACATTTTTTGAATAATGAGCCTCACACAACTTTTTTGTCAATGGAGTGCGTTTTTGGATTTTCAATATTTTCAATTGACTAAAATTTTTGAATTTGTTCATCAAGACTTTCGAAGACGCTGAATACCATAGTCAAAGTATTGGAAATTTCAGAATTATAATTCGAGGAAGGTTCACCAATTATTGTCTTTCCCATTACTACAAGTCCGAAAACAGTTGTATACATTGGGAGATCATGACACGTTTCAAGTTTTCCCCTAAAATGTTTTCAGAATATAGTTCAGCATCAATGAATAGATCAATGGCGCCCGGTTTATAAAACCAAGGATCTGCTAGTTGAAGATGATCTTTATAACGGTTTTATAGTATTGTATCGGGTACGAGGGGAGAAATTCGGAAATTTTGAATCTTACCAAACAATTCAAATTACATTGAAAATCCGATGCTCGTGATTCGATGAAAACATTTACTTGCTTTGTTAATGTAAATGTCAAGCTGCCTATTCCGTAGATTATGATATGAACCAATTCTGATTTGAATGATAACTTTTTACATATGCTACCTGTAATAAAATTAGCTTGAAAACCATTATCCAATAGTGTTCTACATTGTAGTCTATCGCCCGAGTATTTTCTAATCCAAACAACTACAGTTCCTTCTAGAATCTGACTTTTTTAATGTCAGATATTTTAATGAGAATCGTTTGTTGAAATACCCATTACTGAATTATTTCGCCCGAAGTGGAGCCCGAAATGGTTTTAAAGAACACAATGGACAAGGAGATGACTTACAGTCGATAACACGATGACTCTGTCAAAGGCAATTGGTACCTAAATTATGTTTTTTAACGAATTCATAACGATTCTGAGTACCCAATTTATTATCTTTAAATTTTGAACACTGGCCGATAACATGATTTCCACTGCAAAATAAACAAGTGAGGTTTGCATGCTCAAAACTCGAGGTTGCTTTGCTATAAATAACTTCCATAATTCTACACCTTTCTCGAAGAATTTCTATAAATTTTTCAAACGATGATATTTCTTTAATTAGAGAAACTTGTATTATGCCAATTTTTGATTGATCATCCAGTCGATCAGTAAAATGGTGAATAAGGAATACATCTCACGTGTGAACTGTTATTTCGTCATTATAATGGTCGGTTCGATTTTTCCACGCTATCGGAAATTTTCAGTTGAAATTGAAAAAGGTTGAATATATTTGTAAGCTTTTCCGTCCCTAACACACGAAGCTAAATAGTGAAATTTGGCTAGGTTACTCAAACCGTTATTTGAATGGATTAGCTCAATAAAGATACCACAAAAACCAAGCCATTTTAACTCAAATCCGTCGAATTTTGGTAACTGAATATTTGGAAGTTTTAATGACTGAAGTTTTTATATCGATTTCTGGTGAATTATCATTTTTAATTTGAGTCAATTTTGCGTTTGTACGAATTTCTTCAATTTGATTTAAAATTGAAGCTTCTACAAATCCATATTCATGATTCATAACATTTCCAATTTAGTTTGAATTTCGTCAAACTTAGAATATATTATTCGAAGACGAGTCAATGCGGATTCTGATTCTCCGATGCTAATATAAATATTGAGAATCCTTTAACTTATTTGGAAAATATGTAGCGCAATCCTTGTGCCCCGAACGAATATTTTTTAATTTTCTAATTTTTTCTTGAACTGTTAATTCAGTTTCGTCATCTGAAATGGGAGCAGTTTTGAAAAATTTATGTTTTTTAATATTTATTCACATATTAAAATAGAGAACTCCCACAGCCGCTTCGCATTGAACTAGTTGCGCATGGATGCCAGGAAAACATCAAAAAAAATTCAAAAACGGACCAAAGCCGCTTAGCATTGGTTCTTTCCGCGTAATGATGACATGAAAGGATGTAGATTCCTTTTGTTTTCATATTGTAGTTTATAAAAAAATAATGGTTTTTCAGTAATTTTTCGTTCTGGAATATGATGGTATCCCAAGCGAAAGAACATTTGTCTGCGTTCATATATATGCAAGGGCCATCAGCTTATTCTTAATTATAAACCAGCTGTGCCAGAAGCTGATCGACCGCAATTACAAAAAAATATTGTCTCCATATTTCTTTAGTACATTTTAAAATTTTATTTGTGTTTATGATTTTAAAAACTTGGGATTGTATGAACTTGGAATTTTGATTAGTCAGGATTTTGAAGAGCTGAAATATTGTTGAATCGGGATTTTAAGTTCGAGATTTTGTTATTCGAAATTTTGTGGAGAAATTGACAACTGACTTCCTTAGCTCTGTACATCGAATTTTTAATTTTATAAATTCATTTAATATTCACCTAATCCTCAATAAGTAAATAAGTTACTAGCTAAAATTCAACGATACCCAGACTTATTTTTAATCGGGCCGAAAATTGAAATTTACAGAAATGGGCGAGCCTTTTTTTTTTTTTAAATTTAACGTTAAAATGAAAATTCAGATGTTAGAGTGTGTTAGTTCGTATGTATGTTATACATTTGTTTTCACATTTAATTGTCATGAAGTTCCGAACAATTACACTTACAAAAAAATAAACTTCAGGATCTATTCAGCAATGTTGCTTCACCAATTATAAAAACAGCTGGTGAAATGAATTTTGCTGAGGTATAACGGAAATTATTTTTTTGCCTGGTGGACCTGCTTACGTAAAGTAGAAAATTGGTGAATGGAATGGTCTTAGATTACAAAAAATCCAATAATGTGCATAATTTCGAACTGGGATGGCAACTCCTACCTAAACTTAGAAATAATAACACTACTACCACACAAATCATCTTTGTAAAATGACGATTTTGTATTCGCAATTGCTATCAAAATGAACCAGTGTGATTAGTGGAGAAATCAGCACCTAAACGACCTTGTTGATTTGATAAAAAATGGTTAATTTCATTTTTTCATCATTTCGAATTTGAATAATTTTAAAATTTTTCGGTTAATATCGACTTAAAATATGAATTTAAAACGACTGTACAATTTTTAACAAATAGTAAAAATTAACAAGTAAATATGGAAGTATTGGTAATATAGGGTTTTCCAATAGGAATGATACTATTTATAAAGGTTATATTGGCAAATCTGCGTATTATTTTTTGACATTTCTTATGTCATTTGTGTTCAGTAGGGTATGCCATTTAATCATGGAGAGATACACGCTTCAACAACGTTCAGAAATTGTTCCGTGTAAATCAGTGAATCATAATGATGAACATTTTTATCGACAAATTTTATTCAGTGATGAAGCTCATTTTTGTTAAATGGTTATGTAAACAAACAGAATTGCAGAATTTGGAGTGATGAAAATCCACACGAAACTGTTCAGACACCATTACATCCACATAAAATCACTGTGTGGTGTGCAATTCATGCTAGTGGAGTTATTGGTCCATATGTCTTTGAAGAAAATGGTCGAAGAGTAACAGTCAATGGAGAACGAAACAGAACAATAGGCAATAACATAATGGCATAGTGTAACCTTTCAAATAAATTTTTAAATAGTATCATTCCTATTGGAAAACCCTATACAATAGGTTAAAACAATGTTAACTCTAGCTACCACATCATGACGATCAGTTGGTTTTTGGCCATGTAAAAGTTTGTCACTAATTTACGTCCATGTTGGTTACATGTAAATTAAATAAAAAGATCAGGACGTCCATACACTCGATTATCCATCATAGCATCTTGAGCATATTCATTCATATGCCGTATACTTGCTGTACTTGTCGCAGGCAATACAACCAATTGCTCAATGCATCCCACAAATACCTATATTCGTCAACTTTAATTTTCTTTTTCATTTTCTAATTTACATGTATCTACAATAAATTGATCAAAAAGTTGGTGACATTTGGTTAGAAGAATCCCGACTTATCATTATTCGATGCCCGCATAAAACTGCATGTATGACACTTTTTCTTTGAGTATTGAGTCACCAGTAATAGGATTATTATGCATTATTTAAAAATGATTCCCGTCTTCCCCTTGCCAAAATATAATGGGATAATGAAGTGTATCGTTTTTCGATTATTATACCGCGGTTAGTACATGGCCGCTTGCGTACAAAAATTTTGAGATAAAGAAAACTAACTTATGGCCCAACCAGCGAATCAGTAACAACTTTTTCGCTGGCCAGCGAATCTTTTAGAACTTTACGTTCAGTTCAGCTGTCACTTAACAGAGCGAAAATTAACGCGTAAACTGAAGGAAATGTCAGAATACATCAGCTGTGTTTTTTTATTCGCTCTCGATAGCTGCTATCGGGAGCCGATTTTTTTATATGCCTAAATTTGAAATTGGTGCGCTATTTATTGGTAAACTAATTTTATTTAACATCAAACTATCATTTTTAATTCAATTGTTTAGCGAAAACTTGATATAAAAAATATTTGGCTGTACCTATTTATACGGAGCGCTATCGGGAGCTACATTTTATATGACGGCTCCAGATAGCAGCTATCCGTAGCGAATAAAAAAACACAGCTATTAAAATTTCCAAAGCATAATTTTCTTAAAAATAATAAATTTTGATATTCACATTACAATTTAAATACTTTATTTGTCAGTTGTTACGGATTCGGTGGCCGATATGTCAAATATTATGTAAGGAAATAATTTCGTCAAATTCTGTAAGGATTCTTATTGATTCGCTGGTTAGCCCATTACTGGAAAATAAAAATCAAGCAATTAAGTTTTATTATTTTTTAATTTCCTAGCATTAATTTAATTTAGAAAGAATCAGTTTTTGGCCGCCTTTTGGAATCGACCGCCTGTGTGCGGTGAACACATTGCACACGCTGTAGGCGCGGTCTGCGGCACTTTCCTCGACCATAACAATTGCAACCTCGTTAAGCGTAGGCGCATTATATAATTCATCAGAACCGTTTGGCAGTTTATCTGCCCGAATTACAATTGTATATTCATCGGTAGCATCCTGTCTAAAGCTGTTTTGAGTATGTAAATAAATTTTTTTTTTTGTGAAATAATTGCTGCAAATTGAAAAAAATATATCGCTTTGTACTCGGGGAGTTTTTACAGCGTTATTTAGCCTCTAATTCTTTATCGCCTATAAAATAAATCAGCAAAAAATTGCGCATCTTGATTAGATGGGGGTAATATTGAACCAAACCTGTGATAAATCTGCCCCTGCACTTTTAATGTTGGCACAACCAATTAAGTTGACAGTCAAGGATAATTCTGAAGTACTTGAAACTTTCAACAGTTTCAATCAAAAAACACGAATTGGAACAATAACTACAAGGCGGATTGATATTACTGTAACCAATTTTAAAATACATAATTTTCGTTTTTCGCTTAAAATTAATGAATGGTAATCAAACCGCTTACTAATAGTCCCAAGACAGACCCTTGAGGAACACCAACATTTAAAATATAAGGTTTCCTCTTAGTACCATTGACCATCACTAAATGTTTTCCATCAACCAGATATGACTTAAAGAAATTGTAGATGTTACCTTTGAAACCTATTTTGTATAGTTTATGCAATAAGAGGTTATGATCCACCATGTAAAAAACCTTTTTAATATGAATGAACAGTCCACCGCAGGAATCAGATTCATTCAATGTCAAATTAACAGTATTTAGTAATTCAATTAAAGCAGCTTCAGTAGAAAAAGGAATTCTAAACCTGTGTTGACAGCTACTAATTATATTGTGGCTCTCTAAAAAGGGTCCAATCTACTTTTAATAACTTTTCCCATAACTTTTAATAAAGCCGGTTTCAATGCAATAGGCCGATAGTTATTAAGGTCACAACGCGAACCATTTTTGTGCAATGGAAGTACAATTACTGTTTTTAATATTTCCAGTATAATACCATTTACAAAACTATGATTAAAAATATGTGTTAATATAGGGACAATAACATTTACAACTTGTTTTATCAAATAATTACTCAAACCAAAAATATCATACGAAAAAAAAACGTTTCACTGACATAATCACTATTGAATTCCTTCGAGTTGCTATTTAAAGGTAACATATCAAATTTAAGCTTCGAAGTAAGACAACCAAAATAATTTCGAAATTCATTAGCAATATCAGAAGCAGTGTTAAAATTTTCTTGCTCATGCTTAAACATGGCTTACGAAAAATTTCAATTCAGAAGAATACTTTCCATCAGATTACGTGGTCTATAGAAAAGACAGGCATGATTTTGATACCAGCCTTAAAGGAGGAGGTGTGTTGATCGCCGTGAAAAATTTACTTTCGAGTGAAGTTATAGCGTGCCATCCAGTATACGATACTATGGCTGTACGTATTAGAGCCGATATTTCTTTTATCTTCGTGGTCGCTGTATATGTGCCCTGTGGATCAACTTTAGAAGTTTATCTAGAATTTATTGATTTTTTCAATACAGTAATATCTGCCGTGCATATTGATGAACAACTCATGATCATTGGTGATTTCAATCTTCCATACATTGTTTGGTTTGACGTGTTCTCACGCCCTCTTCTAACGATCAAAAAGCATTGGCCATAACCGATTATTTTGCGAGTATAGCAACCAAGTAATTCTTCATGTGAGGATTTTACTGGATGTGGGAGTGTCTACCATACTCCAATAATGATAAATATTTTTCATGAAAAATGCAATACTAATTTTTCCCTTGATAATTCTTTTCATTTTGATTTTAGGCATGCTGACTTCATTTCTTTAAACGAATTTCTTGTCAACTCTAATTGGGAGTTCCTTAGGCATGGGAAAAACTTGAACGAAGCCGTTTCTTTGTTCAATGAACTACTCAAGACTGGTGTTGAAAGGTATGCCACGTTAATTAAAAATGAACCTCGGTTTCGTGAACCATGGTACAATAGGAAACTATGCGCCTGTAAAAACGGCGTAACAAATTTCATTCATTATATAGGGCTACATGGTGCTGAGTTTTATTCTAGATTCGATGCAGCTCGAAAAGAATTTAAAATTTTAAATTGGTTCCTATATAATAACTATATTTTGCAGATTGAAGTGAACTTAACGTCCAACCCAAGAAAATTCTGGAATTTCCTCAATGGTAAAAGGAAAGCAGTTGGGTTTCCTTCACCGATGATTTATCAGAATTCGTTGGCGAGTCAACTCCCTGATATCTGCAATCTATTCGCCAAATATTTTGAGTCCGTGTACGAACCATCCGCGATATCATTTCCATCACATAACACGTCTCCATTAGCTTGTAATCGTACTGATTACAATTTATTAAAATTCACTGAAACGGCGGTTTACGACTGCTTGTCTCTTCTTGATGTAAATAAGGGGGCTGGTCATGATGGCATTCCACCCATCCTCATTAAAAATTGTGCAGAAAGTTTAGCTCTTCCGCTTACTCACATCTCTAATGAAAGCCTTCGGACTGGGATTTTCCTGATCCCTGGAAAATATCCTTCATTCGTCCGTTTTTTAAATCTGGCAAAAGATGTGAAATTAGCAACTATCGAGGAATTGCTATTCTTTCTGCTATTCCCAAATTTTTCGAAGCCATGGTGCAGAAATTTTTGTTTTTTCATGTGAAATCTCTTATTTTGCCTGCACAACATGGGTTTTATCCGGGAAGATCTATACAATTACCAATTTGGCTGAATTCTGTGGACATTTATACAGCAGAATCGAGGGCCGGCAACAAGTAAATGTAGTTTACACTGACTTTTCAAAAGCTTTTGATAAAATTGATCATTCAATTCTTATCTATAAGCTAGAGAAACTAAATTGTGAGTTCATCCCTATCAAATGGTTGGAATCTTATGTGTTTCGGTCACAATAACGTTAAGATAAATGATTCTGCTTCCCATTTATTTCGTGTAACTTCTGGAGTACCGCAAGGTAGTCACATTGGTCCACTTCTGTTCTCATTATTTATTAATGATGTTGTGGAGTGTTTTGAATTTGCACATTGCCTTCTTTTTGCAGTTGGTCGTTTAACAACAAATTGTTGTTGAATGTGGTCAAATGTAAGGTTATCTCTTTTTTTAGAAAGCGATCACCTATTCCTCAGCAGTATTTTCTTTATAATATGGTATAGAGTGAATTACTATGTTATTCTGCCTTATAAAGATCGCTGTAATTTATTAAAATTACAACGATTAAATCACCGAAGAGACATAGCATCAGCTACCTTTGTGCGCGATGTTTTGACCTCACGAATTTTTTTTTTTTTTTTTTCGCTGGCGCTACATCCCATAGAGGGATTTGGCCGCTTCATTTTGAAGTTACGTAATCATTTTATTAATGGATAATGAGTGATTAATTCATTGATCCTACCCTTAACCAGCCGTGATTTTTTCATCACCCGCCGGGAATCGAACCCGGGACCTCCGGAGCGTAAAGCAAGTATGCTAACCACTGTGCCACCTCACGAATTGATTGTGATGAAATACTTACGCATTTCAATTTTTACGCTTCTACGTGTTGTTTGCGGTGACGAGACGGTTTCTTACAAAATGATTCTGTTACTACAAACTACGCACTTTCTGAACCAGTCTTGAGAATGTCGCAAATTTTTAACTTTGTTTTTGGAATTTTTGATTTTAATATGTCAAGAAATTCGTTTAGAAATGAGGTATTTAAATTTTTTGCTATTGATAATTAATATTTGTTGTACCATTAACGTATTATTAATATTTTTGTATTGTATTATAATTTCTTAATTACCGATTGTACTTTACTGTAGGTTTAAATAAATAAATAAATAATACTACGCCACATAGATTTAGCATCATTGCAACAGTTTTCGATTTTTTCTTACATATTAAGCTTCCCGCGCAATTTCCATTTGTTTTTTACTTTGTTATTATAAACAACAACATACTATTGGAAGCGATCATTAACTTTAACACGATTGGCCTTTTTCAGCAACCACTTTTTACGTTCAATCATATTCAATAAGGCTTCAGATATCTAAGGCTTAATAGGACACCTTTTACTCAGGTTCTTTTTTTTCTAAACTATCTAAATAAACTAGATTCCAGTTCTAAAAGTTTATTAGTTGCAGATGGATCATTGATAGTGAAAATAGAGGAGAAATCGACTGCACTAAACTTTTCAACAAGCTAAATGTGTATAAGATGATGGTCACTATAGTATATATAGTTCAATGACGAAACGTTATTGTCATGTAATCTACAGAAGGTCGGTTCATTAATACAAGAATATAGACCCTCAGATGACATCATATAAATATAATTATCACAATTAGTAGAGTCGCTGATAATGTCAAAATTGAAGTCAGCCAAACGATAAGATTATTTTTACGAAATTATCTTAAATAAATAGAAAATTCATCAATAAAATCATTCAGAGAAACCGAATGCAAACGATATACCGTTCATTAAGGACCAATACCTCCAATCATCCATTTTATGCGAAATTGAGTTGAGATACCTAGCTATTACGTTTATTTTTTTACGACAAATCTATTGAACTGAATGAAAAAAGTGCTGAAGATATTCTTCTAGTACCTCTTTTCGTTTAATTTCACTACCTTCTAACATACTAACATGCGAAAAAACTTCTATCATCCGTTTCGCGCCAACAAAGGTGACAGTCATTAATCGTCCTGGTAAGTTTGTTTGATTCTATTTATTTTATTTCATTAAATGAATTCTAAAATTGTTTGTATACTAAAGTTTAATGTATTTTTAATGAAAATAACCATTCGAAGTAACATTTATATCACTATTACCATTGCAATATAGATTTTAAAAATTCTATTCTGATAGGTGTTATTATTCGTATCTATTTTGTCTCATAGGAGGTATTTTACACAACAACGTAAATGAAAAGCAGAGGGCAAATCATGGAAGATATGGCCAAAGCAACATCAAAAACTAATAAAGAAGCCGTTCCGGATAATAGTCAGTGTGTGTCACATACAATTGAACCATTAAGATACGGCGATGTAGAACAAATTGCTTATGTTAATCAAGATTTTTTTAATGATGCAGTTGTAATTGCACGTGGTACTGAAGGCAATGTGCCAATAGAGGTAGACATTAAATCGGCTTCGCTTGCAAAAGAGTATATTTCATCGCAAGTTAATGATTTCACAATTATATGTGAGCTGGAAATCGAACCGGCCAATGCTGTGAGTTTATTATCATCAATGGTTTTAGAGGATCGTATTACTTGTAATAAAGATTCCGTTGCACTTAGTTCTGCAGGTGATGATACGACAAATCCCGTTCAAATTGATCCACTTTCATGTTTGGATAAAAATGACGAAGAAATGTACCCATTTATGGCAACATGGATGAGGGAAGAAAACGACAACGCATTGTCGATTCCAGTAGATGGAAAAAGAACAAATATAGAATGCTTCGATTGGAAGGAAAAGCATACTTAGGCTACTCTAGAAAAGATGGAAAGGTCAATCAAGATACACCTAGGAGCGAGCGTAAACTAGGACCCACATGTAAATCAACCAAATGTGTTATTTTTAGAGAGAGACAGTGTGAATTATTCGATGAAACATTCTGGTCTATAACTGATTTTACTCAACGTAAAATATTTGTTTGTAGTCACACCGAACTTAAAGTGACAAAGAAAATACAAACTGAACAAGACTCACGTAGAAAAAATTCCATATTTTATTATCTACCAAGTAAGGGAGGTAGGAAGCCAGTTTGCAAGAACATGTTTCTTAGTACCTTATCGCTAGGGTGTTACACCGTTCAAAGTTGGGTAAAATCAGGTAAACCAAAACATAATTTGTCGTCCTCTGCTTTGGTAGCCAACGCAAATAAACAAGATCGCACGTCACGAAGACGAAATACATCACAAAAAATCGTGTTTCTCAACAGTTTTTTCGAAAAACTACCAAAACTTCCATCTCACTATAGTCGGCAGAATTCATCAAAAGTATTCCTTGAGCATAGTTTCGACTCAATACAAGATGTATTCAATTTTTATATTGAAGCATGCCGGGCTCAAAATGAGTGGTCTGTATCCATAACCGTTTTCAAACAAGAAATGGATATACGCAATATCGCACTTTTTACTTTAAGAAAAGATCGATGTGACACCTGCTGGCAATACGAAATTAATCAAATTTCATTGGAAACTTATGAAGACCATCTACGAAAAAAGAACAGGGCCCAGGAACAGAAGGCCGAAGATAAAGAAATGGCAAAAAGTGGTTCGTGCATAGTTCTCACAATGGACTTACAGTCGGTTAAGGTATGTCCGTCGTTACAAGTTAGCGCAGTTTTTTACAAAACGAAACTAACCAATCACAATTTTACTGTGTATAATTTACAATCGCTGCAAGCTACGTGCTATTGGTTCACGGAAATTGATACCGAACTAGATGCATCAACCTTTGTGACATGTATAATTGATTATTTGGAAAGACATTGTGTAGGAAAAAACTTGCCTATCATTATATATTCCGATGGTTGCACGTACCAAAATCGAAACGCAATTTTGTCGAACGCTTTACTTCAATTCTCTAAGAAGTACAAGATAGCAGTTACCCAAAAGTTTTTAGAAAAGGGTCACACTCAAATGGAGTGTGACTCTGTTCATAGTGCGATCGAACGTAAACTGAAAAATAAAGATATTTATCTACCTTACGAATATATTCAAGCATCACGAAGTGCTCGGATAAAGCCAGAGCCGTACGAGGTAATTTCTCTCGACTATACATTTTTTAAAGACCATACCAACAACGTAGTATACAAATCTATTCGACCAGGCCGGAAAGCAGGAGATCCGGTCGTAACTAACCTCCGATGTTTGCACTATGAGGGCGGTATCACTCAATACAAATTAGACTACGATGAAGCCTGGAAAGTTCTTCCAGTACGTCCAAAAGCAGTCACATACGTCGAACCAAAACATCTATACACTAAGCCGATTCCACTGTCACTTGTATAGTGGAGACATTTACAAGAATTAAAAGCTGTGATTCCAAAAGAATGTCATTCTTTTATGAATGACTAAACAAATTTAACTAGATGTACCTATTTTAATACGGCGTGACCTTAGAATGGTAAACAATAGCCGAACCTTATTATTCTTTCTAAGGTCACGATAGTTCTACGATATCTTATTAATTATTTTTGTTATGAGACTATAAGACTTTGTTAATGAATTTTTAAGTCTATAATGTTAAAGTTTCCATTGAATTGTTATTTTTATGTTTATCTTACTTTTGTTTTTATGCTAAGTTATTTAATTTTGTTTATCTGTTTAATGCTAAGTACAGGAAGAAAATACCTGAAGTGAACTGTAACGTTGGATTAAATAAAGAAAAATTACATAAAAAATTATATTTCTATATAACCAAACACGTAAAAAAAATCCTATCATTTCTATATTGACTGATAAATATCTTCTATCAGCTATATTTCCACTAGGTTTAATAATTTATCAGAAATGTTTTTAAAACTAGCTAAAAGTATTAAAACTTAAAACTTCGTGAAAATAACATTTTTCATTTAATACAATATTTCAAAAGTTATTACGTTTTTAGTGTCTCCTGTAAAATTCATATTTTGGATGATTGGAGATATTGGTCCTTAATGAACGATACACAAACAAATACGTTTCATTAGTTATCGACAGTTTAACCTTGACAACATCAGCTGATAAAAAGTTTCATCAACTAAACAATTCAAATCATTTTTGTAGAATACTAAAACTCTTCCAGAACGGTAACCATAGCAAATTAATTGAAAATCATTAGCCGATACAAAGAATCTAAGTGAGCTAAGAAATTACTGAAATTTCTATAAATATTGGAAGAACTAGAGGGAAATTCAACGAAACTACGACCTTGTGAATTTTAATTCTATTAATTATAAAAAGTCATTAAATAAAATTATCTAGAGCTAGTAGACTCACAGACGTGAGTTTCGTGACTTTACCACCGACTTCCTTCCTTACTAAAATGTATCCATTCTTCTTGGCTTTCCTAGCCGCATTATATAGTAACCGATATTCAGGAATAAGATATTGGTTGATGAAAATTTTATTATTGGACCCTTGAATAAGTTCTCGCTGTTTTTTTTGTAGAAATTACTTAATGCTTTATTTAAAGTATATGGTAAAGAATATGTCACTCAAAGTATTGCCCATCACATGCCACTTTTTTCTCTCATCTTTCTGGCAGCATATGAATTCCACGTCGGAAAAACGACACGTCTTTAGAGACTATCCAATAATCAACCCATTTTTTAGTATCTTCATAAGAATAGAAGCCCTGCTCAACCAGGCCATTTTATTTATTTTATTTTTATATACAAACTATTCTACAGTAAAATAACCTAATAAATAGTAACATAAAAACTTACAAAATCACGAAATATTTTAGGAAATAAAATTTTGACTTAAATACTATTTACAAATGTACAATGACAAAATTGGCTGTTAAAAATCATACTTACGAATTGCAACACGGAAAATCTCTCTTGACCTCGAAAAATCGAAAATATTCATTATATATGTGCCATCGAACGGAATAAGTGATAGTCCGAAGATGAATACGGCAGATGGGGTAGGACTTCCCATTTCTTTCCGGGTTTGCGACATGTGGTCTAGCATTGTCAAGTAACAAAATGACTTTGTCGTGTCTCTGCTCGCATAGCGACCGTTTTTCCTTTAGGGCTCTACTCAAATACAGCAATTGTCGTCGATAGCGATCTCCCGTGATAGTTTCACCAAATGCAGAGCAGAAGCTTCAATCCATGGATATCTGACTTTGCGGACGAGGTTGTACGCTTAGGGTTATCGTACCGTATCCATTTATCATCGCCAGTCATGATACGTTGCAAAAAACTTTTCCTTCTCTGCCGTTAAAGCAACAAAGTTCACACGTGAGGAAAAGGCGTTCGACGTCTATGAGCTTTAACTCGTACGGCATCCAATACCCTTGCTTCTGGATCATTCCAAATGCTTTCAAACGCTTCGAAACTGTTGTGTCATCGACTCGAAATGATTTTGCAAGTTAAGCTAGCGTCCGACATGAGTCTTGATTAAGTAATTCCTTCAATTCATTTTCTTCAAACTTTTTCGGTGCACCAGAGCGTTCTTTATCTCCAAGATTAAAATCATTATTTTTGAAGCGTCGAAACCAGTCTCTGCATGTCGTTTCCATTAGAGCATGCTCCCGTAAGCCTCAACAAGAATTTTGTGTGCTTGAGCTGCAGATTTCTTTTGAATAAAATAGTACAATAAAATTCCCCGCAAATACTCTCTACTTGGCACAAAACTCGACATTTTCAGAATTTTTAGAAAAAACGTTGTTTACACTGTAGCGAACTAACATACACTGAAGTTCAAGTTCATCGACACTAATTCCTTGTAGATGCGTTACCACATGAAATGACATGCACGGAAACAGCGAGAACTTATTCAAGGCCCTAATATTTTCATTGAGACCAAATCATACACGTATGACTTTTTTTTTTAATTCAGATAAGACCACATTTTTAGTTACAGCCGAAGTTATTTTAACATGAATTGGACTACCGTTGTTCTGAGATTCTTCCTATAAACGTTCTCCATATCATTAGCTGAAGTATTGATATTCAAACATTTTTATCAAATAAATCAGTCACAATTTTTGTAACATCCTCATCATTTGATCGTGGAATACCAATTATATCAACACAATTATTAATGCTCAATTGATCAAGAACGAGTATTTTTTTTTAGATTAACATTTTCCAGTTTAAGGGCACGATTTTGTTCAATCAATAAACTGAGTTGGTGGCGAAAAAGGAAATAAGTTACAATTGTAAATATACGTTACGCTATGTCACGAATGAACTTTAAAAAAGAAACTCAACAGCTCCATAAAAGTTATTAAATTCAAAACTAGGAAACCGCACACGACAATTAAAGTATTAAAGTACTATTTGTTTAATAAAAACAGGAAGTCGTTGAACACATTAAGATTATATGTACCATAAAATTAGATGAATAGCGCATAGCTTCCTCATACATTTATTTAATTTTATTGTACATATTTATATTTACAACAAGATTAATCTAGAAATTATTAAAATGCAACATTGTTGCGTTTATCTCAAAAATGAAAGAGTTAAATAAAAAAAATATTTTGGTTATTAAGTATGTTGATAAAAATTTATATGATTGTTATAGAGCGCTTCAATAAACATTTTGCGTTTAACCTTACACTTGATCTCACATTAAAAAAAAAAACCGACATTTTAATAATGCATAATACGCGTATTTATATATAAGTGAATAATAATTTTTTATTATACGGTTTGTTATTTTTTAATTTAATTAATTTTAATTATTTTGTATGCGCCACACAGAAATTATTTTATAACACTTGATACAGTATTCTAAAGTAATGTGCAAATTTCAATGTGCGACTCGCATAAAACTAAACATTCATCTAATCCACTATAAATACAAAAAAAATATTTTAATAACGCATTTTTATAATTAAAATTGATAAAAAGCGAAGAAACTAACTTTACAATTTCCTAAAGTTCATTGCATTTAAAAGAAAAAAAATATTTGTCAAACACGCTGTCGATCTGTCATCATTTTATATACACGAGTATTTAAAAAAAATTGTCTTTGAAATATTTATTTATATGCGCGACCATGTCTATATTCGTTACGATGCTAATCAATTAATTTTAATAAATGCAAAATATATTTATAGCTTTATATATAGGGATAGGTCAGTGTTGCAATTTTTCAACATACATGTGAATATATGCACGTAAATATTGTTAATTTTGTGTTGACACTTACCATCTTGATAAAGTGGAGTGTTACACATTATTATTAATTCATATAGCTAGTCGTCGCGTCAAAACAATAAAAAATCCATTAATTCGCGGTTTAAAGTGTAATTTAAAAATAGACAGGTTTCTTTATGTGTGTAGTCTTTCATTCAATGTGGTCAAAGATCAAGCGCATCTACTTTTAGTAAGTGTAAATATAAGAAAACCGTTAAGTATGTTGTTACATTGTTACAATGCAAACAATTCCAACTACTTACGCTTTCATATGAACATATATTTACACTATTTGAATTGTTTACAAAAATGTGATTAGATAACATAATAAAATGACAAGTAAACATATGTTTCTTGTTTCTTATTTTTTAGTATACAGTGAAATTCACTTATAACGCCCTCGGATATAGCGACATTTCGTTTATAACGTCGAAATTTAAAAGAAAGTTTGATTTGTTCTATTTTATCATTAGGAATCATTCGCTTACAACGACTTCGGTTATTACGACAATTCTGATATAACGACCAATTTTCCATAGAAAAATGTAAAAATTGCTCGCTTATTACGGCCAAAAATGTGTAAAATAAAGTAAATATTTTTATTGACAAGGGGGGGGCCTTGACGTAAATATTTTTATTGACAAGGGGGGGGCCTTGACGTAAATATTTTTATTGACAAGGGGGGGGCCTTGACGTAAGTATTTTTATTGACAAGGGGGGGGCCTTGACGTAAATATTTTTATTGACAAGGGGGGGGCCTTGACGTAAATATTTTTATTGACAAGGGGGGGGCCTTGACGTAAATATTTTTATTGACAAGGGGGGGGCCTTGACGTAAATATTTTTATTGACAAGGGGGGGCCTTGACAAGGGGGGGGCCTTGACGTAAATATTTTTATTGACAAGGGGGGAGCCTTGACGTAAATATTTTTATTGACAAGGGGGGGGCCTTGACGTAAATATTTTTATTGACAAGGGGGGGGCCTTGACGTAAATATTTTTATTGACAAGGGGGGGGCCTTGACGTAAGTATTTTTATTGACAAGGGGGGGGCCTTGACGTAAATATTTTTATTGACAAGGGGGGGGCCTTGACGTAAATATTTTTATTGACAAGGGGGGGCCTTGACGTAAATATTTTTATTGACAAGGGGGGGGCCTTGACGTAAATATTTTTATTGACAAGGGGGGGGCCTTGACGTAAATATTTTTATTGACAAGGGGGGGGCCTTGACGTAAGTATTTTTATTGACAAGGGGGGGCCTTGACGTAAATATTTTTATTGACAAGGGGGGGGCCTTGACGTAAATATTTTTATTGACAAGGGGGGGCCTTGACGTAAATATTTTTATTGACAAGGGGGGGGCCTTGACGTAAATATTTTTATTGACAAGGGGGGGGCCTTGACGTAAATATTTTTATTGACAAGGGGGGGGCCTTGACGTAAATATTTTTATTGACAAGGGGGGGGCCTTGACGTAAATATTTCTATTGACAAGGGGGGGGCCTTGACGTAAATATTTTTATTGACAAGGGGGGGGCCTTGACGTAAATATTTTTATTGACAAGGGGGGGGCCTTGACGTAAATATTTTTATTGACAAGGGGGGGGCCTTGACGTAAATATTTTTATTGACAAGGGGGGGGCCTTGACGTAAATATTTCTATTGACAAGGGGGGGGCCTTGACGTAAATATTTTTATTGACAAGGGGGGGGCCTTGACGTAAATATTTTTATTGACAAGGGGGGGGCCTTGACGTAAATATTTTTATTGACAAGGGGGGGGCCTTGACGTAAATATTTTTATTGACAAGGGGGGGGCCTTGACGTAAATATTTTTATTGACAAGAGGGGGGCCTTGACGTAAAAAAGTAATATTTTTATTGACAAGGGGGGGCCTTGACGTAAAAAAGTAATAATTTTATTGACAAGGGGGGGGCCTTGACGTAAAAAAATAATATTTTTATTGACAAGGGGGGGCCTTGACGTAAAAAAATAATTTTTTTATTGACAAGGGGGGCCTTGACGTAAAAAAATAACTCTTTTAGTGACAAGGGGAGGGGGCCTTGACGTAACAAAATAATTTTTCTATTGACAAGGGGGGGGGGGGGGAATTATGAATTTGATTGTTGAACCATTATATTTTTAATATACAGTGAAATTCACTTATAACGCCCTCGGATATAGCGACATTTCGTTTATAACGTCGAAATTTAAAAGAAAGTTTGATTTGTTCTATTTTATCATTAGGAATCATTCGCTTACAACGACTTCGGTTATTACGACAATTCTGATATAACGACCAATTTTCCATAGAAAAATGTAAAAATTGCTCGCTTATTACGGCCAAAAATGTGTAAAATAAAATAAAAATATTTTTTACAAAAAACCAAACATATATGTCTACTTTAGCTGTTTTTTTATTCGCTCCGGATAGCTGCTATCGAGAGCCGTCATATAAAATGTGGCTCCCGATAGCGCTCCGTATAAATATGTATAGAACCAAATATTTTTTATATAAAGTTTTCGCTAAACAATTGAATTAAAAATGATAGTTTGATGTTAAATAAAATTAGTTTACCAATAAATAGCGCACTAAATTTAAATTTAGGCATATAAAAATGACGGCTCTCGATAGCAGCTTTCGGGAGCGAATAAAAACACACAGCTTTTTTTATTGACTCATTTTGATTTATACTCAAATTTCTTTTCTACATGTTTCGGTGATATACATTTTTGTGTACGGTTTTATTTATACATATTCTATAAATTTAATTTTCAAGTGATTTTCAAAATTTAATTGCGTAAATAAAAAAGTAAAATAACAAATAAAACCAGTTAAATAACCATTCATCTTATTATAATTTTTAACTGAATTAAAAGTTGTATGGGACATATGTACCTACATAAAACGAAATAATAGAACCATCAACATAGAAAAACCGAAGAGCTTTTTTTAGCAAAACAATATGACGTATCACACTCTACGATCAGCACGATTTGGAAAAATAGAGATTCTACACAAAAGGCTTTTGAGTGTCAAAGTGGAGCTATGAACTTTTGAATTAAAAAATAATGAATTGAATTTTAATAAAAATTGCTGTAAAACGTATGTTTCATTATTTGTTTTAAATTGATTTATCATTAAAAAATATACATGTGGTGCTATAATACATATAGAAGATTTTTTAGTTTTAACACAATTCGCATATTACGACATTCGGTTGTAACAACGGATTTTAGTGATTTTCTCAATGTCGTTATAAGCGAATTACACTGTATTTAGTTCTTAACCACAATTCATTTGAGTATGTATACCTCATATATACTTATGTGGGTGGACAGATTTAGTGTAGTACTCGATTGGATGTGTTGCCAATTTCTAAATGAATCGAATTTTTTTCGCGTGACGTCACGATTCAAAAAATTAAATGCGTATACATTTTTGTGATAATGATAATGATAATTCTTGCATTTGGGCACACAAACCAATACCAATCAATGTATTATATAAAGAGATAACATCTGCACAATTTGTCATCAGATTTAAATGAGCATATATCACCAAACACATATTAATTGATGTTAATTATAAGATTTATCTGCTCATAAGACCAAATATCATCAAGATTATGTATTGTGTGTGTGTGACTATAGTTTTCTTTTTTAACTTTTTTATTTCTTTTATATTTTTTTTGTTTTCGGTGTCAAACACAAAATTTTCACTCGAAAGTTTATGTATCGCATCTTATTTCTAAAATAAAATGTGTAAATTAACTAAAATTTTTAAGAAATTTCAAGAATGTCACACACGCATACAAAATTTAAAGTGGAAAAAATCGTTTTTTTTTTTCAACAAGAATCTGTGATTCCATAAAATTTCATTCATTCAAACTTAAATCGTCGATTAGTTTTCATTCAGCTCTAATTAATGTCTAAACGGACTAAATAATTCATATTCTAATTTTAAAACAAATCAATTGTACAAAATAAATTTTGGCAAACCAGTTGAATGATTCAAAACCACGAAAACAAATAAAAAACACTTAGGTAGTTGCGTGCATTTATTTTCATTTTAGAAATCAGAATACGATCGTTGCGTATATATGTGCACGTATACACATCGCAATTGAGTTTGCATACGGTTAGGTAATATTATACATCGTTATCTTATCATAAATTGTAATAATAGTAGAGAGTAACCGTAGTTGATTATTTAAGCAATTTTTTTTTTTTCATAATAATGCGTTTAGGTTCAAAATACTGGCGATTGCTGCTTTTTTTTTTTGTTGGCTTGTTTAATATATCTGTACAATATATATTTGAATTTCCGGAAAAGGAAATCTTAATTTTCTTCTAAGAAATAAAACAAATGGGCATACGTGGTAAGCAGCAGCAGCACAATTGATTGAGATAAAAATATGTCAATCATAATAAAGAGAATTGCATAATTTGAGTACTCGCGAATTTATATCTGTATGCACTAGATTCTACTTTTTGGACACTTTAAATTGTGATTTGTGTTTCTATAATGCTAATCGGCGTTTTGTTTTCGAACTCATATCAGAAGAATCGAATATCCAAAAATAAAAATATTGCGTGCACCAACTCAAAATGTTTCGCAATTTATTGGTTTAATTTATGAATGCCATGGCTTAAAATTTGGGATTTAGTTTTAATTGGGTTATGTTTTTCTTCATATTTGTTATTTCTATTTAGTCACTTTAGAACTAGACCATACAATACCGAATATCTGTATACGTTACCATAAGACGTGTTATAAGACATTGTGGTTCATTATTGGCTAAATTTTTCTAATAGTTTTTGGTATTTTAGCATAAAAATTGAAAATTCCCTTAAATCGAATAAAATCTAAGAATAATGTCGATTTCCAGATTTTCACAAATTTCGAAAATAAAAAGCCCGTTAAGATTGGAGATGTTTTGAAAAAAAATAAACTCAACGCCAAGCAAATCGTACTTTAATCTTGAAAAGTTCTAAATCTTCAAGGATGGGCCTTCTGGAATTGTTGTGCTATTGCGCGTTTATATTGCTTGATTATTTCCATACATTGCATAGAAAATTCTAATCTTTTTAAAAACGACTTGAATCAGCAAATTTTAAGCAAAAACATCCAAAATCTGCAATTGTGCTCCGATTGCAGTTCTTGATACGTCTAAAAATAGGTTTCGGGACCGGTAATTGTTGTTTCAAAGCACATTAATATTGCTTAAATATGTCCAGACATTTCTTAGAAAATTCGATTTTTTTGAAAATGGCTTTATGATAGACAAGCAAATTTTGAGCAAAAAATCCAAAATATGCAATTCTGTTCCGATTGCAGTTCTTGATACGTCTAAAGATAGATTTCGGGACCTGTACTTATTGTTTCAAAGGGCATTGAGATCGCTTAATTATTTCATGACATTTCATGGAAAATTCAATTTTTTTGAAAATCACTATAAATCAACAAATTCCGAACAAACAAAGACCAAAATCTGCAATTGTGCTCTGATTGCCGTTCTTGATACGTCTAAAAATAGGTTCCGGGATCTGTAATTGTTGTTTCAAAGCGCATTAAGATTGGTTAATTATTTCTAAACATTTCATAAAAAATTCGATTTTTTGAAAATCACCTTACAATAAAATAATCAACAAATTCCGAACAAACAAAGACCAAAATCTGCAATTGTGCTCCGATTGCGGTTTTTGATACCTCTAAAAATAGATTTCGTGCCCAGTAACTGTCATACGATTGTCGATGAAACGTACGTTCGAATTGTACGAACTGTCGATTTTGTGTTAAAATCACTTGAATCAGCAAATTTTGAGCAAAAAAGTCCAAAATCTGCAATTGTGCTCCGATTAAATTTTGAGCAAAAAAATTCAAAATCTTCAATTGTGCTCCGATTGCAGTTCTTGATACGTCTAAAGATAGGTTTCGGAGCCTGTAATTGGTGTTTCAAAGCGCACTATTATTGCTTAAATATTTCCAGACATTTCGTAGAAAATTCGAATTTTTGAAAATCACCTTACCATAAATTAACAAATTCCGAACCAACATAGACCAGAATCTGCAATTGCGCTCCGATGTGCATTTACTTGATTATTTCCATACATTGCATAGAAAATTCGATTTTATTTTAAATGACTTGAATCAGCAAGTTCAAAATCTGCAATTGTGCTCCGATGGTAGTTCTTGATACGTCTAAAGATAGATTTCAGGACCAGTAATTGTTGTCTCAACGCGCATCAAGATTGCTTAATTATTTCGAGACATTTCATAGCAAATTCGATTCTTTAAAATCATCTTACTGTAAGTCAAATAATTCTCAACCAACAAAGACCAAAATCTGCAATTGTGCTCCGATTACGGGTTTTGATACCTCTAAAAATAAGTTTCGCGACCAGAAACTGTTGTGCTAACGCGCATTTATGTTGCTTGATTATTTTCATACATTGCATAGAAAATTCGAATTTTTTTAAAATGACTTGAATCAGCAAATTTTGAGCAAAAAAGTTTCAAATCTGCAATTATGCTCCGATTGCAGTTCTTGACACGTTTAAAGATAGGTTCCGGGACCTGTAATTGTTGTTTTAAAGCGCATTAAGATTGCTTAATTATTTTGAGACATTATATAGAAAATCCTTTTATTTTTTTTTGATTTTATTGAAAATCATCTTACTATAAACAACAAATTCCGAACCAACAAAGACCAAAATCTGCAATTGTACTCCGATTGCGGTTTTTGATACCTCTCAAAATAGGTTTTGGGATCAGTAATTATCGTGCCAACATTAATTTATATTGCTTGATTATTTCCATACTTTCCATAGACAATTCTAATCTTTTTTAAAATGACTTGAAACAGCAAGTTTTGAGCAAAAAAGTCCACAATCTGCAATCGTGCTCCGATTGCAGTTGTTGATAGGTCTAAAGATAGGTTTCGCAACCTGTAATTGTTGTTTCAAAGCGCACTATTATTGCTTAAATATTTCCAGACATTTCGTAGAAAATTCGATTTTTATTAAAATGACTTATGACTTTAATATAAACAAGCAAATTTTGAGCAAAAAAATCCAAAATTTGCAATTGTGCTTCGATTTCAGTTCTTGATACGTCTATAGATAGGTTTCGGGACCTGTAATTGTTGTTTCAAAGCGCACTAAGATTGTTTAGTTATTTCCATACATTTCTTAGAAAATTCGATTTTTTTTAAAATGACCTGAATCAGCAAATTTTAAGCAAAAAAATCCACAATCTGCAATTGTGCTCCGATTGCAGTTCTTGATACGCCTAAAGATAGGATTCGGGGCCTGTAATTTTTGTTTCAAAGCGCATTAAGATTGGTTAATTATTTCTAAACATTTCATAAAAAATTCGATTTTTTTTAAATCACTTTACTATAAACAAGCAAATTTTGAGCAAAAAAAAAAATCCAAAATCTGCAATTGTTGTTTCAAAGCGCGTTAAGATTGCTCTTAATTATTTCTTAGAAAATCCGATTTTTTTTAAAAAAAAATCACCAAGATAATATTAGGAACTATTTTTATAGAATCGGCTTAACATCTCCGAAATAAAATTTAACTAAAATACATCGACGACTGTGTGTGTTCCATTTGGTGCTGGAAGAGGAGAAAATTGTCTGGGTTGGCTGGACATGAAAAAACCAAATTTGCAAATCTAATTTTTGATTTATGTAGTGTTCCAAAATATTTTTTACCGTTGGGCCAAGTTTTATTTAAAAAAAAAAATTTTCCATGTAACAAATTTCACTAAAATCCATCAACAAATAATTGAGACTGAGAAGATAGTCTGAATTAGCTAAGTCCATACAAATAATTTTCGTGAATATAATTTTTGATTTAAGGTATCAACCAAAATATCATAGAATGAAGCCACGGCTTTATAAACAATTGAGATGATATGGCCGAAGAGGTTTTCCAGAGTCGCAATCAAAAATTTGTGAAATAATGGTTTCCGCATTTATTAGTACCAACCATAATATCATTAATGGTTTCCAAAATTTTTTTTTAGGTTGGCTATTATTTTATTTAACAAATCTGCCCTCAAATGGGCTGACTCAAGAAATTTCCAGGGCGCGAAAAATTTCGTTTAATATATTAAGAACTACCTAATAACTCAGATATAAAATTTCAATAAAATCCATTGACAAATGTGCTCCATTTTTTGCTGGAACCTGGAAATGTAGTAATTTCTCAAAAAAATTTCCTAATGATCAAAGTATCATTATACCGTCTCGCAATATTTGTTGAATGCTGACCTTGCTTTACTTAAGAAACTTCATTTGTGCCCCGAACGAGACTGCTGTGATTGTGCACCAATTCCATTGAGAGTGACGGTTAGTGAGATTGTTAAAAGGATGATTTGCTTAAAACAATCCAGAGCTACGAGTTTTGCTCATCATCTTAACTTCAGAGATATCAAAAAGGCTTACAATAATCTTGATTTTCTACTTTTATCTTTCGTCTTTTTCCAGATTAGTTTGCATTTTACGTAAGCCGCCAACTAATTCTATAAGAATGAAATTTGTGAAAAAATTTTAGTGAATAAAGCGAACACACAATTAAAAATTGAAAATCGGTCAAAAAATCATGAAATTAAATAAGCTGTCAGTAGAGGTTAAATTTGGATAAAGTTTCAAAATTTGAGTTTTAAAATTACTTGGGTAAATTTGGTTTCCAAACAACTGAAGTAAAAAATCGGTTAAGTCACTTAGCAGCATTTACGAAATTAATTTCTGTAAAACGTCTGATATTTTTCATTGTAATGAAAGCTTATGGATTTGAGCTAAAAACGTCCACAACCGCCCTTGAAAATTATAAATAACTTAATATTCAAATTAAAAGTACAAACTCGGTCAATCCACCTCAACCCTTTTTTTTATATAAACAAACATACTCGTACATACAGCGAAAATAAAAGTCTAATGTAAATATTTAATTATAAAATACAGTAAAAAACACTTAAAACTGATATATTTTGGACTATCGATTTTGAATATTCTTCTAGTCTATAGTTTACATTTCACTTTTCAATTAATTCGCGTCAAGTAAAATACTCATCACAAAATAAATATTGAAAAGTAAATGTTCGGTAAAAAAATTAAAAAAATTCTGGTTAGTGCGTACTGAAAATTTCAATGAACTTTATGATTCGCTTTTTTTTATGCATGAAATACTCATACGTACATACAAATAAACTCGTACAAGATAATTAGAATAATATGCCAAAAAAAAAACGAATTTTTCCTCATCTCTAAATATGAACATGCGTAATTTGTTTCAAAGAAATAAATGTTTTGTTTTGTATATTCAAATCTCTCTAATAGTCAATTCAACAAATAATCTTCCTCTGTTGTACTGTGAATTTAATATACATAACTTCGTTTTTTTTTTAATTATCGCGACAAACAATTGTCATTAAGTTTAAAACCACATTGCACATAATTTTTTATTTTTTATTTTTTTCGCGATGCAGTTATTTATGTATAATGTATGTATGTAGAAGTGAAATAGAAAATTAAATTAAAATTAGAACTTGTAAATGATGAAAATTATTGTCAAAAAACTAAAACTACAAAAAACTATTTTAGTTCGTCTTTCTCACATATAAAAAAAAAAAGCGAACGACAAACGATTTAAAATAAGAATGAAAGTTGATTTACAAGACAAACTATAAAAATATTCTTGGTTTGGCAATAAAATCTTATTGAAGAATTCTTTTAAAATTTGTACAGGTGTATGCGTTCATTTTATTTCTGGTATAATTATATTGCACGCAAAAAAGTTTTGTGATGACTCAGTCAATCAATTGTCGCCTGTAATGGAAGTCAATTCAGTACAAAATGCCTGCACAAAAATTTAGTTTACTTACAATAAATCTCAAAATTATGTCAAACAAAATTTTTTATTCAGAAAATTTTAGATTCTATAGAATTTTTTCGTAGTTACGTAATTTTTTGGAATTTCAAACTTAATTTGGTCTGAAAGCTTGCAATTTCGATATTGACCAGAATTTTAAAATATTCAATCGAATTCAATCGAAATATTCAGATCCTCCCTCTCATTTCCTTATTGAAAATGAATCAAATAAATTTGAAAATTAAGATACACCGTCTAACATAAATATTACTTTGTGGACAGACGTCACATAAAATAAAATTGAAATTTTTGTTTAAATTTATTTACAGAAAAAAATTTATAAAGCTTAAAGAATTTAATTTTTTTTTTTTTTTTTTTAATGTTAAGATTCTTCGGAATTGTTTACAAAGTCAAAATTATAAATTATTAAATAAATTTAAATTCTTGAGCTGCAGTTAAACCAGAGTCCAAATTTTGGTTTTACCAACAAGTGTCTTCGTTTTCGTAGGCAAAAAAAAAATTAAAAGGGCATCTCCATAACCATAAAATGTTTTTTAATTTTTCGAATTTCAAAGACATCCAAATTTATAAAAATACCAATACTAAGGAATTTAAAAATTTTAAGCAAAATTTTTTTTTGTAAAGTATTTTAAAACCCAGAATTTTAAGAATTTTTAAAGCATATTAAAATTAAAAGAATTTGTATAATTTCAAGAGTAGATTTAATTATAAAATATTAACACTTAAACACCCGGCCACGCGTTAATGCGTGTTTTTTTTCTTCTGAAAAGTCAAACACTGTTATATTCTCGTATTTGATTTATGTTTGCGTTTTTCTTTTGAATGTAGATGATATATACGAGTATGTTATAATGCATATGATATAAGACCAGGGGCGGATTAACGCCTAGGCAAACTAGAGGGTCCGTAATTTTCGAGCTAAATTACTGGAATAGTCCTTAGTTTTTTAGAACCACGCGCAGTGTATTATAAGACTGTCAATCGAAAAAGTCGCCGGTGAGTTTCGTTCACAGCAATTTTAATTTTCAATTGAAATGAGAACAGCTCATTTAAATTCCTGGAACTTTTCTTTTTATTCGTTGCTCAACTTTTGTCCATAATTTATCTCGATTAGGTTAAAGTCAGCGACGGCACTTGCGCCAAAAACTGTCAAAATTGATCTTGAGAATTCTCTGGAGAATTTTCGAGACTCTGAAATTAATTTTTAAACCTTATTTCTCGAGAAATATTTGTTCATTAATTTCGAGAATTTTAAAATTATTATTTTTTGAGTAAAACATTAATTTATTCATTAAACCCCGTATTCCTTCACTGACGGTATAAGAGAAAGGGTATAAAAAGAACAAGATTCTATAAAAAAATAACAATGCGAATTTTTGTAAAAGTTAAAGTTATAAAATCGGGAGAGAGACAAAATCCCGACGGTACAAAATCCCGAGGGTTTTAAAAAATATCGAGAGTACAAAATCCCGAGGATACATAATCCCGAAGATATAAAATCCCGAGGTATAAAAAATTCCGAAGATACAAAATCCCGACGATACTAAATCCCGAAGTTACAAAATCAGTAGGGTACAAAATCCCGAAAGCCTATGGAAATTCCAACATCTAGTTGTTACATACTTGGTGCAATATTCCCTTGATTTAAAGGGAAACGAGGTCGTATCCCCATTTAAAAATACCGCCATAAAATTTTCTATTTGTTTGGATGCGTTTAATCCCTTTGCCTTTATTTTTAAAATCATCCTCACGAGATATCAGACACATTGCTGCACAAAAAGAACATAATTTTTTGAATTAAGTAGTTGATGGATTTTAACCGTTATATCTTATAAGCGGCTATCCCCATTTAATTTTAAAATGCTTGATTTAATAATGGTTTTGTAAAAAAAATTGTATTGTTATTAAAATCAACTCACAAGCAAAATAAAAACAAAAAAATTAATATTTAACAAAATTACACACAGTTTAACTGGATAATTTACTAAGTGTACTTTAGGCAACTTACAATCCTGATTTTTTACAAGTACTACCTGATTCTCGCATAGCCCTACGTTTCTTTGATTCCGACTCCAAATAAAGCCAGCATTTTTCGGCTTGCGAATGATGTTCTTGCGACGTATTCGGATGATGGTAATTGTAAGCGGTATGCCGAGAACGCATTCAACACTGAAAGTGAGCTAAAATGTCTATATAAAATTGAAGGAAACTGACGCCCGAGTATTTCTAAAGCCAGATCGATCTTTACGAGTTTTGCTAGTAGCATGCAACATTAATAATGTTGAAGAAGGAACTAAGAGGTCACCGTTGAGTTTAATCCTTGCTTTTAAAATATCCGATAGAAATATTACTAATGCAATGGCTATCCGGGTAGCCGGTTATAAGATAACGTAGATTTTTTTGGTTAGATACACAATTGTTAAATATAGAGAAACAAACATGTTTTGTTGGTGTTTGTATTCACTGGAAAAAATGTTCATGCAGAAAATCAGTTAGTCTCACGTTGCTAAGAAAGACGCTTGCCTACATAGTACAGAAACAAACGTTTTGGCCAAGGGAAATAGAAAAAAAAAAACCTTTTCATGCTTTTTCTAAGGAAACAAAATTTTGCATCTTGGAACTATCTCGAACCGATGATTTTGTTCCGAGGGGGCCGAAAATGTAAGCTTTGCCTGGGACCCAGATTTTCCTCAATCCATCACTGTATGAGACCTCTCTTTTCAGTGAAACAAAAGCCTCTAAATTGCCGGGTGCTTAAGTTACAAGCGAAATGAGCCTTCTAAACATTTTGAAACAATACTTCTGAAATTATAGAATCCAAAATATTTTAGAAGTATTTGAATTAAAAGAATTTCTAGAAATTTACGAATTAAAAAATTTAAATCATTCTTTCAATTTTTATAGGTTTTCTAGGAATCTGCAGAGCGTCAGAACTATAAATATAATTCCATTTACTTACTGTTTAACCTTGCCGGAACCAGCATTGCTAAAACAAAATGTGCTCCACATAGTTGTCGAATTGGCCATAAAATTATATTTTACACTTAACCAGATTTTCACATTTCCCTCATACCCGCAACATGTAATTGTTATATAGGAATTAGTTTAAACTTTTGAATTCCTTCAGGACAAGATGAAAAGCAGGGCACTAGATTATGAGGCTTATTCTCTTAGGCCTTAGGATGATAAAACCATCAACGTGCGACGTATGATTATTAGCGCGATAATTAGTACGTATTGTAATAAACTAGAACCGTAGATAACTTAAACTCCGATTGGGACAGCTAGACTGCTAGCCACACTAACACGATCGGCGATTTCATCCAAAATAGAGTGCAGAGCAGCGATCAATTCACCGCCACCTTTAAGATCGGCATCAAAGTCATGACTAACCGTTTTTAGTTCGATACATTTATCGCAAAGACATTCTAATTTCTTGTAGCCATCCAAAAATACAACTTCTTAAATTCTGCAAAATAGGATTCTGTTAGCCATAATCTTCTCTTTCGCTAAATGAATCGTTTTTTGCCGAGCCATTTCTTTCATATTTGGAAACCAAATTAGGCGTTTGTATGAGATGTTTCCCCTTTTAACAATCTCACTAACCGCCACTCTCAATGGAATTGGTGCACAATTACAGCAGTCTCGTTCGGGGCACAAATGAAGTTTCTTAAATAAAGCAAGGTCACATTCAACAAATATTGCGAGACGGTATAATGATATTCGGATCATTAGGAAAAAATTTGGAGAAATTAAATTTGCTAATGAAAAATTGGGTTTTTAGTTTCAATGAGTATTTATGGCAATCAAAAGTGTTTGGGCAATCGGAGATTTGGAGGTCCCTTATGCCAATATATACGTGTGAACAGTATTCCAATCAAAGGAAATTGTAATTCAATTTGTTTCAGTTTCGAAATAATTCGAGTACTGCCTCTCAGCAATCTAAAGTTTTTGGGGAATCGGAGTTCTAGGGGGCCGTCGTGCTAATATATGTGAAAAGTGTAAGTGTACCATTCAAGAGAACTTGCATTTCAATTGTTATTGCCGGCCGATATGTGTGAAAGAGTGGTGAAAAATTGGCTCCAAAGAATCGGTCGCTGCAAACGTGCTCGCGGTGGTCATATGAACGAGATCGAAATTTTAGCCCAATATCTCATTTATTTTGTGTTTCATATACAAAATTGTTTTGTCCCTATGGGAAAACCCGATATTATTGGACAATTTTTATGTATATACAAATATAATTATCAGAAATTTAATTTTATTAATTCAGATAAAAATTTAAAAAGAAAAAATGATAATAACGAAAATTAAACTAACAAAAAATGAATCATCTACATCTTCAGTTAGATCTGGATGGTAATCCAAAGCATCAATTGGCCGTAAATTTTACAAAAAAAAATCGTGGTATATTGGATGAAATTAATCAAGCATATCTAAGACATCTTTCTTCTTTGCTTGTGAAATAGGACGGTTTCAAATTATTTACCGAAAGGCGGGATACTGCACGTTTAGCAACATTTAAAATTTTAAATGGACCGCTTTCGTTTAAGCTTGTCTTGTTAACTATTTGTCGACTATTAGCATTTCGTTATTTCTTTACATTAACTCTTGAATTTAAAAAGGAGTTTCATTCAAATTCGATGTTGGTCTTCTCACAATGTTGAAATTATAATTTTTTAACATTTTTTAGTATTGCCAAAAAGATTTTTTATATAGAGTAAAAAGTGCACCACGTTTTCTTGAAAATGGTTAAAGATACAGAGGAAATTCCAATTATTAAAGTTATCAAACGAAAGAAGGACATTTGATTGGTGACCCGCTTGGTGACCTCGTTCAAAATGACCACCATCTTGGTTCTTACTAGCCGCCATCTGAGATCTTTGATAATGAGTGTTTTCTCTATATCTTTAATCATTTTCTAGGGTCTATCGAATTGAAAACATCAACTTTGTCTTACTGTGTGGATAACGATATTAGAACAACGGTTCGAAATTCAAAGAAATAATCACTAAATTTTTTACAGATTCCATTAATAAATTTAGAACGACTAATAGAAAAACACATTCGTGAGCCAAAAATTTGTTTAAAAATTTGACTTTCGTCAACTTTATGTTAGAGTTGTGCTTTATTCTCCTCCAATTGTTGCTTATAACACTGTATTTGTAACAGGTTTTAGTAAACAATGATAACACGTCTAAACAAGACAATAAAAAGAAATTTTTAGGCATAATATTGCTAATTTTTTGTTTGAAATCTTCTGAATTAATTATAAACAAACTGGTTTTTCCATTACTACATTTTAAGATATTGCTTAAAAGTGCTGTTGCTTAACAACTGTTTACTATTGATTTTATCTGAGTTTTATTCGGTATGGAATTGTCTTTTGGAATTTAAATACACAAGGGATTATCATTAATAAGATAATTTATTTTATGTAGTCAGTGTACTTCTTACAAACATAATTGTTTATTTAATTTAACCCTAAATTCGATTTTCAAATGGTGATAACTTTTCCGAATTTACTCCGTTTAATTGAGACGGGTCCAAATATCAATTTTATCATTATTGTGTTAATTAAATTATTAAAAAATGAATTTTTTTGATCGTTGACAAAATTATTCAACATTGAATTCGGATTGTAGTTTCCATTTTTCAAACAGTAGATATTTTAATATTTAAATAAATATTCAACCAATATTTTATTTAATTAAACATTTTTTTATTGGTTTTGGGCTCTTGCCTATTTTTATTTTTTAATTACTTAATCTCTCTTCGAACATAAGACTTAGCTCATAATCTGAAACAGTTAAATACAATTAAATACTTTAATAAGTTTAACAAATCGGTTTTTTTAATTTTGAAAAGCTTTTGTTGCATGTTTTGTGTAATGGTTGTGTTTGTGCCCAAACTGTGCACCAATGTTGAATAAAAAGAGAAAGCTTCATTTTACGCGCGTAACAAAAGGGCTCACTGACGGTAAGATTTTTTGTACGATTAATGATTTGGCTTAAATCGATAATCGAAGTTATCAATCACTAGTGAATATGTATATAAGAGATTTGTCTGCAGTATTTTGGAATAACTATTCATTTTAGGATTCATGCCTGTTATATTTGCACTACAACCTACAGTACGATAAATTCTGGCATCTGTAGGACATTTAAGAGTAAAAATAAAAATACTTCAAAATATTTTAATTTTTACAATAATTAAACAAAATATTGATCCATAAGACTAACAACTGATAAGTTAATACTTACATAGATTTTTATTTTTATTTTAAGGATTTTTCTTTTACAATGGCTAAAGTCTAAATGTGTCAATCAATGCTATTAGAATGAGTAATTTAAAACTGCATAATATATTGCTAATCTATGATTACTTGGCTTTTCTTCTTCTTGTATGTACATGAAGAAAAAAAAGGTTACTCAATATTGAAAACATTACTCATTATTTAATTCATTACCCTCGGGTTAACTCAATACTCACGGATTGAGTTCATTACTCAAAGTTGCATTATCAGGGTTGGGAATGATTTAAATCGACCTGTATTTTTTTTTTAAATCATCGATTTAAATCCTTTATCCAATGTTGATACATAACAGCCCGATAACTAGACTGTTTTCAAATAAAGAAAATGTAAAATAACCCATTGTTATTGTATAACCCACGTTGCTAGGGGCAACGTGAGTTATATTTTGTATAACAAAATGTTGAGTAGTCATTGGAAAATTATTCGTAGATTTTGTAATTTACATCAAAGGAACACGTCACAAAAATTTAAAGAACGGTCACTATGATAAAATGTATTTCAAAATTCAATGCTACAGTGTGAAAACACAAAATGGAACTATTTCTTATTAATTTACGATTATTTACATTTATTTCAACAAAATTGGATAAAACGTTGTATGCCACTCGTGAGCAAAGAGATATTATCCACTCGGGATAATGTCTCACTCGGCTATCGCCTCGTGGGACAAACTTATCCCTCATGGATAATATCTCGTTTTGCTCACTAGTACCATAAATAACTATTATTGGATGTTATCCATGATTTTAAATTAAGGACGACCATTTATGTGAAGATAGGCACCACATAAATAAACACATGGTTGTAACAGAATTATCGCGATATCAAAATACTAGTAAGTTGAACATTTTTATTGAATACCGCCAATTTTTTTTATTTGAGCATAGTTGGAAATGAACTATTGTGTGTAAAATTTATAATTGGTTAAGTTATTCCGCAAAATTAAATAATACCCTTAAACGGATGACAAAGGTATGTTTGTACCTATGTACATATATTTTCTGTGAAAACTCCTTGAGTTGAAGAAAGTAAAAGAAACATGAAACTTAGTTCTCAGATGGTTAAATAAAAACGATTACAGGATGGTCTTACATACACTCTATTCCCGATTTAGTGGCAAAATGAGCTGCAATTTTTAGATTTTTCACACGATCTTCAATAGCCGGCCGGCATGACCATTTGTTTGCCTTGAACCTGCAGAAATATGCCTCGAATTTTTGAAGATTTAGCACTTCCGGGGTTTTTTCCTTACTTGCACATTTCTTGAATTTTCTTGGGATGTAATTTTTTTTAGAGTGCCTACCATTGTCAACTGTCTAAATAACAACAAACGCGCTAAAGGTAGTGCGGAAAAGAAATTGTCCATTGGGACATTCCGGCCAGAACCTTAAAATTGGTGGCAAAAATTGCTTATAACTCGATGTCATTGATCCTTTTCTCGTGTAATTGACCAATGATGGCATATGAGTTCTATGCGTCATAAACTGTGTGAACCATGTCCTGCCCAGATAGAGAAATAGTTTTTAATCCACGGTCAGACAATTCGATACCGTGTTATTCGATGATACATTAGCATTTAACAGCAGCCAGATATCACTGATAGCAGCTGCTTTATCTGCCTTCAAGCGTTGAAAACGGGTGACCCCGTTATGCACACCCGTTGTAATAAGCATTCTAATATAGGTGAAAAACTCTTTTGAGGTCAAACACTTAGAGCTTTTAGAAAGTTTTCCGGGATTATAAGCATTCCATTCTTCGAATGTTTTGAAAGCTTTCCGATTCGATTCGCGTACAATATTGTCCACTATCACCACCGAAAATATACATTTGAAAGTATCTGTACCAGGAAAAAATTTTGTTCAAGAAACTGATGCTGATTTATGACGGAAAATATTCTGATTTTGTATAAGAGTAACATCTGGTAAGATTTCCGTCTGTATTGTACCATCGTTAGCAATAAAACCGGGAATTGAAGGTACGCTTCCACCAAAAATTTCATCGTCAGTATAATTATGTATCTTCATTTGGCTCGTACTTAGCCGGAACTAGTTCATCATGTAGCTCTATTTCAATATCAGATGCATTGTAAGCGTCTTCAACGTCTGATAATTCATCAACACCCTAAACACGTGAATGACGTCGAGGGACCCAATCGTCAGTTTATGCAAAATTTGGCAATCACATAAAGGTTAAAACAAAAACTTGATGATTTGTTGTTTTTTTTAAATACAGGTACATATTTTCTTATCCTGTCTGAGATATAGGGATTCTGACAAGTTACATCATCTCTGATAGATATATCAAATTCTAACAATATCCGGCGATTTCAGAGTTGGTTTATCGAATTCTGACGTGATATTTCGAATTCCGATATAATACATATACAATTCTGGCATGATAGATATACCAAATTCAAGAAGATTTATCGAATTCTGACAGTATATAGTGAATTTTGAGATGATGTATCAAACTCTGACATGATGTTTCGAATTCCTACATGATGTATAGAATTCGGCTATTAAGACGAATTCTGAGACTACAAAACGAATTTTGACATAATTCCGACAGATACATTGAATTCTGATAGTATATAGCAAATTCTGAGATGATATATCAAATTTCGACAGATGTATCGAATCCGATAGTATTCTGAGATGATATACCGAACTCTGACATAAAATTTCAAATTCTTACATGATATACATAATTCGTATGTGAAATATATAAATTTGAATCTGATAAGTTCTGAAAATATGAATTCTGATATGGTATTTCAAATCCTTCGATATATCGAACCCTGGTGTGCTATTACGAATTTTGACTTTATAAATATAAGGAATTCTGACAGGGTATATCAAATTCTGAGATAATTTATGATGCTATGTCGAATTAATATATCAAATTCTGACATGATATTTCGAATTATTACATGGTATACGTTGAATTCTGTGATGGTATAACGAATTCTGACATGAATAAGATATGAGGAATTTGGAAATGATACGTCGGACTGTGAGATAATAAATCGAATTATGAGTATATGGCGAGTTCTAAGACGGTTTATTAGTCTAATGCGATATTTTGGATACCGATATATATGTAGAATTCTGACAGTATATAGCGAATCCTGAGATTATATATCGAATTCTGGCAAAATATTTGGAATTCTTACATGATATATTCTGATAGATATACCGAATTCTGGCGGCATATAGCGAATTCTGAGATGATTTATGATGATACGTCGAATTCTGACACTATATAGCAAATACTGAGATAATATATCAAATTCTGATATGATATTTCGAAGTATTACATGATATACTCGTATAGAATTCGGATATGGTATGTCGAATTCTGTGATGGTATAACGAATTCTGACATGAATAAGATATGAGGAATTTGAAAAAGATACGTCGGACTATAATATAATAAATCGAATTCTGAGTATATGGCGAGTTCTGAGATGGTTTATTTAAGTCTAATGCGATATTTTGGATAGCAACATGATATGTAGAATTCTGACAGCATAGAGCGTATCCTGAGATGATATATCGAATTCTGGCAAAATATTTGTAATTCTTACATGATATATAGCGAATTCGGGGATGATATATATACATGACAGGATATATCAAATGCTGAGGTAATTTCTGATGATATTCCAAATATTGACATGTATGAAACCGGATAATTAAGTAGAGATAATAAATCCAGCCTTCTAACTAATGATAATATCAGCGTTTCAAAGTGGCCTTAACTCCAAGCACTACCGAAAACATAAAGATTCATTCGGTTATATACGCCGGTTCTAAAGAAATTGCAGTTACGTTTGACCCTGACACAAATATAAAACTCTTTACTGAAATTACAGAATTAGAAGAAGAAAACCTTAAGGTTACATAAAAAATTAAAGGTCAACCCTGTATTCAAAAAAAATCATTGATTTAAATCAATTTTTATTTTTTGATGCAATTTAATCCGTTATTTAAATGGATCTGCCTTTATTGAATGTTATCCTAATACCCTTGATATACTGCGATTTATTAAAACGCATTTAGTGAATTTTTCGAGTTCAGTACTAGTCAACCTCAGTTTAACCTAAGCGAGGTTAGCTAAATCGGATTTATTAAACCGCTGTCTGTCTTTACCACAATCGAATATAAATAAAAGTGATTTTTGGAATTTTCATGAGAAAATCCTAGGAAGCGAGCGTCAAAATGTCTGGTATAGGTCATTTTAATGCTTGCTTTCTAGGATTTTCTCAAGAAAATTCGGAAATTATCCTATACTTCAATTCGATATATTATATGAGATCTCATCAGAGATTATTGTCTTAAACGCCCTAATCCCCTACTTTATACCGGAATATTTTTCAGATAGTTCAGGTGCAGTGACAATTTCTGGTGTAGGTAATTTTGATGCTTCTTCCTAGGATTTTCTGAAGAAAATTCGTGAATTTTATTATAATCGGTTAAGATATCATCCATAACTTTATCTAAAACTCTTTTTAGAATTTTATTTCCATCGTACATGCTGAATTTCATCATCAGTTATATGTATATTTTCAGTTAAGAAGCCACCAAGTTATGGAATAATGGAAAAATTGTTAAAATTGGTTGGACTTTATGTTTGGGTCATTTAAATATAAATCAGGAAGTGGATCAATTTTATATTATAGTCAATCATATAATTAATGTTGATGGGCCAATTGTTAATTCCCAAAAAAAATTCGAAATATCCTTCATGGTACACAAGTTGCCTCATTAATACTATACAATTAAAGACATCTTTTAGGAAAAAGTATTTAAAATCACATGACCAAGACTACTACAAGATGTTTTCTAAGTTGAGAGCCAAAGTTAAACGTGATATATCTACGTATTATAAAAAATATGTCAAAGAAGTTGAACAAAGTATTACAAGTACCTACTCCTAAAAAATGTTGGTCGTTTACTAAATCTAAGCAAAAGTCGAATGCATTTCCTAATATAATAAACTATTTTGACTTAAAAGCTAGCAGCTATTTGTGGCCAGTTTTCCACCCACTTTAGTTATGTCTACGACTCTGGGTCGCAGATAAACTATCTGCAATATTTTTCAAGAATGTTTATAAGCCACTAACCGTTTTGTTTAATAAATCTTTAACTGAACACATTTTTCCAAATTATTGGAAATCTGCAAAAATTAGGCCAGTGTTTAAATCAGGTGATAAATGTGATGTTTAAAATTACCGATCTAAATCAATAATTATTTGTTATTGTAAATTGTTTCAAAAAATAATTCATAGCAAGTTGTATCATCGTGTACATAAACGGGTAGCTAGTGAACAGCACGGCTTCATGAAGGGCAAATCTACGGTTAGTAATTTATTAAATTTTACGGAGTTTATTTATGATTCGATAGACCATGGTTATGGTGTTGACGTAATCTCTCTTTATTATTGAATAAGCTGCTCACTTCTTTTTGTTCTCTGTATAAATGATATAGTTAGTATTTTTAAGTCAAAGATTTTATTATATGCTGATGATTTAAAATTATTTAATTCTATAAAGTCTTTGGATGATTGTCACACTCTCCAAAACAATTTAAGATGCTTATCTATTTGGTGTGTAGAGAACGACATGTCCGTAAATGTGTCTAAGTGTTTTGCTCTTAAAATGAAATCAAGATGCTTCCATTCTAGTTTTACATATTCAATCAATTATCATATGTAGTTTATCCACTCGTAAATAATTAAATAAGTTCCTTCCTAGAGTTGACCATATTCCAGAACTTCATCTAAAACTCACTATAGAATCCCATTTCCATCATGCATCCCGAATTTCATCACAATCGGTTAAGAGATCACCAAATTCCTTCTTAATTTCCCAGAACTGTATGCAGAAATCATTGTATAGAACCCCATCTCAAACGATCAAGTTCCTTCCTAATTGACAATATTCCAGAACTTTATCTGAAGATCGTTTTAGAATCCCGTTTCCATCGTATATGTAGAATTTCATCAAAATCAGATAAGAAATGGTCAAGTTCCTTCCTAATCTATACATATATACATATTTCTCTCGCTACAGTGCTCTCACGCATTGAAATTCGATATTTTGTAGATTTAATTAAAATTAATGTTGAAATTAATTGTTTTAATTTAAAATAAATTAACCACCATTGTTTCTTTACGCTAAATTGACTTCAAAATTGCTCGTATCGGATGAGGCATAGGTCTAGTGACAATTTCTGGTATAGGCCATTTTAATTATTTGATGCTTGCTTCCTACGGTTGTTTCAAGAAAATTCCGTTTTTTATGATTTCTCCATTTATTATTTATAAGAAAAATTCGTTGTAACGAAAGTTGTTCAGCTTTTACACTACCACATGTGTGAATAATTGTTGTCGTTAATTTGACATTCTATAGAGGGATTTGGCCACTTCATGATGAAGTTTCATAATAATTTTTTTTTTTTTACGGATAATAAGTAATTAATTCATTGATCCTACATTAACCAGCCATGATTTTTTTATCACCCGCCGGGAATCGAACCCGGGGCCTCTGGAGCTTAACGCAAGTATGATAACCACTGTTGTGCCACCGGGGCGGCGGTTTGCATTTAGAATCCTGAATTGTGTACAAAAAAAAAATCTATTTTTTTTTTTTTTTTACAGATTTAGAAAATTAATTAATAATTTAATTATGATGAAAATTCTCAAATTGTTTAAAATTATTTTAAAATATTAACTAAATCGGGTTGAACTCCAATCGTAAAAAATGTTTTTAGTAATTTAAGACGCCTTGATTCTGTACAGATTTAACTCAATTGTAAAACGCATAAAAGTCATAATCCGTGTATCAATGTTCATTGGCTTTTTCTAAAAAAATACCTAATGCTGAATGACTGCAAAGTAAATATGTATATGTATGTATACGCTTAAGCCGACTAAAATATAACAAATTATTTTTCCTCATTCTTATCATCACCACACCGTTTATGACATTTCAAATTTAATTAATCTCCTCTCTGTACGTTATAAAAAAATAAGAAAATAGCGACAAAGATATAATGAAAAGGTGTCATTTGAAATATAGTTATTCTGATTAGTTTTTTTTAAGCCTATTTAAAAAATTAATTTAATTTTCATGAATTTAAGTATATGATTAGCGAGGCGCTTACAACGGCATATAATATATATATTTTATAACCCTTTATGGCGGTTGGCTCATACATTTATATAAGTGATAAGTATTTTAAATCGTTTGACGCAATTTTCTTATTTTATTTGTAGTTAGCGGAATAATATGCGTGTTTCTTTAATTAAGATTGGTTGTTTGTTTTTTTTTTTTTTGTTACTCGTTACATGACGACAACATAAGAATGACATGAAATTTATTAACTGTGGAGATGCATAAAAAAATTGAAATGTATGTAATACAAAAGACCTCCAACGACTTATAAAAACAAAATAAAATTGTGGTTGTTAATTTAAAGAGCACTAATGTCAATCAAAACTGTATTAGAATCATAATATCTGTTTGTTTGTTTGTTTTTTTTTTTTTAAGAGTTAGTTTCTAATTAAAAATGTTTTTTTTTTATAACACAGCAATTAAATTTGTGTTTTGTTTTATATTGTGTCTGTCTGTCTGTCTGGTCGTTTAGCCACGTCTTTCATACCTTCCTGAATTTTTTGTTGCTAGATACGTGTGAGTGGTTGAGAGGTTGGTTAATTTACTGTCTGACAAAAGTATCAGTTTCGTTTAATATTTTCTTTCCCGTGTGTATAATTAACAATATTTAATTATTTATTTATTTGTTATAAACTTAAAGTAACAGAACTACTAATTTTTAGTGATTTGTTTATAGTATTTTTGACCTATATGTAGAATATAATTAAGTCTCTCTATTTATTTATGTTTTTTTTTTTGTTTTGTGTTTTTTTTTTTTTTATAAATTTGATACTACATTTGAATATTTATTTTTGGTTCGAATATCTTCTTAGAAAATATGTAAACATGAAACGAACGATTGGAAATGGGTTTTATTATGACATGAAAATTTTCGAAAAATGTATGTTTGTATGTACATACATATAATTAAATTTAAATTTATTGGGAAATTTACAATTAGTTTTGTTTTACGTTTGTTTTTTTTTTTTTTTTTGGTACATAAATAAACTCTGTGTACTGCATAAGAGTTATGGATTTTGTACTTTTAATTTAGAATTATGTAGTGTTAAATTGTGTATTCTAATGAATTAATTGTTTTTATTATAAAATTCAGACAGGGCTGGTTTCTAGTTTATTCCTATGCGTATACGTATTACTTGCTTTTTAAATAAAAAAATTATTAAATTATAAGCTGATTGATACGAACAAACACGCAATACTTTCACTTTCGTTTATTATTGATTAATTATAGTTGGTAGTACATTAAATATGCACATAAATGTTTAATCTATTGTATGTTGACCAATATTTATGGTAAGAAATTGTCACGAGTTATGGGTAATTAAACAAAGTTCCATAATTAATTTGTATTAATTGAATAACAAATTAGATTTAATAATGATTTAAAGCGATGAATGAAAAAAAAAATTGTAAATTTATTAGGTTATGTTGATTTTTTTTAAAACCTTTACGAAATCTACAAACCAAATTTAAAATTTGAGATTTACTTGTTATTTAAATTTTCAGTTGAAATGACATATTCTGCACCAAGAAAAACATTGGATTTTTTTTTGTACCCAATTCAGGATTCTAAATACAAAACGCCGCCCCGGTGGCACAGTGGTTAACATGTTTGTTTTAGGCTCCGGGGGCTCCGGGTTCGATTCCAGACAAGTGATGGAAAAACACGGCTAGCTAATGTAGGAACAATGAATTAATTAGTCATTATCCGTTTAAAACAAATGATTATGAAACTTTATCATGAAACAGTCAAATCCCTGTAAGGGATAAATTAACTTCAACAATTATTCGCACATGTGGTAGTGTAAAAGCGGAAAGACTTTCGTTTTAACAAGTTTTTGACAAATCATAAAAAAGATGTTTAAATAAGACAAAATGTTTTATAGGTTTAGTAAATTTTAGTTTAAATCTGTAAGCAACTATCACTTTATAACAAATATTCTACTTACTGCAAAGTGTAGAGACTGCCCTCGAACAATCTCATATTATAATAAATGTACGTATAAGAAATTGTTTGCCCAAAGAAGCATTAAAATGGCCTATACCAGACATTTTGATGCTCGCTTCCTAGGATTTTCTCAAGAAATTTCGGAAAATCAGTTTTACTTATATAAAATTCAATATAAAGGGCCTTTCTGCTTTTACACTAACACAATTACGCAAAATTTGTTATTATTGGTGCTATACCAAACGAATCATATGGAAGCTGAATAGATTTTAATACTGGATATAATACAGTTAATTATAATTTACTATTTTAATTATAATTTTAAGTTCTCGTTTTCAATTGGAATTGCAGCAGTAAAATTAATAAAACCAAAGCCCACAAAGAGGAATAAATTATTATTACAAAATTTGTATAATGCACAGGGTGGGAAAAATTCATGTATTTTTAAAAAAACTAAATTATTTGATTTTTTTGATTTACATCAACTTTTTGATTTAAATTAGTTTGCCGATTGTTTTTAATTTTTGGATTAAAGAAATATAAATTTTGCAGTAAAATTTAAAAGGCTTTTGGCATATTTTAATTTACATAATAATTCGTAGTTATGTACAAATATGTGTTTTCCACTCCATGATTGCTTCGACTCCAAGATGTGCCTTATAATTCCTTCGGAAATTTACTTAGATAGATCTTCGTATAAATCGTGTCATCCATAATTTTAAAACTGAGGTTATCTCTTTAATATCCAAGACAGACAGCGGTTTAATAAATTGGATTTAGCCAACCTCGTTCAAGTACTCTACGCAAAAAAAAAAATCACAGATTACGTTAAACTGAGGTTGACTAATACTGAACTCGAAAAATTCATTAAATCCGTTTTAATAAATCGCAGTGGGTCAAGGGTTTTAGGATAACATCCAATATAGGCAGATCCACTTAAATAATGGATTAAATTGCATCAAAAAATAAAAACTGATTTAAATCAATGATTTTTTTTTTTAAATACAGGGTTGACTCTTAATTTTTTATGTAACCTTAAGGTTTTTTCTTCTAATTCTCTAATTTCAGTCAAGAGATTTATATGTATTTGTGTCAGAGTCAAAAGGAACTGTAATTTCTTTAGGACCGGCGTATATAACCGATGAATCTTTATGTTTTAGGTAGTGTTTGGCTTAAAGACAACTTTGAAACGCTGATTTTATCATTAATTATCCATTTCATAACTACAAATAACACATTTAAAAAAATCATATCAGAATTTGATTTAAACCATTATATATGTCAGAATTCCGAATATTATCAGAAATTGTCTCAGAATTTGATATATCCGGAGAATATATCATGTAGGAATTCCAAATATTTTGTCAGAATTCGATATCTCAGGATTCGCTATATACTGTCAGAATTATAAATATTATGTCGGTATTAGAGGGTTTCCCGGGAATTCCCGAGACAAATTTCCCGGGAAAAAGGTACATTTATACATATAAATCCGACTCCCGGGATTTTCATCATAAATCCCGTAAATTTTTAATTTATATTTTTCTCAAAATTACTTCGGTCTTAAAAGACCAAAGTATTGAAATCCTGTCAAAAATGACGAAAAATTTCGTTGGTCCAAAACCACTTTTCTCGACGTTTTGAAAGTCCCTGAGTCCGAAAAAGTAAAAAAAAAAATGTCCGTCCGTCTGTCTGGATGTCTGTACCAGTGGTATCTCGAGAACCGCTTGTCCGATTTGGAATTTTTTTCGCGAATATGTTTCTATGGTCAAGGCGGAGATTTTAAAAGCTTTTGGAGAATGTACGTCAAGAGGGTGGGGTACCTGCCATACGAATTGATCCAAAATACCTGGTTTTATAAAAATTTACGATTTTTTTATATAATATGCTGGTTTGATTATTGAATTGGGAATTGATTTGAAGGTTAAGCTAGAGGTCAATTTGCGGGTTGAGTTGAAGTTGAGTTGGAGTTGAGTACGGGTTGGATTAGGATGTCGTGAGTAGTTAACAAATTTTTTATATGATGGAACTTGCCTATTTATCACCCGATTATTATCAAATTTGACATGTGTGTCAGAAATAGGAATCTATACTGATTTTTGGATGGAGTTCTGGAATATGGCCAAGTATGATGGAACTTGCCCATTTCTCAACCGGTTATAATGAAATTCGACATGTGTGTTGGAAATGGGATTCTAAAATGTTTTTCGGATAAAATTCTGGGATTCAAAAATGATTTCTGGATGAAGTTCTGGAATATGGCCAAGTAGGATGAAACTTGGCTATTTCATACCCGATTATGATGAAATTTGATATGTGAGTTGGAAATGGGATTCTAAAATGATTTTTGGATAAAGCTCTGAAATATGGCCAAGTAGGATGGAACTTGGTTATTCCTTACCCGATTATTATGAAATTTGATATTTGCGTTGTAAATGATGTTCTAAAATGATTTTTAAATAAATTTCTGGAATACGGTCAGTTACACGGTTAGAAATATCAGTATAATTTGGTATACTACTTTCTGTATAAAGTTCTAGGATACGATTTTTCGTATTAAATTGGATGCCTGTACTCATGTTACTGAAGCTTTTGAGCTGTTTGGCTGTTATTGTATAAGTAAATAAGTTGGTTAAAATAGAAATCAATACTGTCAAAATTGTCACACCAACTTTATGAAACAGGTGAATGCTACCTCCATTGAAGATACCAAAGACCGAAGTTCTGATCACCTCGTGAGGTTTCAGACCTTTATATTTTAGTCATTATTTTCAGTGAAATATTTCAAAATCGTTTTAATCTATTTGATTAATTTTTAACAATAACTGAATAATTTTAAAACTTTTATGATGAACCTTGATCTGAAAATTCATCTTTATCAAATGAAAAGCTATGTACATACATTAAAAACGCATTCTTCCTTTGCTATCAAAGACGCAATAAGGAAGTTGTTTTGAACAAAATTTGAAGGCTACGGAGAAGATTTTGTAAAGAAGTTGGAACCATATTTGTTGGATGTTTTTTCTAGGAAGAAGAGCCCACCAATTTCTTTTCGAGCTATTGTAAGTAGAATACTGAGTGGCCGACAGGGAACAGTCTCTTGTTTCTCTTATTGGCGAAGTCACTGTATTTATAGAAAGGTGACCTCACCAGAGATTGAGAATTAAAAGTTCTTCTTGGTATCCTCAGCCTTCGTTCGATTGCAGTAGATACGTTTTCTGATATTTTTCAAACCAAGCCGTCCTTTTTCGTTTGGTAAAAAATTAATCGCTGGTCAAATAAATAGGTAAACTACAAAGCCTTATATTAATTTTAAGGCCTTTCTGATTCCTCCTGAAAATACATTTCTTGCGTCCTTCCTTTTTCCATGGATTGGCAATGTAAAAAGTTACTGAAGATTATTCTGTCTAAGTAAAACTATAATAAATTCAAACAAAGGACAGCGTTGGGTTTTTGACGCCATTCTGTGAAAACTCAACTTCATATCTATAGACTTTCAAAATTCTATTGAAATCAGCAAACAAAATGTTACGTCTCTTTGAAACCACTATTGTCGAGACTACCTCCACGACTTGAAATTTCAAGACGATTTGGGGGATTTAGATCCTGATCCAGAACATTGTCCGACCAAAAAACAAATTAATGAGTAATTTAACATCATGGGTAGTTATAAACAATAAGAATCATTAGAAAAATGAATTTTAATTTCCGAATGAAGGTAAACATTTCTTAAAAAGTGATGTGTCCATATATTTTATTTTCAGTATTTTTAGTTAATATCCCGGGATCCCCGGAAGCTCAGGTGTATCGCTCCCGACTCCAAGCAACCCTCTAGTCGGTATCAAAAATATCGCATTAGACTTAAATAAACCATCTCAGAACTCGCCATATACTATCAGAATTCGATATATTATCTCACAGTCCGACGTACCATTTCCAAATTCCTCATATCTTATTCATGTCAGAATTCGTTATACCATCACAGAATTCAACGTATTTCATGTAATAATTCGAAATATTATGTCAGAATTTGATATATTAATTCGACATATCATCATAAATCATCTCAGAATTTGATATATCCTGTCAGAATTCTTTATACTTATAAAGTTAAAGTTCGTTAAATCACGCCAGAGTTCGATATATCGAAAGAATTGAAATACCATATCAGAATTCGTTATATAATTTTAAAACTAACTTATTAGATTCAAATTTATATATTTCACATCCAAATTATGTATATCATGTAAGAATTTGATTGTGTCTGAATTACAAAAATTTAATTTCAAATTTTGAATTTCATTAAGTTTTAATGTTTTTGGTTAGGTTAAATGAAATGATTTTTGTGTTTTTTAGGGATTAGTACATAGTTAGTGATTCAACAGAAATTTTACAATTCTGAATTTGAATTATGACATTCTTTAAAACTTCTACAATAATTCACAAGCCACTCACTCAACAACAAAATGCACGAGTAAGTGTTACCAAATATGTTTCCAAAACATTTGAGAATATCTCAGTTATATAAATTCTACGTGTGCTGGTTGTGTTAAATAAATTAAGAATGACAAAATTTTTTTAATTAGTTCATTCTTTGTCAAAAATACGTCACTTTATGATAAATCTTAATAGAATTGTTATTTGCGTTAGGCTTCAAAAATATTTAATTTTATAATTAAAATGGTTGATGACCAATAAGTAATAATAACGAATTTGACGTAAATACTGTGTTTTGAAAAATAGATTGATAAGAGTGTATATTAAAAGTAGCTCAATTACTTTTATGTCCTGATTTTAATTTGGCTGGGAATCGAAATAATCAAGCAATCTAATTGGTCGTTGGTACAACAATTACACGTCCCGAAACCTATCTTTAGAGGTATAAAAATCCGTAATCGGTGCACAATTGCAGATTTTGGATTTTGATGGCTGGGAATCGGCTGATCTATAATAAGGTGATTTTCAAAAAAATCGAAATAATCAAGCAATCTAATTGGGCGTTGGTACAACAATTACACGTCCCGAAACCTATCTTTAGAGGTATAAAAATCTGTAATTGGAGCACAATTGCAGATTTTGGATTTTGATGGCTGGGAATCGGTTGATCTATAGTAAGGTGATTTTCAAAAAAATCGAAATAATCAAGCAATCTAATTGGGCGTTGGTACAACAATTACACGTCCCGAAACCTATATTTAGAGGTATAAAAATCCGTAATCGGAGCACAATTGCAGATTTTGAATTTTGATGGCTGGGAATCGACTGATCTATAGTAAGGTGATTTTCAAAAAAATCGAAATAATCAAGCAATCTAATTGGGCGTTGGTACAACAATTACACGTCCCGAAACCTATATTTAGAGGTATAAAAATCCGTAATCGGAGCACAATTGCAGATTTTGAATTTTGATGGCTGGGAATCGGCTGATCTGTAAGGTGATTTTCAAAAAAATTGAAAGAATCAATCAATCTAATTGGGCGTTGGTACAACAATTACACGTCCCGAAACCTACATTTAGAGGTATAAAAATCCGTAATCGGAGCACAATTGCAGATTTTGGATTTTGATGGCTGGGAATCGGCTGATCAGAAAAATTGAAATAATCAACCAATCTAATTGGGCGTTGGTACAACAATTACACGTCCCGAAACATATATTTAGAGGTATAAAAATTCGTAATCGGAGCACAATTGCAGATTTTGGATTTTGATGGCTGGGAATCGGCTGATCTATAGTAAGGTGATTTTCAAAAAAATTTAAATAAGCAACCAATCTAATTGGGCGTTGGTACAACAATTACACGTCCCGAAACCTATCTTTAGAGGTATCAAAATCCGTAATCGGAGCACAATTGCAGATTTTGGATTTTGATGGCTGGGAATCGGCTGATCTATAGTAAGGTGATTTTCAAAAAAATTGAAATAAGCAACCAATCTAATTGGGCGTTGGTACAACAATTACACGTCCCGAAACCTATCTTTAGAGGTATCAAAATCCGTAATCGGAGCACAATTGCAGATTTTGGATTTTGATGGCTGGGAATCGGCTGATCTATAGTAAGGTGATTTTCAAAAAAATTGAAATAAGCAACCAATCTAATTGGGCGTTGGTACAACAATTACACGTCCCGAAACCTATATTTACAGGTATCAAAATCCGTAATCGGAGCACAATTGCAGATTTTGAATTTTGATGGCTGGGAATCGGCTGATCTGTAAGGTGATTTTCAAAAAAATTGAAATAATCAATCAATCTAATTGGGCGTTGGTACAACAATTACACGTCCCGAAACCTATATTTAGAGGTATAAAAATCCGTAATCGGAGCACAATTGCAGATTTTGGATTTTGATGGCTGGGAATCGGCTGATCTATAGTAAGGTGATTTTCAAAAAAATTTAAATAAGCAACCAATCTAATTGGGCGTTGGTACAACAATTACACGTCCCGAAACCTATCTTTAGAGGTATCAAAATCCGTAATTGGAGCACAATTGCAGATTTTGGATTTTGATGGCTGGGAATCGGCTGATCAAAAAAATTGAAATAATCAAGCAATCTAATTGGGCGTTGGTACAACAATTACACGTCCCGAAACCTATCTTTAGAGGTATCAAAATCCGTAATTGGAGCACAATTGCAGATTTTGGATTTTGATGGCTGGGAATCGGCTGATCTGTAAGGTGATTTTCAAAAAAATTGAAATAATCAATCAATCTAATTGGGCGTTGGTACAACAATTACACGTCCCGAAACCTATCTTTAGAGGTATCAAAATCCGTAATTGGAGCACAATTGCAGATTTTGGATTTTGATGGCTGGGAATCGGCTGATCTATGTATAGTAAGGTGATTTTCAAAAAATCGAAATAATCAAGCAATCTAATTGGGCGTTGGTACAACAATTACACGTCCCGAAACCTATCTTTAGAGGTATCAAAATCCGTAATCGGAGCACAATTGCAGATTTTGGATTTTGATGGCTGGGAATCGGCTGATCTATAGTAAGGTGATTTTCAAAAAAATCGAAATAATCAACCAATCTAATTGGGCGTTGGTACAACAATTACACGTCCCGAAACCTATCTTTAGAGGTATCAAAATCCGTAATTGGAGCACAATTGCAGATTTTGGATTTTGATGGCTGGGAATCGGCTGATCTATAGTAAGGTGATTTTCAAAAAAATCGAAATAATCAAGCAATCTAATTGGGCGTTGGTACAACAATTACACGTCCCGAAACCTATCTTTAGAGGTATCAAAATCCGTAATCGGAGCACAATTGCAGATTTTGGATTTTGATGGCTGGGAATCGGCTGATCTATAGTAAGGTGATTTTCAAAAAAATTGAAATAATCAACCAATCTAATTGGGCGTTGGTACAACAATTACACGTCCCGAGACCTATCTTTAGAGGTATAAAAATCCGTAATCGGTGCACAATTGCAGATTTTGGATTTTGATGGCTGGGAATCGGCTGATCTATAGTAAGGTGATTTTCAAAAAAATCGAAATAATCAAGCAATCTAATTGGGCGTTGGTACAACAATTACACGTCCCGAAACCTATCTTTAGACGTATAAAAATCCGTAATTGGAGCACAATTGCAGATTTTGGATTTTGATGGCTGGGAATCGGCTGATCTATAGTAAGGTGATTTTCAAAAAAATTGAAATAATCAACCAATCTAACTGGGCGTTGGTACAACAATTACACGTCCCGAAACCTATCTTTAGAGGTATCAAAATTCGTAATCGGAGCACAATTGCAGATTTTGGATTTTGATGGCTGGGAATCGGCTGATCTATAGTAAGGTGATTTTCAAAAAAATTGAAATAATCAACCAATCTAATTGGGCGTTGGTACAACAATTACACGTCCCGAAACCTATCTTTAGAGGTATAAAAATCCGTAATCGGAGCACAATTGCAGATTTTGGATTTTGATGGCTGGGAATCGGCTGATCTATAGTAAGGTGATTTTCAAAAAAATTGAAATAATCAAGCAATCTAATTGGGCGTTGGTACAACAATTACACGTCCCGAAACCTATCTTTAGACGTATAAAAATCCGTAATTGGAGCACAATTGCAGATTTTGGATTTTGATGGCTGGGAATCGGCTGATCTATAGTAAGGTGATTTTCAAAAAAATTGAAATAATCAACCAATCTAACTGGGCGTTGGTACAACAATTACACGTCCTGAAACCTATCTTTAGAGGTATCAAAATCCGTAATCGGAGCACAATTGCAGATTTTGGATTTTGATGGCTGGGAATCGGCTGATCTATAGTAAGGTGATTTCCAAAAAAATTGAAATAATCAAGCAATCTAATTGGGCGTTGGTACAACAATTACACGTCCCGAAACCTATCTTTAGACGTATAAAAATCCGTAATTGGAGCACAATTGCAGATTTTGGATTTTGATGGCTGGAAATCGGCTGATCTATAGTAAGGTGATTTCCAAAAAAATTGAAATAATCAACCAATCTAACTGGGCGTTGGTACAACAATTACACGTCCCGAAACCTATCTTTAGAGGTATTGTAACGTTTACACCGTTCCAATTGAGGGATAAATTACTTTCATATTTCTGGTTGTAATACAAAGATGTATATACACAAAACAATAATAATAATTAATATTAATTTCGGGGAAGTATTGTATGATTGTAATGTTATTGGAAAAATCGGAATCTGGGCGCTTATGAATAAAATGGAAAAATTGGAAAAAAAAACGAAAAAATGGTCAGTTGGTGGCGAGATCGTGTTCAGTTAAGATCGTATAATATACAATAATTATAATTAAATAGTTAAAAGTTAGAGAAACCATAGAAAGTATGCGTTAAATAAGTTAAATTTAGTCTCTCTCTGAAATTAATTTAAATTTGCAAAATTATTAGTTTGATACCTTTAGTTATTTTTGTATTTTTAAAAAAAATGTGGAAGAAACAAAATAATCATTTGTCAGTGAATACGGTTTGTGTAATTATATTTTCCGTTAAACGCAGTATTCCGTTAAATGCGATCGCGTGATTTTTGTTCCATCGAAAAACGTGTTGTGGGCTAAAATTAAAATAGCACGGACTACCTAAATAGAAAATGGTTTTTTTTAGATGTACTTTTAATCGTACATGAATGTGTTTTAGTTATAGTTATATTTAAGAAAAACAAAATAAACTAAAAATTATTATTAAGTATAAAATATTCCGAATCTAATAATGAGATTCAATTTTTGTGATAAGTGATAACACATAGACTTACAAAATTAAAACGAAAAAAAAAATGTGTTATTTGTGAATTATTATTAACGGAAAACTTTTATGTCAGTAAATTTAAGAACAATAAAATATTTAAAACATAATAAATAATAAAATTTCATAAACCCAAAATTAATTCATTAAGAAATCCCGCCAGAATAATAATAACATTAATACACAGAAAATAATAATATCTTTCAAATCAATAAAAACGGTTAACACTAATGAAAGTTATAAAATTGCACAGTGGTTCCAAATAATATTATAAAAACAAAAACAAAACTGTTCACAATTGTACGAACATTATAAAAACCAAATTTCATGTGAATCAGAAAATTGGAAACTGCTACATTTTCTTATTAGTATGCCACGTATTCAAGTTGGTAGTATAACACCGATTTTAAACTAATAAAAAAAGAAATCATAAAAGCAAATATGACGTCATTACATCACTCAACAACCATCATTAATATGTGACATCAACAAGCAGCTTGGCAGTTCAGTCAGATGAGTTTTTCTGTATTTTACTATATATGTATTTTTATTATCATCATTATTGTTTCCGAAATATTTACATCTCAGCTTTGTTGTTATTTTTCATTGATCAATTAATTACCATTTATATTATTATTATGCATTTTTTTATTCTTGCTTATACTTATTAATTCAGGTGTAGGGTAAATTTAGTAGTTTTGGTACCAATTTTTTTTTCTCTATTTAGTTTTTGGGTAGAAATAAGTTAACCATTGTGAAAAAAAATAATTTTCTATTTGAATTTAATCATGGCAATAAAATTCATTTTGTTTCTTGTAATGTAATTATCGATATGTTCTGAATTGTGTTGAAGAGTTGAGAATGAGGTGGTAAGTTTGCCCAAATGGTAAGTGATACGTGACTGTCTCCTTCCCTGCCTTCAATTCCTTCCCTCCTATGCGGTCTAACAAGGCTGGGCCATACTTCAGGATACCCCACCCCACTCCCTGAGCTTTAGCCGGCAACATCTGACCGCCCTGAAGTCCCTGGCTTGGTATTTTTTTTTTCTGTTAACGTATTGTTTGCAGGTGTCGTCTAAACGGCGATGCAAGCAATTCGTTACAGTATCAAAATCCGTAATCGGAGCACAATTGCAGATTTTGGATTTTGATGGCTAGGAATCGGCTGATCTATAGTAAGGTGATTTTCAAAAAAATCGAAATAATCACGCAATCTAATTGGGCGTTGGTACAACAATTACACGTCCCGAAACCTATCTTTAGAGGTATAAAAATCCGTAATCGGAGCACAATTGCAGATTTTGGATTTTGATGGCTGGGAATCGGCTGATCTATAGTAAGGTGATTTTCAAAAAAATTGAAATAATCAACCAATCTAATTGGGCGTTGGTACAACAATTACACGTCCCGAGACCTATCTTTAGAGGTATAAAAATCCGTAATCGGTGCACAATTGCAGATTTTGGATTTTGATGGCTGGGAATCGGCTGATCTATAGTAAGGTGATTTTCAAAAAAATCGAAATAATCAAGCAATCTAATTGGGCGTTGGTACAACAATTACACGTCCCGAAACCTATCTTTAGAGGTATCAAAATCCGTAATCGGAGCACAATTGCAGATTTTGGATTTTGATGGCTGGGAATCGGCTGATCTATAGTAAGGTGATTTTCAAAAAAATCGAAATAATCAACCAATCTAATTGGGCGTTGGTACAACAATTACACGTCCCGAAACCTATCTTTAGAGGTATCAAAATCCGTAATCGGAGCACAATTGCAGATTTTGGATTTTGATGGCTAGGAATCGGCTGATCTATAGTAAGGTGATTTTCAAAAAAATCGAAATAATCACGCAATCTAATTGGGCGTTGGTACAACAATTACACGTCCCGAAACCTATCTTTAAACGTATAAAAATCCGTAATTGGAGCACAATTGCAGATTTTGGATTTTGATGGCTGGGAATCGGCTGATCTGTAAGGTGATTTTCAAAAAAATTTAAATAACCAAACAATCTAATTGGGCGTTGGTACAACAATTACACGTCCCGAAACCTATCTTTAGAGGTATCAAAATCCGTAATCGGAGCACAATTGCAGATTTTGGATTTTGATGGCTGGGAATCGGCTGATCTATAGTAAGGTGATTTTCAAAAAAATTGAAATAAGCAACCAATCTAATTGGGCGTTGGTACAACAATTACACGTCCCGAAACCTATCTTTAGAGGTATCAAAATCCGTAATCGGAGCACAATTGCAGATTTTGGATTTTGATGGCTGGGAATCGGCTGATCTATAGTAAGGTCATAGACATTCATACTAGATTTCTCATTTCATTATAACTAAAGGAAAAAAACAAAACTTCTGATAATTCCAATGTATCGTGGTGTTGTGTATTTTATAAGGCAATGATTTTAGAATGCGTTGCAAATATAATACGTATATGCAATACATCGATAAAATTTGAATGGAAAATTTTTATTTTTATTTTGTGTTTTTAGTCAAATGAGAGATCTATTATGAATGTCTATGGTAAGGTGATTTTCAAAAAAATTGAAATAAGCAACCAATCTAATTGGGCGTTGGTACAACAATTACACGTCCCGAAACCTATATTTAGAGCTATAAAAATCCGTAATCGTAGCACAATTGCAGATTTTGGATTTTGATGGCTGGGAATCGACTGATCTATAGTAAGGTGATTTTCAAAAAATCGAAATATCAAGCAATCTAATTGGGCGTTGGTACAACAATTACACGTCCCGAAACCTATCTTTAGAGGTATCAAAATCCGTAATCGGAGCACAATTGCAGATTTTGGATTTTGATGGCTGGGAATCGGCTGATCTATAGTAAGGTGATTTTCAAACAAATTGAAATAATCAAACAATCTAATTGGGCGTTGGTACAACAATTACACGTCCCGAGACCTATCTTTAGAGGTATCAAAATCCGTAATCGGAGCATAATTGCAGATTTAAGTATTCCCAAGCATGTTGCAACATTGAAATTTTTTTTTTAAGTTTTCGAATTTGCGAATTTTATAATATCCTCATTATTTATGACGTTTGAGAATAAATATCATATTAGTTTTGAATTTTGAATTTCAAATAATTTGAGAACTTGTTTATGAATTTTATAATATTTCAAAGCTTACAAACATTAAAACAATTTTAATAAATATTTACAGAACCATCGGGATTCAAATGGAACCGATGAAGCTACTGTTACATATACCTCAATTTTAGTCTAACCGATCTAAAAACAGTCATGTCAACGAAATGAAATAATTCATGAAATTTTAACATTTTTGAATTTTAAAAATTGCCTTTAGATTTGTAAAAAGTTTTTTTAAACATAGAAAAAATCTTCATTGCAACACAATAATTTAGCTTTCCTTGAAAATGACGCAAGGACTGAAGGTGTACATAGCTTTATCATAACGATAAAGTAAAATGAACACCGTGTCACCGTGGATTGATCAGTGACCTGGATACCACATACAATTTAACGAGGTCATTAGGTGCAAGAGAAAGTGAAACTTTTTTCGTTTAACGTTTATTCCTTAAGTGTCCAATAAAAAAAATTAAAGTCAGGGACTGCATTAACGGTAAATAGTTTTACCGGGTTTACCGTTCAAATTTATTTACTGAATTACCGGTAAAACATAAAAATTTATCGGTAAATGTCAATAAAAATGTTTTGGTGAAAATTAAAAAGTGCAAATTAACTGTTTATTAATTAAAGAATTATGAGGTACACAGTTTTTTATAACATTGAAAAAATTTGGATTAAGCTCGGATTTTCGAATGCTAAGGTTCCGCAGTTAATTTTTTTTTTTCAAAATTAAATTTCCATTTTTCCAGAATTTTACCAGAGCATGAAAATATAAGTTACCAGAACTTTATATGCTTCCGTATTTTTGACGCAAAAAAATAGAATTGAACTCGGAAAAATTATGCAATTAAACTCAGAAATTAATTTTATTTATGAGTTCTGCGAATTAAAGTCAGAAACTCCATACAAATTTTGCGACTTTAAATCCATTTTTTACGAGTTTAATTTCTGCGACGTTACTTCGCGGAGTCAGTACCTCTTACATGATTTAAGAAAATTGTTAACTGTAAAGGGATATTTTGTCCTAAAATACAAAATATATGTAATCCACACTTTGCTCTATAGACCGGGCGAAAACGATACAAGTTGAAACGTGGCTTTGCACCGTCTGTCCTTTTGTGAGCTTAAGATACTATATGTTTTCACTGTTATGAATCAAGAATTAAATCGATATTAAAAGCCATTATAATAAACCAAATCGTCTGCCTCGCAAATTATATAATCTATGTGGTAAATATAATCTGTCTGTGATATCGGATGAAGGTGTAGATTTATTACAAGATACATAATTTTTCGATAGATTTCATTCAAGTGTCATAAGTTTGGTCAGGGCGGGAAAAATTCATGTATTTTTTTGAAAAATACAAATCATTTGATTTTTGTGATTTATATCCACTTGTTTATTATTTTTTTTAAATTTATTTGATTAAGTAAAGACACGTAAATTTTGAATAATTTAAAAGTTTTTAATTAATAAAATTAAATCATTATTAATTTAGTTTATTTAACCGCTGACTAATGAACACCAATTTAGCCACTTTTTCCACCCGAAGATTGTTTCTTAAATCCGCGTATGTGTTAAACTAAATTTTGAAAATATTCGTTCAACACCAGCGGTGAACATACTGCTTATGCCAATTTGTGGATTTGGCTTACATTATCTTCTGAAATTTCATTATTTTCCTTATATTTAAAAAACAATGCCATGGACGATAAGCTAAACTTTTCTTTAAAAGCTTGGCCAAGTCTTCCGGTCCTCTCTTAGTGCTTATATTCATGGCCAATTTACGAATATTTGCATCAAAGCTAGCTTGTTCTAGGTTTTGCTCGAATACTTTTGCTAATATAGACCAATTCTGTAAGTAGAATTTTAATATGTCGCAGTAAGTATTCCATCGGACTTCCGAAGGCTGTACCAGAGTAGACTTTGGTAAATGGTGATTTCGAAAATATTTTTGTTATTTACAGGTTTACCAATTACGTCTGTAATAATACTTTCATTTTCGGCATCTTCACAAATTTGTTTTATCTTCATGTTGATAGCATTGTCGGTTACCAAACTGACAATTGAAACATTGATGATCGCTTGGGTGAGACATGCCCGATGTATCAAGGATAAATGACTTCGCCATTTTCGGCCATTACACAGGAACACACAACTAGTTATATAATTTCGGAATTTCGGATATTTGACCATCCGTCAAACGCCAGCCAAAGTCACATTTTTAATGCCTAATAATCTGAGAGCAGAAGAGTACTTTTCTCGCAAATCGAATCGTTCATCTTCACATATCTATAGTTTGCGGTTTGGCGGATCACAATCCGGTCATAGCATTTACATCAACTTTTAAATTCTTAATTCTCGACCGTGCTGAATGAAACATTTGTTGCAATAATAAAGCGAGCAACTTTGTGATCCAAATTTTCTTTTTGTGATGTTGCGTTGTTCTAACTATGACAATTTACTTGGACCGGATTTATTTAAACAATTTTGTGAATGCTGCATCGATTATAGGTTGTGATGAGGTGCTGCATAATGTAGCCGGCTTATTATATGTTTCCGTTTCTTCGTCAATAATTTTACATTTTCCAATATGAGCTTTAGTCGTTGCACAATGCCTTGGAAAATCTTGCCACATTTAAGACATTCCGCTTTAAAGTTTTCACTGTTTTCATTACGAATTTTTGTGTAATTTGGCTAATCAGTGTCTTTTTTTGATCCACTAATTTGCTTAATTAATAAGAATTCAGTGTGATAGAATCGTGTGGTGGAATTTTAAGCTGTAAGTAATTCCACTAAAATAAAATTTAAATTTTATTATTTTAGTTTAAATGCTTTACTAAAAAAAACTTGTTTTACTTCTTTTAAAATTTTTCAGCGAAAAAAATGATTTAAGTCACAATTTTTTTAAAAAAACACTGGTTGATTTAAATTATTCCCACCCTGAGTTTGGTATCACCCGAAAATGTCTGCCAGGAACTATGCCTGATTCTAAGAAAATGCCAGACAATATAAAGTCAGTGAAACTCAATTATTCCTAAAAGATTTCAAACCGATGAGGCACGCTAATAAAACCCTTTAGTTGTAACAATTTGATAAATTGCTCCATGCGAAATTTATTTTTTTAAGTTTTTGTTTCGAGTAGAACGTTGGATTATACGATTATATTAATCACTGATTTCGTTATATGCCTATTTACAACAAGTACTGCTCCAAAGTAAGGATTTGAAGAGTACATATATACAGTTTATGTGGTGGTCATTGTAAATATATTTAGGTAGTGTTTGTGTTATATACCTTGAGTGGTCATTTGTGTCTGAGTGGAAGTATACTTTAAAAAAAATGATTATGAGTATATAGAGCAGTGTTCGCAAGTAGTTGGTTAATGGTCTACCAATACAATTATTTCTTTAAAAATTGCATTTTTTTGCGTGCCAAACTAATTCCATGAAATAATTTTGTTTTTATTAAGTATAATATTAAGGATCAGTCAGAATTTTTTCTAGGAATAATATTGAGGATCAGTCAGGATCTGGCTCATAATACGCCAGGTTTTTATTTTTGTTTTTCAACGCAAATTTTTATAGAAAGTGGGAGAATAAAATAATATAATATGAATTTTACTATCTCGGAATCGGGCCCAATATCGTAACCCGTATCAACTGGCGCGCTAAAATTCTGTTATGCGATGATCTGGCATCGTCAACTAAATGGCTAAGTTGGTTTCAGTGTAGAAAGTAAAACGTTTCTGAATTTTAGGTCTGCATACGAATTTCCAGTTCCAAATCTCTTCGCATGAGTTAAATTTTCTTTACAGTATAGTGACAATTAGAAGTTCTGCGAGCATCCGGCAAAATATCTTACATTGCCCTGAAAACTCAGAGGAAGGACAGAAAAATAATAATTTCTATAAAATTTAAATATTTTAAGAAATAAAACTGCAGCCTAAATGATAAGGCCCAAAAAATACTTTAAAACGTGAAACAATAGATTTTATATTATCTAAAATATTTTAGATATAAAATGTCCCAAACAAATTTGGCGACTACCTATAATTATTGATTTAAGATATGAACTATAACATGATGATATGGCAGAAGGAATTCGCCAAAGCCAGAAATCATTAATTTTATATTAGGAACTACTTAAAGAATCTCGACTTTACATATGAAATTTCAGATATAAAATTTGATTGAAATCCATCCAAAAATTTGCTACCTAGTTCTATTTTGAGCTGGAGACGTAGTAAACTGCCTGAATTTGATGTTCATGTAAAAAAAGAAAGTGAAACAATTTTTTGATTAATGGTGGATTCAACGAGAAAAATTTGCTACCCTGTTATCACGAATTGTTGAATTTCGTCATCTTTTTACCTCCTCCAATTTGTTTTTACTTCTTTTACGGTTCTTTCGTTTAAAGAAGTAAAAAAAAAAATTGCAGGGAGTAAAAAAGGTGACGAAATTTCAACAATTCGTGATCACGAGTTAGCAAATTTTTCTCGCTGTACCAACAATATCCCGCAATATTTCTTTAATTTGGCTCTTATTTTATTTAAGAAATCCGACCCCAAATGATATGACCCAAGAAATCCTTCAGAGCGTGAATAATTCGATTTTATATTAGGAACTATTTACAGAATCGGCTTACTAACTTAGTGTACAATATCACTAAAATTTATTACGAGATTCTTTGTATTTATGTATTAAAGAATTCTGGCAATGTTTCATCTAAGAAACACCATTCCGGCTCCAAATGGAGCTTTTGCGATTGTACACCAATTTTTGAAACTTTTCTAGAAGAGATATAACTACAAATATGTTTTCTAGCCAGTGAGTGGTTGTCGCCACTAAACTAATTTATTTCTTTTTTTTTTTCAAGTACGTAACAAATTTCGATTTGTTGACTGCCCTAGTTTTTTTAAGTCAACATTTTCGAGTTTTTCAAACTTATCAGACTTCGTTCATATTTAGTCGTTATAGGCCTGGTCATCTTAGTGACAACAACTTCCATTGGCTATTCTTTTCTTGTAACTAATACCAACGCATATCCTGAACTAAAACTACCTAAGTCAATGAAGAAAAAATCAATAAAAATGTATCGCAATAAAAATTTGTGATGGTTTATTGTGGCTGTTCATTTCTAAATATTTCGGTATCTAACAAAAATAATTTCAAAAGGGTTTAAGACATGAAACGTGTGACAGTAAAATTGTTGAATTTCGACTAAAAGCAGTACCGAATGGAAATTATTCAGAAGTTGCTGAATGAAGTTAACGGCGATCCAGAACTGATCAAACGGGTCATAAATAACTGGTGATAAAAGAGGAGTTTACGAATATGATAGCGAAAGTAAGGCTCAATCGTCTCACCGAAAGCTTCCTAAAGAGCCAAGACCAAAAAAACTCGTTAAGTAGTGTAACATGAGTTCTTAGGTCGTACACTGAAAAAAAAAGCTTTGCGTTATTTACTATTTCGGCTGAGTAAAACGAAATTTTTAAGTATCACAAATCAATTTTAAAGGACACACTGCAGTGTAAAAATTTGCAGAGTATTATTTACAATTCATTGTTGATCATAAAAAACCATGCCGAGTAATTTTTTAAATGATTTGAAATAATGGTTTTACAATATAGCTTAGTAAATTTCAATAAACTGAATGTTAATACAACATGCTGCAACTTAGTTTTTTTTAGATCACATACAAATATCGCAGGTGTTAAATTTCTTTTGAAATGAAATTCACAAAACTTATGTTAAATTTGAAATGCTTTTTATTATACACTCTGAGCTATGTAAAATGTATTTTGGCAGAGTATATTTAATACTATAAGTACATGAAAGTACTGTATGTAAGTACAATAATAATTTGTTGTTGGTAATACACTTATTAGGATTAGTAAGCAAGCTCAATATTTACACATTAACACGTTATATCTTAATAAATGAAATGCAGGACGAGTTTAATTTCAGTTTTTTTTCATAGTAAATTACTAAGGTTTATTTAAATTTATAAATGCTTTTTAAGTCTTACGCTGGGCTTTGTGAACTGTTATTGGCAGTAAGAGAAATGAACCAATCATATTACGTAAATTATATGACAATCTTATGAAAATTTGTATGATTTAGCGTCTGGTTTTATTTTGAGTGTCTAAATCATTAAAAATGAATAGGCATCATTCTGTTTGTGAACTTAAATCTGTACGGTGATATTTTATACAATATAAAAAGTTTAATAAAATAGTTGAGATTGAATACTCCACTACAGGAGTTTGTAGAAATGTTCTACTTATTCTACTAAGTTTTTGTCAATTCAAAGGTAAGTTCGATTTCAATAATATTTATCAATAGTTAAGTGATTAATAAAAGTGATCGGTATTATCTTAAGTGCATATTATTCCCGTATTTTTCATTTTTGTTTATTTTAAGTTTCGCCACGTCCTGGCGGTGAAGCACATATCATTTCAACTTTCTAATGTGAAATTATAAATATTCGAAATGTTAATCCAATTTTTAGTAGTTTCTCAACACATTTTCTTGAATGAAAGCGACGCCTTTACGAGGATATTATATATTTCATACACATGGCGCGTACATAACGTACAAGTAATTGCAAAACTGCACGAGTTTTGGTTTATGTTGAGTAAAATTAACTAAGGCATTTTAAGACTTACACTGCGCAGTGTAAATTGTTATTAGCAGCTATGAACATTCCGGTGTTATATTTTTGTGTATGTTATAGTATATACACAAGCTGTATATGTACATAGTGTACATTGTACATATTTTCAATTATTATCCATGTACAATTATGTAAACTTTTTTCTTATAGAATTCAAATCTTTATAAATAAATTTTATTATCTACAGATTGATGTTGACTTGGTGTAGCTTTGGGGAAAATGTAATAGCACTATTCAACGCCTGACTAACACAGCCTGGAGAAAGATACAATTGGAAAACTATTATGCTTGAAAAAACCGCGGTTTATCTAGGTAAATTAAATATTATTGCCTCAATTTAATTTAAATTACAAAAAGTGCTTATGTGAGTCTAATAAACAATTCTTATTTTTTTGTAGCAGATTCTTTTAGCACAAAACCACTACTTCGGAATTTCATCTTATCAAACTCGGAGAAACACTTAAATAATTCTGCAGAGTCCCGATATAACATCAAGGGTAGCTTTGTCTTGTTTACAGAAGTAGCTGCAGTGACCACAAAAATATACAAAATACATTATATAATTTATATTGTGTAAGCCGCTGTATATAATAGAATTAAAATAAAATCGCTTTATTTATTATATCTTCAAAATGTGTGAATAGTTTTATTTCAAGTGAATTTATATATAGATTTATTTTTTTTATATTTATTTTATTTAGTCTTGGATAAAGCAAAGCTTTTCTATCCCAAATACATACATAATATCTACACAAAATTAAAATTTACTCTTAACAAATTCGAACAATAACACTTTAAATCTAGCAAAAGTTTTAACACTTCTTATCTCCATCGGAACCTGATTCCAACTTGTGAACAAATTAAACAATGGTGAGTTGTTGTAAACATTGGAATGGTTCACCGGCAGTATTATGTTGCTATTTCGAGCTGAACCAATTTTTATTTTATTGTATAAATAAACAGGAACTTGATTAATAACAACTTTATAGAGGAGTAATAATGATCTATAATAAAAAAATTGAGCCATTGTGCAACCAAATAATTCTCTAAACTTGGCAGAGATATGATCATATTTTCTCAATCCGTTGACGTATCTGGCTATGTTGTTCAAAGAAACTTGTAAAATCTCCCTCGAGTTACAATCACAGCTCAAGTAAAGAAATTCACAATACAATACATGCGGAATCACCAATGTTTTAGCTAGTAAAATTCTAACGGTTTTAGGACAAATGTTCTTATGAAGTTTCAATCCATATAATGTAGTGTTGATTTTACTACATACATTGATAATCTGTGAATCCCACGTGAATCTATTATTAATACATATGCCTAAATTATTAACGTGGTTTTGAAATGGAATTATCTTATTATCAATGTAAATATTTGGGATGACTGAAAAATCACGCTTTGAAATGAAGATCGCTTGCGTCTTTGAAATATTCAATGAAATTCCATTAGATTTAGACCAGCCTAATATGTTGGATAAATCATTATTAATTTTATTAAAGATTTCAGAGATATTATCCTTAATGCCCCCGAGGTATACTTGACAATCATCTGCGTACAAATGATATTTTGAGTATTTCAAAACCTGTGGTAGATCATTGATAAATAGGGAGAATAATAACGGCCCAAGTATACTTCCCTGGAAAACCCCGGAAGGAATAAGTTGCGGAGCCGACAACTGATCTTTTATTATGACTTTTTGATATCTGTTCGATAAATAACTATACAAAAGTTTCAGCGCAGTTTTATCAAAGTCAAAAAAAAGCATCAACTTTTGCAACAGTAACATATGATTTAAACTGTCAAAAGCTTTGGAAAAATCAAGCAATACTAATACAACAAAAGAATTACTTCGATCGAGATGATATGCAATATCATCAATAACTTGAAGAAGAACGGTGCTTGTACTATGATTGTTACGGAAACCCGATTGGAACTGTGTTAAATATTTATATTTTTTTATATGATTATTGATTTGATCACGCATGAGAATCTCGAAAACTTTGGATAATACCGAAACCATACTGATTGGTCTAAGATTATCCAACGAATCATTATTTTGTTTCTTTTTAACCGGAATTACTAAATTTGTTTTCCATATATCAGGAAATTCAGACCGCATGATACAATTATTAATTAAATAAGTTAATGGTGATAAAACAAAAGGTAATATCTTCTTTAAAAATTTTAAATTAATTGCATCATGACCAGCTGCGTTAGATTTTATGCTATAAATACTTTTTAGAATATCTAGTTCCATTACACTGGTAACTGAAAACAAATCAGCAGTGACTCTACTTGTAGCATTAAAATCCGGAAGAGGAATGACAACAGACTTGTTGGGTATGCAACAAAAATGGGAATTTACTACAGCATAGATATATGGATGATTATGCTAATCTAAGTAACAATACATGGACAATGTAAATAAATATATATTATTTGATGTATTATATACATATATATATATATATATATATATATATATATATATATATATATATATATATATATATATATATATATATATATATATATATATATATATATATATATATATATATATATATATATATATATATATATATATATATATATATATATATATATATATACATATATATATATATATATATATATATATATATATATATATATATATATATATATATATATATATATATATATATATATATATGGATATATAATTACAATTGCTTAGTACGAATTGCATAAGCTTAGTAAATTTCCCATCGTGAATATTACTCATCGTTTAGTAAACTACACCATGCTCCAAATTTTCGAATGAATTGCTTTCTGATTATCGCCAAGCGCTTACTAAATTATTCTTAATTTACGTAAACTGCAATAGTAAAATTTACTGAGCAGTGCAAATTTTACACGTAACTTTTACTGAGCCCCATTCTGTATTTGCTATTGTCCAGCTCAAATGCAAAGTAATTATCATTTTTTTTTAGCAAATATAGCAAATCTGAAAAATTAAAAATATATGGAAGTTACAAAGCGCAATGTAACATTTGATAAGCTATATATTCAGTATTTGAAAAGCGCTTAGGTGGCGCAAAACTTACCGTTTTTTTATCAATATTTACCACGCTTTTTTTCAAATATCGCAAATCTTTTTTTTCAGTGTACGATCAATAAGGAGGACCTCCAGGAAATTATACGCTGTGATCCGAATGAAACTTCTGGATTTTTGGGGAAGCAACTCATGGCGATTACACCACGATAACACACCTGTCACCTTTCTCTGTTTGTTCCTAAAATTTTGGCCAAACACTACACCGTTATGATGCTGAGCAAACCAAAACTGTGTAACCTTTTCGACCGTCAACAATAAACCAAGCATCCAATATGGCTCAAAATGCCAAGAAACGTCAGGGAAAAGTGTACCAACACAACCAAAAAGCAATTGTGGCAATTGAACTTAAACAACCTGCGATATTGTAAAGTTTGACGATTTTTTGATCAAGCTATGTATTTTATCACCAAGTAAATTTCTTTCGAGCTTTCCGTGTTTAAGAGAGAACAGAGCGCACTGCTTTTAAACAACAATCCGAACTTTTTTTCAGAGAAAAAAGATTGTATTCGGAAAGTATCCGAGCGTGAAAAAAAAACGACACAGAGAAATATATTTTGTCTCGGATAGTAAAAAAAAACGCATATCTGAATTTTGACAGTTAAATTATTTCTCTGGTTACTTCGACATCAAAAAAAAACATACCCAATATAACCAAATTGCTTTCACGGTTTCCCATTTCCCAGCATTTCGATATTTTACTTTATCAAAATTTTAAACGTCTTTTCCATTTTTTGTCAGAATAACTGCAAAAAAAAAACGATTTTTTAAAATTCAAAAATTTTTTGACGTGCCGGAAATAATTTTAAACGTGCCAGGTTTGGCACGCGTGCCACTTATTTGCGATCACTGATATAGAGTATTGACAATGTAAGCGAATTGCTTCTATATGTATTGCAAGTTTGTTTTTCTTGTATGCGGGTTTTTTTTTTTTTTGGTGGTCAGTTCATTTTGGATGGTGAAGCCAGATTCGTATGAAAAAGAGTGCGCGGATTAAATATTAAATCATAATAAATAATAAAATATTATTTAGAGTGCTCATTCGGATTGAAGGCGGTCATCGAAGGATTGAAGGCGGTTTCATTTCTAGTTGAGTGAGTTTTCATGGCATATTTATTTTAAATATGTTTTGTTTTGTATCTATTTGTACCGCTTCACAGTTCCGTTTTTTCTCTGTGGTGTAACATGCTAGTGCTTTGTGTCCTTGTGTGCGCGGTTTGATAAATAAAAACCCCGGTGGGATTTTTACCTTGCGTTCCGGAGGTTTTTTTTTGTGTGCCATCGCGGTATTGGGAACATTGGGGTACAGAGCACCTACGGAAAGGTAACTATTATGAGTCTGGTGCCAAGGAAAAACTAACTAAACGAAAACTAAAACAGCTGCTAATATTTGTTTTATATTTTCGAAAGGAAGCAGCGCTTTGTGTGTTACGTTACGGGAGGTAATTAAGCAGATAATCAATATCACATGACACGGATGAACCTCAAGGCCAAGTGCAGAATTATTCAGCTGACGCGGAACGTTGAAAATTATGAATTTAGAAAATGATTGAATAAAAATCAAACAGAATTCAAAATGTGAAAAATTTTAAAAATTTCGTCTAAAATTTTAATTATTTTAATTTTAAAACAACAAAATTGGATAATTTTGAATAAACGTTTTCCTAAAATCCTCCAATTTTTTTATTATTCTTAATTCGACTGAATGTGGATAAATTTGAGAGCTTTAATTCGTCTAGCGCTGTTGTACATTTATCTATATACATAATGTTACAATTTTAAAATCTCGAAATTTAGCTGAACAGAACGTCTCTATTTACTTAAATTGTAAAATTTTCCAAAATCGTAATTTCTTAAATTCTGAAAATTTTGGTAAGTACCGAGAAAAAATTAGGTAGTTAATAAACTAAAAAGCTTGTTCCAAATGAATGTTTCAGTAAAATTTTTAAATTTTGCATAAATAAGTTTAGACAATTCCTAGATATCATGAATTTAACATTTTTAAATTTTTTTAGAAATTTTAATTAGTATCAGTGCTTAAGAGTTAAGTATTGTATCGCGAAGTTTGTCTAATTCCAACCACTTAATACTAAATTAAACCAAGGTCAGTTTTTTTCAGTAATTACACAGCTGATTGCAAAAGTATGTAGAACAAATTAAAAAAAAATTAACCTTTGATGATCTTTAGCCCAACACTAATAAACTACCTAAACCGGCTAAATACCCGTATAACACATAATGGGACCGGAAGCGTTAAATTAAATTTTTCGAGAAGACAAATTCGGCTTTCACTCGAACAGTTAATCCAACATACAGGTCATCGATTGTATTTAATTTCACTTTCATATTTGATATTTCTAAGAGACCGATTAACATACAAAGCTTCAATATTTTTTTAAGATAAATAAATTAATATAATTTGTCATAACTATTTATACTCACTGTAATCATTTAATTCATCCTGTGTTCCATTGACGGTACCATCAGGTAAAATTTGTAGATAACGAGTTTTTATGTACAGCTGTATTCTCCTCGTTGTTCCGGTAATATGTGATAAATTCGCGGACCGTTCATTACGATCTAATCCAGAATCTTTTCGCCTTTTACGTCGTTGTATTATATTTGAACTATTACTATTATTATTACTATATTTATTATTATTATTAGTTTTATCATTATTTAAATTATTTTTTGTATGCAAACTACGATCTGTCCGTGTTAAACGTAACTTTTTTGTAACACCCAACTTTTCATAATTTTCTGTTGTTGCTTTTAATGATAATATAGATAACTCAGTTGTTGTTTGATTGCGTAAAATATATTCGTTACTATTATACACTGAATCACTATTACTATTATTACTACTACTACTACTACTACTGCTAACACTATTATATATAATACTTTTATTATTTTTAATTACATCTGGGTTATCTAAATTGTCAGGTGATACGGTCGTTGATAACCAAAATTTTTGTATATCAACGGTTGTTACATTTGCCGTATTTTGGTGGCCTATGCTGGGACTTTTATCTGTGTCTATATGATGTACATGTTGCAACACTGTTTCACTTTTATTATTTACGATTCGTGTATCGATTGTTGTGCCAAGATTGTTCATAATTGGTGTTGGCATTGAAGCACAAGTTAATGGACCATATTGACATATGACCATGAGGAGGGCTCCCAGCGTGGCTAGGGCCCTCCATTCAATTTGTTGGGTGCAAGGCATGTACTTAGTGTTATTCTTTTTAAATCTTAAAGCAACAAACACAAAAATTGCTTAAATTTTGCCCCAATATATCAGTTTCGTGTGCGTGCTTGCGAAATTTTTTTTATTTTTTTTTTTGGCCAAGAACGCACCAGATAGTTAACCAATCCAATTTTTTTTTTTTTTTTACAACACGTTTAACATTAAAATCAGGTGCCCATTAATGAGCACCGATGTAATAATTTTATAATATTTTTTCGATCGAGTTCCATAATAAATTTCACTCAAATGTCCACACAACATAAAAAATAAAAATTAATCTCGAATTCACTCAAATTTATTTATAAAAAAACACTCATACACAGACACACTATTCACTTGATATCACTGCGTTATCAAATATAATAAAATATAAACTATTTCGATGATTGTAAGTAAATTTACTATCACACTTCGATTTTTTTTAATACACTAAAAAAAATCGTGTGTAGATAATCTTTACAGATTAGAACGAAAAAAAAAAAAAAAAAATTACTTTTTTTCGTGGGTCATTGGCACATTGGCACACACATCACATACTCAAAATATAATTTTCTCACATCAGAAATTAAAATTAACGATTTTTTTTTTCTTTTACATAACACATTTTTTCGACTCTTCCCTTTCAACAATCAACTTTTAAAAAATAAAAATAAAATCTCGATTGATCTGATTTTCATTCAATAACAAAATAAAAACTCAATTTTTCTTAATTAAACTCAAATTTTTTTTTTTTTTTTATATTCTTAATTAAAATTAATTTTATTTTTTCTTATACACTTTGCACTCAAAAAAAAAAAAAGAAAAACTTAACCGCACACAAAATATAAAATTAACTTTTTCCACTTTTTTTTTTTTCAAAATATAAAATTTAAAAATAAAAAAAAAAATTAATCATCTAGTTTCGACGAATTTTTTCCATATTCCACTAATAAATTTTCTTAATTATTTTTTGTTAATTAACCAAAAAAAAAAAAAAACTCAAATAATTATATCATCATACAAAAAAAAAAAAAAATAAAAATTTATGTAATTCTCTTTAAAAAAAATTAAACACATTTACGTATCGATATTATAGTGAATAAATAGTTTAAAACACACTCGTCAGAGGTTCAACACAGACTGAAATTAAAATCACAGATTAAACCAAATACCAAACCAAAGTTCAAACGTGTATTTGTATAATTTAATCGTCATTTTGGCGCAATTAAAAATAAGCTTTTCGAAAGAGATAGAGAGAGAATTAAATTTAAAGAATGTTTTTGTGATGGTGGAAGCGAGATAAATATATGATTTGGTTATTTCTTTTCTGTTGTGTAGTAGTATTTAAAAATAAAAAAAACAAAAACTTATGAATGAGTTGAGTTGAAAGGGATACATATATAGGTCGATTGGTTTACTCGTTTGATGTTTTGCTAAAGTGTAAGCACGTGTCTTTTGTTTTGTTTGTGATGTGAGAATATTTTGTAAAAAGATTGAAGTGTGATGAATGATTGTTTTGAGTGTGTAATACAAAAAATATTGAAAGCAAAAGGATATTGATTTTATGAATTGAATTCATTGACTCGACCGATTATGTTTAATTTTTACATACTTAAGTATTGTGTCAATTTGCAGATTTTCTGGATCACCATTCATTGGAATGATGTTAAGTACCGTGTCTTTTGTTGAATTTATTTTATAGAATTAAGATGGAAATGGAATATTATGTTATAGTAAGTTATACAGAGATTTTTAGAAACTAGAATTAAAAACTGAATGAAGCATGGGAGGAATCCCATGATATAGACAAAAGAAAACCAAACCTTGCTTCTTGACGATGGAATATTTCGATAGTAGATGATTTCGAAGATCGATTTTATGAAATAAAAGCATATCTAGAATTTCTGACTATACGCTGCGATGCATTGGAAATTTTTACAACGACAAAAAAGTGACAAGTTGTGAGACATGACCTTTAAATACAGAACTATACATCTAAAGTACACAGGTATATTTTGCTTATTCATAAGTAGTGTAAGTTTTATTGTAGTCAAATCGTTATTTATTCAAAGTAAATTGTACCAAGATCCATTTACTGGCCTGAACAGGTAGTTTGATCGTTTCTTTGAAATCAAATCTTAGTCGCAAGAGATTTAAGAAATACCCTCAATAATGCCAAACGAAGTTTGGAATTGTATAGGGCTACTACTAGAGATAAAGCTAAGTAGTGGCATATAAAGCCAGATAGGCCATACTTGTACCAAGATACCCTGAGCACCCCCATTTTCATATCATGGGGATAAAATATTTTTTTTGAAATTTCTCTCCAGACAGTTTCATTCATGTATGTAAATACGTGTTATGGTGAAGTTTGGAATTGTATAGGGCTACTACCAGAGATAAAGCTAAGTAGTGGCATATACAGCCAGATAGGCCATACTAGTACCAAGATACCCTGAGCACCCCCATTTTCATATCATGGGGATAAAATACTTTTTTTGAAATTTCTCTACAGACAGTTTCATTCATGTATGTAAATACGTGTTATGGTGAAGTTTGGAATTGTATAGGGCTACTACCAGAGATAACGCTAAGTAGTGGCATATAAAGCCAGATAGGCCATACTAGTACCAAGATACCCTGAGCACCCCCATTTTCATATCATGGGGATAAAATACTTTTTTTGAAATTTCTCTACAGACAGTTTCATTCATGTATGTAAATACGTGTTATGGTGAAGTTTGGAATTGTATAGGGCTACTACCAGAGATAACGCTAAGTAGTGGCATATACAGCCAGATAGGCCATACTAGTATCAAGATACCCTAAGCATATCATGGGGATAAAATACTTTTTTTGTAATTTCTCTCCAGACAGTTTCATTCATGTATGTTAATACGTGTTATGGTGAAGTTTAGAATTTTATAGGGCTACTATTAGAGATAAAGGTAATTAGTGGCATATACAACCAGATAGGCCATACTTGTACCAAGATACCCTGAGCACCCCCATTTTCATATCATGGGGATAAAATACTTTTTTTGACATTTCTCTCCAGACAGTTTCATTCATGTATGTAAATACGTGTTATGGTGAAATTTGGAATTTTATAGGGCTACTACCAGAGATAAAGCTAAGTAGTGGCATATTTAGCCAGATAGACCATACTAGTACCAAGGTACCCTGAGCACCCCCATTTTCATATCATGGGGATAAAATACTTTTTTTGAAATTTCTCTCCAGACAGTTTCATTCATGTATGTAAATATGTGTTATGGTGAAGTTTGGAATTGTATAGGGCTACTACCAGAGATAAAGCTAAGTAGTGGCATATATAGCCAGATAGGCCTTACTAGTACCAAGATACCCTGAGTACCCCCATTTTCATATCATGGGGATAAAATACTTTTTTTGAAATTTCTCTCCAGACAGTTTCATTCATGTATGTAAATACGTGTTATGGTGAAGTTTGGAATTTTATAGGGCTACTACCAGAGATACAGCTAAGTAGTGGCATATACAGCCAGATAGGCCATACTAGTACCAAGATACCCTAAGTACCCCAATTTTCATATCATGGGGATAAAATACTTTTTTTGAAATTTCTCTCCAGACAGTTTCATTCATGTATGTAAATACGTGTTATGGTGAAGTTTAGAATTTTATAGGGCTACTACTAGAGATAAATGTAATTAGTGGCATATACAGCCAGATAGGCCATACTTGTACCAAGATACCCTGAGCACCCCCATTTTCATATCATGGGGATAAAATACTTTTTTTGTAATTTCTCTCCAGACAGTTTCATTCATGTATGTAAATACGTGTTATGGTGAAATTTGGAATTTTATAGGGCTACTACCAGAGATAAAGCTAAGTAGTGGCATATTTAGCCAGATAGACCATACTAGTACCAAGGTACCCTGAGCACCCCCATTTTCATATCATGGGGATAAAATACTTTTTTTGAAATTTCTCTCCAGACAGTTTCATTCATGTATGTAAATATGTGTTATGGTGAAGTTTGGAATTGCATAGGGCTACTACCAGAGATAAAGCTAAGTAGTGATATATATAGCCAGATAGGCCTTACTAGTACCAAGATACCCTGAGCACCCCCATTTTCATATCATGGGGATAAAATCCTTTTTTTGAAATTTCTCTCCAGACAGTTTCATTCATGAATGTAAATACGTGTTATGGTGAAGTTTGGAATTTTATAGGGCTACTACCAGAGATAAAGCTAAGTAGTGGCATATATAGCCAGATAGGCCTTACTAGTGCCAAGATACCCTGAGCACCCCCATTTTCATATCATGGGGATAAAATACTTTTTTTGAAATTTCTCTCCAGACAGTTTCATTCATGTATGTAAATATGTGTTATGGTGAAGTTTGGAATTGTATAGGGCTACTACCAGAGATAGAGCTAAGTAGTGGCATATATAGCCAGATAGGCCTTACTAGTACCAAGATACCCTGAGTACCGCCATTTTCATATCATGGGGATAAAATACTTTTTTTGAAATTTCTCTCCAGACAGTTTCATTCATGAATGTAAATACGTGTTATGGTGAAGTTTGGAATTTTATAGGGCTACTACCAGAGATAAAGCTAAGTAGTGGCATATACAGTCAGATAAGCCATACTTGTACCAAGATACCCTAAGTACCCCAATTTTCATATCATGGGGATAAAATACTTTTTTTGAAATTTCTCTCCAGACAGTTTCATTCATGTATGTAAATACGTGTTATGGTGAAGTTTAGAATTTTATAGGGCTACTACTAGAGATAAATGTAATTAGTGGCATATACAGCCAGATAGGCCATACTTGTACCAAGATACCCTGAGCACCCCCATTTTCATATCATGGGGATAAAATACTTTTTTTGTAATTTCTCTCCAGACAGTTTCATTCATGTATGTAAATATGTGTTATGGTGAAGTTTGGAATTTTATAGGGCTACTACCAGAGATAAAGCTAAGTAGTGGCATATACAGCCAGATAGGCCATACTAGTACCAAGATACCCTGAGCACCCCCATTTTCATATCATGGGGATAAAATACTTTTTTTGAAATTTCTCTCCAGACAGTTTCCAGAGATAAAGCTAAGTAGTGGCATATATAGCCAGATAGGCCTTACTAGAGCCAAGATACCCTGAGTACCCCCATTTTCATATCATGGGGATAAAATAATTTTTTTGAAATTTCTCTCCAGACAGTTTCATTCATGTATGTAAATACGTGTTATAGTGAAGTTTAGAATTTTATAGGGCTACTACTAGAGATAAAGGTAAGTAGTGGCATATACAGCCAGATAGGCCACACTAGTACCAAGATACCCTGAGTACCCCCATTTTCATATCATGGGGATAAAATACTTTTTTTGAAATTTCTCTCCAGACAGTTTCATTCATGTATGTAAATATGTGTTATGGTGAAGTTTGGAATTGCATAGGGCTACTACCAGAGATAAAGCTAAGTAGTGATATATACAGCCAGATAGGCCATACTAGTACCAAGATACCCTGAGCACCCCCATTTTCATATCATGGGGATAAAATCCTTTTTTTGAAATTTCTCTCCAGACAGTTTCATTCATGAATGTAAATACGTGTTATGGTGAAGTTTGGAATTTTATAGGGCTACTACCAGAGATAAAGCTAAGTAGTGGCATATATAGCCAGATAGGCCTTACTAGTGCCAAGATACCCTGAGCACCCCCATTTTCATATCATGGGGATAAAATACTTTTTTTGAAATTTCTCTCCAGACAGTTTCATTCATGAATGTAAATACGTGTTATGGTGAAGTTTGGAATTTTATAGGGCTACTACTAGAGATAAAGGTAAGTAGTGGCATATACAACCAGATAGGCCATACTTGTACCAAGATACCCTAAGTACCCCCATTTTCATATCATGGGGATAAAATACTTTTTTTGAAATTTCTCTCCAGACAGTTTCCAGAGATAAAGCTAAGTAGTGGCATATATAGCCAGATAGGCCTTACTAGAGCCAAGATACCCTGAGTACCCCCATTTTCATATCATGGGGATAAAATAATTTTTTTGAAATTTCTCTCCAGACAGTTTCATTCATGTATGTAAATACGTGTTATAGTGAAGTTTAGAATTTTATAGGGCTACTACTAGAGATAAAGGTAAGTAGTGGCATATACAGCCAGATAGGCCACACTAGTACCAAGATACCCTGAGTACCCCCATTTTCATATCATGGGGATAAAATACTTTTTTTGAAATTTCTCTCCAGACAGTTTCATTCATGTATGTAAATATGTGTTATGGTGAAGTTTGGAATTGCATAGGGCTACTACCAGAGATAAAGCTAAGTAGTGATATATACAGCCAGATAGGCCATACTAGTACCAAGATACCCTGAGCACCCCCATTTTCATATCATGGGGATAAAATACTTTTTTTGAAATTTCTCTCCAGACAGTTTCATTCATGTATGTAAATATGTGTTATGGTGAAGTTTGGAATTGTATAGGGATTCTACCAGAGATAAAGCTAAGTAGTGGCTTATATAGCCAGATAGGCTTTACTAGTACCAAGATACCCTGAGTACCCCCATTTTCATATCATGGGGATAAAATACTTTTTTTGAAATTTCTCTCCAGACAGTTTCATTCATGAATGTAAATATGTGTTATGGTGAAGTTTGGAATTGCATAGGGCTACTACCAGAGATAAAGCTAAGTAGTGATATATACAGCCAGATAGGCCATACTAGTACCAAGATACCCTGAGCACCCCCATTTTCATATCATGGGGATAAAATACTTTTTTTGAAATTTCTCTCCAGACAGTTTCATTCATGTATGTAAATACGTGTTATGGTGAAGTTTGGAATTTTATAGGACTACTACCAGAGATAAAGCTAAGTAGTGGCATATACAGCCAGATAAGCCATACTTGTACCAAGATACCCTGAGTACCCCAATTTTCATATCATGGGGATAAAATACTTTTTTTGAAATTTCTCTCCAGACAGTTTCATTCATGTATGTAAATACGTGTTATGGTGAAGTTTGGAATTTTATAGGGCTACTACCAGAGATAAAGCTAAGTAGTGGCATATACAGCCAGATAGGCTATACTAGTACCAAGATACCCTGAGCACCCCCATTTCCATATCATGGGGATAAAATACTTTTTTTGAAATTTCGCTCCAGACAGTTTCATTCATGTATGTAAATACGTGTTATGGTGAAGTTTGGAATTTTATAGGGCTACTACCAGAAATAAAGCTAAGTAGTGGCATATACAGCCAGATAAGCCATACTTGTACCAAGATACCCTGAGTACCCCAATTTTCATATCATGGGGATAAAATACTTTTTTTGAAATTTCTCTCCAGACAGTTTCATTCATGAATGTAAATATGTGTTATGGTGAAGTTTGGAATTGCATAGGGCTACTACCAGAGATAAAGCTAAGTAGTGATATATACAGCCAGATAGGCCATACTAGTACCAAGATACCCTGAGCACCCCCATTTTCATATCATGGGGATAAAATACTTTTTTTGAAATTTCTCTCCAGACAGTTTCATTCATGTATGTAAATACGTGTTATGGTGAAGTTTGGAATTTTATAGGGCTACTACCAGAGATAAAGCTAAGTAGTTGCATATACAGCCAGATAGGCTATACTAGTACCAAGATACCCTGAGCACCCCCATTTTCATATCATGGGGATAAAATACTTTTTTGAAATTTCTCTCCAGGCAGTTTCATTCGTGTATGTAAATACGTGTTATGGTGAAGTTTGGAATTTTATAGGACTACTACCAGAGATAAAGCTAAGTAGTGGCATATACAGCCAGATAAGCCATACTTGTACCAAGATACCCTGAGTACCCCAATTTTCATATCATGGGGATAAAATACTTTTTTTGAAATTTCTCTCCAGACAGTTTCATTCATACATGTAACTACATGGTATGGTGAAGTTTGGAATTTTATAGGGCTACTACTAGAGATAAAGCTAAGTAGTGGCATATACAGCCAGATAGGCCATACTTGTACCAAGATACTCTGAGCACCCCATTTTCATATCATGGGGATAAAATACTTTTTTTGAAATTTCCCTCCAGACAGTTTCATTCATGTATGTAAATACGTGTTATGGTGAAGTTTGGAATTGTATAGGGCTACTACCAGAGATAAAGCTAAATAGTGGCATATACAGCCAGATAGGCCATACTTGTACTAAGATACCCTGAGCACCCCCATTTTCATATCATGGGGATAAAATACTTTTTTTGAAATTTCTCTCCAGACAGTTTCATTCATGTATGTAAATATGTGTTACGGTGAAGTTTGGAATTTTATAGGGCTACTACCAGAGATAAAGCTAAGTAGTGGCATATACAGCCAGATAGGCCATACTTGTACTAAGATACCCTGAGCACCCCCATTTTCATATCATGGGGATAAAATACTTTTTTTGAAATTTCTCTCCAGACAGTTTCATTCATGTATGTAAATATGTGTTATACGGTGAAGTTTGGAATTTTATAGGGCTACTACCAGAGATAAAGCTAAGTAGTGGCATATACAGCCAGATAGGCCATACTAGTCCTAAGATACCCTGAGCACCCCCATTTTCATATCATGGGGATAAAATACTTTTTTTGTAATTTCTCTCCAGACAGTTTCATTCATGTATGTAAATACGTGTTATGGTGAAGTTTGGAATTTTATAGGGCTACTACTAGAGATAAAGCTAAGTAGTGGCATATACAGCCAGATAGGCCATACTTGTACCAAGATACCCTAAGCACCCCCATTTTCATATCATGGGGATAAAATACTTTTCTTGAAATTTCTCTCCAGACAGTTTCATTCATGTATGTAAATACGTGTTATGGTGAAGTTTGGAATTTTATAGGGCTACTACCAGAGATAAAGCTAAGTAGTGGCATATACAGCCAGATAGGCCATACTAGTCCTAAGATACCCTGAGCACCCCCATTTTCATATCATGGGGATAAAATACTTTTTTTGTAATTTCTCTCCAGACAGTTTCATTCATGTATGTAAATACGTGTTATGGTGAAGTTTGGAATTTTATAGGGCTACTACTAGAGATAAAGCTAAGTAGTGGCATATACAGCCAGATAGGCCATACTTGTACCAAGATACCCTAAGCACCCCCATTTTCATATCATGGGGATAAAATACTTTTCTTGAAATTTCTCTCCAGACAGTTTCATTCATGTATGTAAATACGTGTTATGGTGAAGTTTGGAATTTTATAGGGCTACTACCAGAGATAAAGCTAAGTAGTGGCATATACAGCCAGATAGGCCATACTAGTACCAAGATACCCTGAACACACCCATTTTCATATCATGGGGATAAAATACTTTTTTTGAAATTTCTCTCCAGACAGTTTCATTCATGTATGTAAATATGTGTTACGGTGAAGTTTGGAATTTTATAGGGCTACTACCAGAGATAAAGCTAAGTAGTGGCATATACAGCCAGATAGGCCATACTAGTCCTAAGATACCCTGAGCACCCCCATTTTCATATCATGGGGATAAAATACTTTTTTTGAAATTTCTCTCCAGACAGTTTCATTCATGTATGTAAATATGTGTTACGGTGAAGTTTGGAATTTTATAGGGCTACTACCAGAGATAAAGCTAAGTAGTGGCATATACAGCCAGATAGGCCATACTTGTACTAAGATACCCTGAGCACCCCCATTTTCATATCATGGGGATAAAATACTTTTTTTGAAATTTCCCTCCAGACAGTTTCATTCATGTATGTAAATACGTGTTATGGTGAAGTTTGGAATTGTATAGGGCTACTACCAGAGATAAAGCTAAGTAGTGGCATATACAGCCAGATAGGCCATACTTGTACCAAGATACCTAAAGCACCCCCATTCTCATATCATGGGGATAAAATACTTTTTTTGAAATTTCTCTCCAGACAGTTTCATTCATGTATGTAAATACGTGTTATGGTGAAGTTTGGAATTTTATAGGGCTACTACCAGAGATAAAGCTAAGTAGTGGCATATACAGCCAGATAGGCCATACTTGTACCAAGTATCATGGGGATAAAATACTTTTTTTGAAATTTCTCTCCAGATAGTTTCATTCATGTATGTAAATACGTGTTATGGTGAAGTTTGGAATTGTATAGGGCTACTACCAGAGTTAAAGCTAAGTAGTGGCATATACAGCCAGATAGGCCATACTAGTACCAAGATACCTTGAACACATCCATTTTCATATCATGGGGATAAAATACTTTTTTTGAAATTTCCCTCCAGACAGTTTCATTCATGTATGTAAATACGTGTTATGGTGAAGTTTGGAATTTTATAGGGCTACTACCAGAGATAAAGCTAAGTAGTGGCATATACAGCCAGATAGGCCATACTTGTACCAAGTATCATGGGGATAAAATACTTTTTTTGAAATTTCTCTCCAGATAGTTTCATTCATGTATGTAAATACGTGTTATGGTGAAGTTTGGAATTTTATAGGGCTATTACCAGAGATAAAGCTAAGTAGCGGCATATACAGCCAGATAGGCCATACTAGTCCTAAGATACCCTGAGCACCCCCATTTTCATATCATGGGGATAAAATACTTTTTTTGAAATTTCCCTCCAGACAGTTTCATTCATGTATGTAAATACGTGTTATGGTGAAGTTTGGAATTGTATAGGGCTACTACCAGAGTTAAAGCTAAATAGTGGCATATACAGCCAGATAGGCCATACTTGTACCAAGATACCCTAAGCACCCCCATTCTCATATCATGGGGATAAAATACTTTTTTTGAAATTTCTCTCCAGACAGTTTCATTCATGTATGTAAATACGTGTTATGGTGAAGTTTGGAATTTTATAGGGCTACTACCAGAGATAAAGCTAAGTAGTGGCATATACAGCCAGATAGGCCATACTTGTACCAAGTATCATGGGGATAAAATACTTTTTTTGAAATTTCTCTCCAGACAGTTTCATTCATGTATGTAAATACGTGTTATGGTGAAGTTTGGAATTGTATAGGGCTACTACCAGAGATAAAGCTAAGTAGTGGCATATACAGCCAGATAGGCCATACTTGTACCAAGATACCCTGAGCACCCCCATTTTCATATCATGGGGATAAAATACTTTTTTTGTAATTTCTCTCCAGACAGTTTCATTCATGTATGTAAATACGTGTTATGGTGAAGTTTGGAATTTTATAGGGCAACTACCAGAGATAAAGCTAAGTAGTGGCATATACAGCCAGATAGGCCATACTTGTACCAAGATACCCTAAGCACCCCCATTCTCATATCATGGGGATAAAATACTTTTTTTGAAATTTCCCTCCAGACAGTTTCATTCATGTATGTAAATACGTGTTATGGTGAAGTTTGGAATTATATAGGGCTACTACCAGAGTTAAAGCTAAATAGTGGCATATACAGCCAGATAGGCCATACTTGTACCAAGATAGCCTAAGCACCCCCATTCTCATATCATGGGGATAAAATACTTTTTTTGAAATTTCTCTCCAGACAGTTTCATTCATGTATGTAAATACGTGTTATGGTGAAGTTTGGAATTTTATAGGGCTACTACCAGAGATAAAGCTAAGTAGTGGCATATACAGCCAGATAGGCCATACTAGTACCAAGATACCCTGAACACATCCATTTTCATATCATGGGGATAAAATACTTTTTTTGAAATTTCTCTCCAGACAGTTTCATTCATGTATGTAAATACGTGTTATGGTGAAGTTTGGAATTTTATAGGGCTACTACCAGAGATAAAGCTAAGTAGCGGCATATACAGCCAGATAGGCCATACTAGTCCTAAGATACCCTGAGCACCCCCATTTTCATATCATGGGGATAAAATACTTTTTTTGAAATTTCCCTCCAGACAGTTTCATTCATGTATGTAAATACGTGTTATGGTGAAGTTTGGAATTGTATAGGGCTACTACCAGAGTTAAAGCTAAATAGTGGCATATACAGCCAGATAGGCCATACTTGTACCAAGATACCCTAAGCACCCCCATTCTCATATCATGGGGATAAAATACTTTTTTTGAAATTTCTCTCCAGACAGTTTCATTCATGTATGTTAATACGTGTTATGGTGAAGTTTGGAATTTTATAGGGCTACTACCAGAGATAAAGCTAAGTAGTGGCATATACAGCCAGATAGGCCATACTAGTACCAAGATACCCTGAACACATCCATTTTCATATCATGGGGATAAAATACTTTTTTTGAAATTTCTCTCCAGACAGTTTCATTCATGTATGTAAATACGTGTTATAGTGAAGTTTGGAATTTTATAGGGCTACTACCAGAGATAAAGCTAAGTAGTGGCATATACAGCCAGATAGGCCATACTTGTACCAAGTATCATGGGGATAAAATACTTTTTTTGAAATTTCTCTCCAGACAGTTTCATTCATGTATGTAAATACGTGTTATGGTGAAGTTTGGAATTGTATAGGGCTACTACCAGAGATAAAGCTAAGTAGTGGCATATACAGCCAGATAGGCCATACTTGTACCAAGATACCCTGATCACCCCCATTTTCATATCATGGGGATAAAATACTTTTTTTGTAATTTCTCTCCAGACAGTTTCATTCATGTATGTAAATACGTGTTATGGTGAAGTTTGGAATTTTATAGGGATACTACCAGAGATAAAGCTAAGTAGTGGCATATACAGCCAGATAGGCCATACTTGTACCAAGTATCATGGGGATAAAATACTTTTTTTGAAATTTCTCTCCAGACAGTTTCATTCATGTATGTAAATACGTGTTATGGTGAAGTTTGGAATTTTATAGGGCTACTACCAGAGATAAAGCTAAGTAGCGGCATATACAGCCAGATAGGCCATACTAGTCCTAAGATACCCTGAGCACCCCCATTTTCATATCATGGGGATAAAATACTTTTTTTGAAATTTCTCTCCAGACAGTTTCATTCATGTATGTAAATACGTGTTATGGTGAAGTTTGGAATTTTATAGGGCTACTACCAGAGATAAAGCTAAGTAGCGGCATATACAGCCAGATAGGTCATACTTGTACCAAGATACCCTGAGCACCCCCATTTTCATATCATGGGGATAAAATACTTTTTTTGAAATTTCTCTCCAGACAGTTTCATTCATGTATGTAAATACGTGTTATGGTGAAGTTTGGAATTTTATAGGGCTACTACCAGAGATAAAGCTAAGTAGCGGCATATACAGCCAGATAGGCCATACTAGTCCTAAGATACCCTGAGCACCCCCATTTTCATATCATGGGGATAAAATACTTTTTTTGAAATTTCTCTCCAGACAGTTTCATTCATGTATGTAAATACGTGTTATGGTGAAGTTTGGAATTTTATAGGGCTACTACCAGAGATAAAGCTAAGTAGCGGCATATACAGCCAGATAGGCCATACTTGTACCAAGATACCCTGAGCACCCCCATTTTCATATCATGGGGATAAAATAATTTTTTGAAATTTCTCTCCAGACAGTTTCATTCATGTATGTAAATTCGTGTTGTGGTGAAGTTTGGAATTGTATAGGGCTACTACCAGAGATAAAGCTAAGTAGTGGCATATACAGCCAGATAGGCCATACTAGTACCAAGATACCCTGAGCACTCCCATTTTCATATCATGGGGATAAAATAATTTTTTGAAATTTCTCTCCAGACAGTTTCATTCATGTATGTAAATACGTGTTATGGTGAAGTTTGGAATTGTATAGGGCTACTACCAGAGATAAAGCTAAGTAGTGGCATATACAACCAGATAGATACTAGTACTAGGATACTCTGTACACCTCAATTTTGCGCGACCGCTGAGGTACCGAGTTATCGATTTTATAACTAAAAACACTAAAATGTTTGTGTGTCTTATGTGTCTTCCCAAAATTTCCACAGATTCATCAATTAATCAGCATTAATTGTTCGCCAACAAAATTATTTTCCGATGATCTTCAGTGGATCGTGCAGTATGGAGAGACCAATAGAGTTATAGTTCGTGTTGCAGGACGGAGAAAAGCAAATTAAAACTGCAAGTTTGACACAAAATATCCTGTGATATTATCACAGTATTACGCATTTTCGAATCTCATAATCTATAAGCACCATCGTGAAAACTTTCACCAAGGACTAACGCTACTCACAAAATATCATCCGCCAGAAATTTTGGAATTTTGGCCGCGCAATGCAATAAGATTCTATGTTCAAAAATGCATCTTGTTTTTTAAAAGTAGGCTGCTGAAACATCAACAGCTTATATAGCAGATTTACCAAAGTAATAAGTAACTGCGGGGCGACCATCTCTCAATACAGGAGTCAACTATGCAGACCCTTTGTATATTAAAGACGGAAATAGTCCTGTTTATATATATATGTTTGTCAATAAAACAGTCCTTTTTGAGCTTATGTTTGTTAGAACTTCCCCATGATTAATTCGTTTGGCACACACACTATATGGAAATTGAACTTTTATTTTTATTGTTTTTTATCGACATACATATTTAATTTTTAATGGTTTAATTAATTAATTAAAATTAAATCTATAGCACAATTTCATAAACATTATTAGGTATTTTTGTGTTAGGCTTTTTCGACAATCGATTTATTATTGACAATTGATTTAGTAAATTTTCGATGTGTATCATACAATGTTCGAAAATTGAATCAAATCTGCAAAGAAACCACCGAGTTCCTTTCTTATTGGCCAGTTTCCGGAAATCATTTTATAATCCCATTTCCGTTGACTAAGTTTCTTCCTAATTCACATTATGCCAACTCTTATTCTAAATATTAGTGTAGAATTTTATTTTCATTAAACAAATCGAATTCATAATCGGCAAATAAATAGCCAAGTTCCTTCCGAATGAAATTGGGCAGACAAATATTTAATTCTCCAGTAGTCAACATTTTAACTGAAGATTGCCTTTCCTTTTTGTTGAATTGATGGCATACAAAATCGAAAATCGTGTCCTTTTACCATAGTCAACAATATAATGTACACACCTCCTATTCGCACCCTTTTAAATTAAATATGTTGTTATTTAAAATCATAAATTGTATTTTTATTTATTTTTAAAATATGACTTTTAATTTTTTTTTGTTGAAAATCATTGTAATTTTTGTCGCCCCCAAATTCTTTAATAAAACTTTAAAAGATTTAAAGATTTTATTTTTCATCCCTTTAATATTCATCTCTATTTATAGGAGTATATATAGGTTATTAAAAGCAATCATCACAACCCTTTGGTTTTTGTTTATATACCTATGCCGAAAAAAAGGAAAAGATTTTGTGTATTGATAATTGTGTCCTATTTGATGTAAAGAGGGATCACTGTTTATTACGCTTGTTAAAATGATTTTTAATATAATTGCTGGGATATGAGTGAGTGGAGAGTGTGACAAGAGTCAAATCACTAAATAAAGTTAATTTGTGTAGCAAGCGTAAAATTACGGAATCGTCTTATACCCTTATGACAATTTACAGTAATACGGTTATATTGTAATATAAGGGACAATGTGTTAGGCGAGCTAGATCAGACAAGAGATTAATCAATTTGTAGGGAGTGTTTTGTAGAGGAAGGATCGAAGATGTGTCTCTTTGATAACGTCATGCATATAATAATAAATACCAATAATTATGTCTGACATATTATTGATTACAATTCGAGTATTTTTGAGTTTTTTTGTTTATAAAATCTTGTCTATAGGTAAAACACTGAATACAATTAAACAAAATACGCGATTATTTATTATAACATTTAACCAATTAAATATTTAAATCATTTAAGTCATCACAGATGTGAATTTGAATGTGTGGGCTGGTCGTTTTTTTTTTTGTAAACATAAGTATGTCTCTACACAATACTACACGTACATGTGATTGAATTTTTATGTTTATAAATGTTTATTATGTGGACGGAAGATTATAATTTGTAACGCTGTTTGTTTGGTTTTTTTTCGTGTTGACCACCCAGCGGTGACATGTTCATTTTTACTCGCGATTACTAATTCATTTGAAAAATTAATTTTTAAATTAAAACGTTTTTGTTTTATGGAATATTATTTTTAAATTGTGTTACAAATAAAGCATAATATTTTAACAAATTGATTCGAATAAATTAGATTGGCATCGTAAAACTGAGAATAATGTTTTGATTCTGTGAACGCGATTGATGGGTATATAAATAAGAAATTTTATTTTATTTTCTCGAGAAATATGTTGAATGTGTTGAAAGAATTTTTTTTTGTCTTTTTGCTTCAATTTTTTACAATAAGTAAGTTTTTTTTGGTTTTGGAGGCGATTTCAACGTAAAAATATGCTGCAAGAAAGATTGTTGTGCCTTCTCAAGTTCCGGAACCATTACACACTACCTTCAAATATAACCATTGTTGCCATCGTCAGTGAATAGTTAGTGATTTACATATTTACGTGGTAGTAGTAAAAAAGACAAATATTTGCTCATATTCCAGAAATTAATCGTACGTGTCAAGTTACTTCATAATTGGTTAAGAATTAGCCAAATTGTGAAGTATTCAAAAATCTAGTGTTCATCAATGTTTTCCTTAAGTTGATTTTTCTGAATTTCTTATGCAATATATTTGTATTTTGATTATCGCAATATTTCCTGCCTTGCCTAAAATATCCCTTCCACATTGCGGGAATCTATTGTGAGTTAGTTTATTCCTAGACTAAATTAAAATAGGTTAGCGCAATATTATAACTGAAACTAAAAATATTCAGTCCTGTTTGCCTAGATTTGGAAAAATCTGTTTGTTATTCCTATAGATTTGATCCTAGACTAACTCAAAGTATGTTTATTATCAGAGAATATGAATTATGAATATAAATACGTAATTACTTTTTAAATGCATATATTTGTTTATATTCTAGTGATAATGATTTGGGCCCAGTATAATTAATTCCAGATGAGTTCCGAATATTTTTATTCCTTTCGTTTTAACGTATGTGGAGGTGGAAAAGAGCTTTTCAAAATAAGCATAAAATAGGCATTGCTTACTGATGACGACAAACGCTTAAATTTTAACATTTTAAAAAGTTTCATTATTGCTCTATTCATTGCAAATGCTGAAATAATTTTTTTTTGATTGAGGCAAATAAAAATTATTTTAATAATTGTTAATAGCAAAATCCCATCAGAGTTTAAAGAATTTAGAGAATTTATGAAATTTAAATAATTTAAAGAAATTAGGTAATTTTTAGAAGCAGCAAATTGGAATTTTTACTAAAAAATTGAGTTTGTTGAAGTTATAGAACTTACAAAGTTGAAACAGTTTATATAATTTATGGAATCTATAAAATTTATAGACATATCAGAATTTGTAGAATTTAAACAATTTACTGACATTAGAATTTAAAAATTTACAGACTTCTTAGGAATAATAGAATTGATAGAATTTATAATTTATAGACAATATACAACTTATTGAATTTACAAAATTTGTAGAATTTAAAGAATTTACAAAGTTGATAAAATTCAGAAAATTTAGCAAATTTAGAAAATTCATACAATTTATAGAATATAAATTAGAAAATTTCTACAAAAAGTTTGAGTTTTTTGTATTTATGAAACTGGCACAGTTGAAACAATTTATATAACTCATAGAATCTATAAAACTTAAAAAATTTATAAAATTTTAAAATCTTTAAGATTTGATATTCTTCGAAATTTCGTAGAAATTTTTGGGTTTATAGACTTACCAGAATTTATAAAATTTATTGGATTTATAGGATTGAAAGAGCTCACTTGTATTTAAAAATTTAGAGAATTTATTTTCAACATTAGTAGAATTCAAAGAATTTAGGAAAAAAAAATTAGTTTGTAGAATTTGTATAATTGACTGAGTTCAAACAATTTTAGAACTTAGAAAATCAACAAAATTTAAAGAATTTATAAAATTCAGAAAATTTGTAAAATTATAATGTTTCTAGAATTAGTAGAATTTATATTATTTAAAAAAGTAGAGTTGACAGAATTTAGAAAATTTAAAAAGTTCATACAATTTATAGAATTTATAGAAATTAGGGAATTTCTAGAACAAAAAGTTTAAAACTTTTACAAAAAAATATTGAATTTATTGAATTTATAGAAATAACAGAGTAAAAATAAGCTATTGAATTCAAATTTAAAGAATTTATAAAATTTTTAGATTTTTAAGTTTCGTTATATTCTTTTGTAAAATTTATATATATATATATATATATTTAGGACTTCAGAATTTATACAATTTATGGAATTTTTATTATTTACAGAATTAAAAGATCTTACTATCATTTTACACTTTAGAATTTAAAGAATTTACAGAATATATAAAATGTATACAATTATTGAATATATTGAATTTTCAAATTATTTTGTAGAATTCAATGAATTTATAAAATTTATAGGATTAGGGAATTTGAGAAAATAAATTTTAGTTTGTAGAATTTACAGAACTAACAGAATTAATACAGTTTTAGAACTAATTGAATCAACAAAATTTAAAGAATTATAAAATTTAGAAGATTAAAAAATTTAGAATTTCAAAAATTTTATAGAGTTAACAGAATTTAGATAATTTGAAAAAAATTTACAAGCCTTGTTAAATTTTATAAAATATATCGAATATTAGTTTATAGAGCTTGATATTGTTTACAGAATTTTAAGGAGTTACTGGATTTTCAGGCTTTATACATTTTACAGAATTTATAAGATTTATAGAATTCATAGGGTTTAAAAAATTTATAGTATGTCAAGATTTTATAGAATTTAGAGAAATATTGATATTTTCAGAATTTATCGAATTTATTGCATTTATAAAATTTGAAGAATTCAAAGAATATAAAGAATTTACAGAAATTATTAAATTAAAAAAAAAATTAATTTGAGTTTGTAGAAAATAATTTAATCAATAAGTAATTAGAATTTATAAAATTTGCAATATTGGTGGAATATAAAGAATTTCTAAAATTTATAGAATTTATAGGATTTATAGAATTTACCTAACTTTTAGAGTTTAAGAAAATTACTGAATTTTTAGACAAAAATTTGTAGAATTTACAGAATTTACCTATAGGATTCATTCATTCATGAAATTTAGACATTTTATAAAATTTATAAAATTCGTTGAATTTGTATGTAATATAAACACACACATATACACATAATAAATTCCATACTCTTTATGAAATCCGTGAACCCGTGCGAAGTTGCTAGACCTCGCATCGAGGCGCGTCCCGGGTGGCGGATAGGGGCAGCCCTCAACCGGTTCTCCGGTTGGGTCGGTGGGAAATAAAATACCACCCGCGGACCAAAACTAGTAAATAGGAGCGTCTGTTCACCATGAGGTGCGGCTTACTTAAAAGCTAACTAAATCCAGAAGCGTCTGCCCATAGTGGGCGGCTCCGTGGTCAGCGTCTGTATACTCCAGGAGGGGCGGCTGTTTAAATACTTGACAGGAAGTATAAAATGTTAGGGGAAGGAACCCCGAATAATAAACCAATGATGTTCACGAAGTCGAAGGACGAGTTTACGGTGCAGGCGGACGGATCCCCAGTACCGGCTGTAGGCCAGCAGGCTCCTTGCGGTCGATATCCAGCAACTGCAATGTTACAACTGTGGCGAACTTGGCAGTCGTAACAGATATAAGTACAAGCGAAATGAAGGAGTTAAGCGGTCATGGAGAGAGTACTCTTACCGATCCTGGTACTTCAGTCGACCAGTTGGCTGAGGTAGCAGATAGTATGTCAAGGAGCACTGAACAACAGATTTTTGAAATGTTCAAAAGGAGTTCGAAAACACAAAGATCACAAATAAGAAGAGCGAGAGAAAATATAGAACGTGCATTATCTATGCCATCATTGGTGGGTGAGAGTGCTACCCCTGGTACCGCGGAGAACGAAGCAAGCTTACTAGTAAAACTAGGGGCGAAAATTGTGGAGCTCTCGGAATTTATAAAACCGAAGCAAACTGTGCATCATAACATCAAGAGGCTGGTCAGTGTTATCCGGTTAACGTACGAGTCGGCAATGACCAGGAGCAATACTGGGCCCAACAATAGCGGAGATGCCGGATCCAGTAAGCGAAAGCTTTCCTCACCAAATCAAATCGAGGGAAAAGAAAAAAGAAAAAACGAGATAAGACTCCCATCCTACCGGCCGTAGGGACCCCGCAACTACGGAAGCTGGAAGAGCCAAATACCCAAGGTGGTGACGAATAGCGCAAAGTAGAGAAGAAGAAGAAATGCTCTACAAAAGGACATCAGCGAAAGAAGAAGGACGCGCTATTAGTAAAGAAGGGTGCGGTTTCGTTTGCCGATATCCTAAAGAAGGTCAAGGCTGACACTAGCTAAAAACAGCCTAGGGGAGAAAGTAACGAGCATACGTCGGACGGCGAAAGGGGATCTCCCATTGGAATTGCAAACCATTGGAGAACAGACACAAACCTCATTGTTCCGTGGTCAACTTAAGGAGGCGATCGGTGGTGAAATTGATGTGAAACCACTTTCTCGAGAAACAGTTATCCTGATTAAAGGTATAGATGAGGTTACTACTGCTCAAGATGTTCTCATGGCACTGGAGAATCAGTTCCCCGACGTGAAAAGTGTGTGCGTAGTTAAGTCCATTAGTAAGGCTTACCGCGGAACGCAGACGGCAATAGTCAGGATACCAAGTGGTATGGTGAAGAGAATTATCTCAGTGGGAAAAGTGAAGGCCGGTTGGTTGATTTGCCGGATTCTAGAAAGAGTAGAACTGATGCGGTGCTATAAATGCTTCAATTGGGGGCACCGAGCGGTCAACTGTAGGAGTGTTGAGGATAGAGCTAAACTCTGCTGGAGATGCGGGAAGGACATGTGATTAAGGACTGTAAGAACGATCTCCAATGCATTCTTTGCACCAATAACGGTGGCGGGAATAATAAACACGGGATTGGAAGCTTTAAATACCCAGCATACCAGGAGGCGTTGCAAAGGAAGCATTCATGAGAGTAGTACAAATAAATCTCAACCACTGTGAAGCTGCGCAGGGCTTCCTGCAGCAGATGGTAGTCGAGGTAGAGGCGGATGTCGCGATCATAAGCGAACAATATAGGAACATGCCCGATAACTGTATATGGGTTTCTGATGCATCGAATCGTGCTGCTAGTTGGACTTGTGGCAGATTTTCCAAGTCTTCCATTGAGACTGGGCAACACGGGAGGTACTCCAACTTTCTGCAGGAGCAACGCCAGCTCAGTAATAGATATCACGTTTGTAAGTGACTGTCTGGCAAACAGATTGGTATGGAACGTAAGTGACTGTTACACACACAGTGACCATAGAGCCATTGTGTTCGAGCTACAGAACCGGATCCTATGGCGGATATCAACCTTACCTAGCAGGAAACCTGCTGGTTGGAGATCGAATGCGTTCGATGAGAAGGTCTTCATCCTTATGATGGAACAGATGGTACTGACCGGTACCGCTGAAAACAAAGCCGACCAACTCATGGGCTATGTTACTAGAGCGTGTGATGCAGCAATGCCTAGAAGGATAGTAAATAACCGCAGGAAACCTGTGTACTGGTGGAACGAAGAGATTGCGGAGCTGCGGAGAAGATGTCTCGGAGCAAGGAGGCAGTATCAGCGAGTTAGGCAACACGAAAATCCGGCTCTGTGGGAAAGGTATAGTGAAGCAAGGTCGGATCTAAAGCGAGCCATAAAAATAAGCAAGTGTACGTGTTTTATTGACCTGTGCGAGGAAGTCGATCGGGATCCTTGGGGAAGACCCTACAAAATGGTCATGAAAAGGTTTGGGAATAGATATTCTAAATCCCCTACATGCGCGTCGATATTAGGCGGCATAATTAAGGAATTGTTTCCGCAACAAGCTGAAAATGCGTTGGAAGTAATATGCGATGAGGCGGATTACGTTCCTCCAGTGACAGCGGAGGAAGTCCTATTAGCGTGCACCAGAGTAGGGAACAATAAAGCTCCCGGTCCGGACAACGTACCGAACGTGGCACTGAAGTCTGCAATTAGGGCATACACAAATGCCTTTACCGAAGTGTATGATGAGTGTTTGAGGGGATATTCCCGCGGAAATGGAAGGAACAGAAAATTAGTTCTACTTCCAAAAGGAAAGAAAACATCTGGAGAGCCATCTTCCTATCGTCCGATCTGCCTATTGGACACGGCTGGTAAGATTCTGGAGAGAATCATGTGCGATCGGCATCACCAGGCCATTGCTAGAGCAGGTGATCTATCAGAGCACCAATATGGTTTCCGCAAGGCTCGCTCCACATTGGATGCGATTAGGTATGTGGTAGGCATGGCGCAAGAGGCAGTATCTGGTTATAGATGGTTGCGAGGTGGCAAAAAATATTGTGCCATAGTAACACTGGATGTGAAAAATGCCTTCAACACTGCCAACTGGAGCTGCGTTCTGGGGGCACTAACTCGGATGGAGGTGCCAAAATACCTACTGAGAATGGTTGTAAGTTACTTCACGCAAAGGGTATTGAAGTACGATACCGATGAGGTTGGAAGCACATACCCAGTAACTGGTGGAGTCCTCCAAGGGTTAGTATTAGGTCCCACACTTTGGAACGTAATGTACGATGGCGTCCTTCGACTTCCCCTTCCAAGTGAAGCAAGAGTGGTTGGTTTTGCGGACGATATTGCAATAGTGGTCACAGCAGAATAGATTTATAGAGTTATTAGAATTATGTAATAGAATTTATCGAATAGGTGGAATTGTTAAAAGTTTTGAAATTTAGTTTTGATTTGACGAGGATTAGGAAAAATGAATCATTTGTCATCTCATCTACAGAGGCTAAATTGCTAACTTATTAGCCTGTTTTATTCCTATTGGAATTAACCATTTAGTTACAGTATTAGCGAATTTTACAAATCATCCTAAAAACTTTAAAAAAAACAAGTGAGTGTTAAATACACTAAAATTAAAGTTGTTAAAAATGTTGAAGGGGAATTGTAAAATTTGCCAACTCTGTAAGTATGTACATGATGGTTATCCTATGTTTAGACAAAAATTAGGGTAAAAAGTTAGCAATTTAGTTGATATAGCCTGGTGAGATGATTGGAAAATGATTAATTTTTTGTAACCTCGCCAAATCGAAATTGAATTGCAGAACTCTTAACAATTTCTCCTCTTTGTAATTTATAAATTTTTTAAATGTAAATTTTGAGAAATCAAAGAATTTTTAAAGTTTGAGGAATCTACAAAATATATATTATAATTATTACAACTTACAGAACTGAAAAAATTTACAGAGTTGATCGAATTTATAGAATTTATCAAATTTATATAGGATTCACAGAATTTGCAGAGATATGCAACAGAACGGTCAATGCGGTGAGCGGTGAATGCGGTATTAGCATGAATAATGCTGAATAAGCGAAGAGGGCGCATGAGCAAAAGAATTCTATTTGCTGGCGTAATAACATCTATCCTGATGTATGGCGCACCAATTTGAGCCAACTTGTTTGAGCAGGAGACGCTTAGGCAAAGAATGGCAACCGTCCAAAAAGCTAAGCGATTTGAGAGTATTGTGTGCATTCCCAACACTATTTGAAGATGCTGCCTGTGTTAATGAGCCCTAAATGGGCTAAGCTAAAAAACCACTAACACTAAAAAATTTAAAACCGGGAAATCCAAATAACGCTATATAACATCCTTTAATTTATATAGCAGTTGGAAGAGGAATGGAATGCCATATGCGTGATATGAACTGACACGTCTCGAAAGAAATAGATAAAACTGGAATGAGGAGGTAATTCTAAATAAATTGGAGGCCACCTAGGCTGAGTCTGATTTGTGCAGTAAAGTAATACCTATCTATAGTTCCAAAGGGCCGAACGGAATAGTTTATCGGGGGTGAGGGTAAGTGTATGACACTCTTATATGTTTGTTAATGGTTCACATGTAAACTCTATCGAAGGTTCTCCCCTCCGCCACAAAAAATAAAACATAAAAATAAAATACGGCAATTTTGCAGTACGGGATTTTTGAATAAGGGATTCTGGAATACGACTTTTGTAAACGGATTTTGAAATGTGGGGTTCTTGAAATAAAATTTCCTAAGAAAATTTACCAATCTGTTTCTGGTGTTTGGTTTTCTTAATATGTTTCGGTTCCGCTTAGGAATTTTTATTAAACTGTGTCTTTACGTGAATACGCAACGAAATGAAAACGAAGGAAAGCAATAAGCAAGTAGCTAAATCTCCTAAAATTTAAACTTACAAAAGCTCTATTATCAACTAAAATCAACAAAAGCAATATAAATTGCAAGGCCGAGTCCATTATTATTTTGCGCTCACCTAAACGAAACCAAAAAAATTCTTGTTATCGTATTAAAATAAAATCCACTTTTATAGACAGAAAATTACTTCCTCTCTCGCTTTCATCGCCTTATTCATCTCAGCATCATAATACATTTATTATCACATACATATTTTAATCCTCAATAATTTTTATAGCTCTTAAATATTCAAATTTGGATACCTTTTGTTAAAAGAAGCTAAGATTACTTTCAAATTTATTGCAAATTCCGCATAAGTACTGTAGCTTTGCTAAATATCATTTTAATATTATGAACTGCCAAACAATGGTTAAATTATTACAAACAATTCTAATAAAAAGCCAAAAACATGAACATGAATAAGCCCAAAGTTTATGTGAATCTTAGTTCGTTGGCCTTTATAGTATATTTCAAACGCAGCGATGGTAGCATAATATCGTTCTTATGACATAATGTGATAGTTTGATTTTTTTTTTGCAACTAAAAACTGACGTAACAATTCAAGTTTTAATTATATGAGATAAAAACTTAATAAAATGATAAGTTTATTACTCTATATTGATGATAGGCGGCGGCTCGATAAACATCCAAATTCTTATGGTGATATGGGATTTGGGTCAAAACTGAACTTGATATAAAGCTATTAAAATTAATGTGTTAATCTTAAATAAAAAATGCGATGAGATTAAAGTGGCATTCAAATTACGTGCTGTAGTTGTAGTCTATATTAAAAACGGATTATATTATGACTGTCTATATAATCTCTTCGATGACAGCTATCTAAATTTAAAAATTCCAGATTAATTAAATAATATTATTTCATAAAATCTACCTTGAACCTATGGATTAACGCTGCATGCAATATCCGGCGAATTCTATATATTCAACCTAAAGAATTTAAGTTTTTTTAAATTGCTTGATTCAAATAAAGCAAACAATATGTCGATGAGTACTAAAACTTAATTAATTATTATTTTTACTTTCATTTACATATACATACATGTTATTTTACCTGCAATTTCAACACAATGGTTTTCTAATAAAATATACAGTGTGGGCACAAAAATATTAATTAGAACGGACACATTAACAATTAGTTCATAAAGATTATTTTTAGACGTGCGTCTATGCAACCTATAACATTCTTCCCGTTGGTAAGCTGATTAAACTTAGAGCTGCAACTTTCCTCGCTGCGGTTGTTTGTTTATACAAACGGTTATTTTAACGACCACTTGACGTACTTGGCGCCTTCTTAATCCACTATGTGGCCATAATCCCATGAGTTGAAGTTTTTCTCTTCTACGGTAACTATTAAATCTTCCACTTCGAGTTTTTGACGTTTTGAAACCATTTCGCTATTCTCGATAAATCGGGAAAATATTTGCGTAACCAGCGTCTCTACAAATAGTTTGTCATTCTCAGGGAGAGTTAATAATTTCGAATAGTGCGTATTATATTAACTCCCTAATTAAATTTCGAAAATGTGTTATGTAAAGAGCGACATCAATCGTTTTTCTACGCTTCAAAAGGTTCAAAATAGTCGATGCCAACATACGAAAAGGACTCGGCCTCATGTATAGTTAAATTCTTATAGATTTTCCTTTATTATCATTTAGTTCATATACGCTACGTTCCCAACAAATTTTTTTATGTAGGCTTTCTTAAATTTCGGTATTAGCAAACTTTCTGACCAATACGAAAACTTCTTGTATGTATGATTATAAATTGTAGATTTGTGAACTAAGCTCGGGAGCCTTTTGTAAGTCGATCTGAATTTAGAATTTGTATTTCTCGGTGGTCTAGATTCTTCAAAATTTGAAGTACCTCATATTTTGATCCGTGATGTTGATATGATGTTGATCGAATACAAGGAGATGCGCTTATTGGCTAGTGCTACTGTGAATGATATTTCTTAATACCGATTCTACTGAGTTTAGATTTAGCTCCCAACTAGCATATTTTTCATCGAAATACTTATGGCAGCCATAATCAATTTGTTGACTTTTTCCGAAGTATTTGATTGAGGATGATATTTGCGTGTTCAAATATATTTGGTGTCATATTCAATTAAAAACTCCTTAAAATTTTTACTTGTGAACTGTTTGCCGTTGTCACTGACCACACACTTCGGAACAGAGAAAATGAGACAAATGCGATTTTCCAAAAATTTCATAGCGTTCTTATAAGTAGTATCTCTCATATGCTCCGCGAAAACAAACCGCAACATGAGAACAATGAACTTGTGTCATAATCTCTTCTCTATACAATTTCAAAGTTGTAATATCAGTATTTAAATTAAATTTGTCTAACCCAGAAGTATTTATAAAAAGTCGATTAGTCACAATTTTCAGATTTGTCTTGATTCCAGGATTTTAAATTTAAATTTTGAATTAATGATTTATAATTAGGATCATCATCAGAGTACATAATTTTATGACAAAGCAACCGATTATCTTTGCCTTTGCGGTACTGTATGAAAAATTAAAAGCTTCTTACTTAAGGCTCCAGCGAGCTTAATGTCCCGACATATCTATTTGCCCCATTAGCCACAGCAGCTAAATATTCCAAATCAGTAATGCTATAATTTAGTAGACCAGCGTTAAGTCTGTAGGAAAAATAACCAACAAGAAGCTCATCCTCGGTAGAAGATTTTTGAAATAATACTCCATGCACACCGGGTTTAGACGTATCAGGTAAACAGGAGCCGATGATAGGGCGATTTTCAGATCATTAAAGGATTTATCCGCCGCAGCTGATCATACAAAATTTTTATTTTTATGTAGAAAACTTGTCAAGGGTTCTACAATATCGGAATGGCGAGATTTGAATCGTCTGTACCAACCGGTCATTCCTAAAATTCTTCGGATCTGACGGTACGGTTGTACGTTGAAAAAAGCAGTTATTACCGAAACTTTATTTATATAATACAACAAAACTTTCATTAGACTTTTGCTTACGAATACGATACGGTTCTCCGATCATATAAACGTTTAATAAATTCTTCCTTGAATTTACCCCGCAATTTCCACTTGGATTTCGTTCTGTGAATGTCGAGTACCATTCAGGAGCGATACCTTTAAAATATCAATAAAATCACGAACAAGTTTCCTTTGTTAAATATTCGACCTTAAAAAATGAAACGTTTTGCGGAAATACTTAAAGAAGACTCATCACAAAAATATTCCGTTTTGACGGAAGAACTTTGTATGATATAGAATCGATGAATTACTTCGGTCTAAAAAGACCAAAGTATTAAAATCCTGTCAAAAATGACGAAAAATTTGGTTGGTCCAAAATCACTTTTCTCGACGTTTTGAAAGTCCCTGAGTCTGAAAATGCAAAAAAAAAAAAAATGTCCGTCCGTCTGAGAACGGCTTGTCCGATTTGGATTTTTTTTTTCGCCAATCTGTTTCTATGGCCAAGGCGGAGATTTGAAAAGCTTTTGGAGATTGTACGTCAAGGGGGTGGGGTACCTGCCATACGAATTGACCCAAAATATCTGCTTTTATAAATATTTATGATTTTTTTATACATCCTTATTTGATTATTGAATTGGGCATTGAATTGGGAATTGATTTGAAGGTTAAATTAGGGGTTAATTTGCGCGTTGAGTTGAAGTTGAGTTGGAGTTGAGTTGGGGTTGGATTTGGATGTAGTGAATAGTTAACAAATTTTTTATATGATGGAACTTGCCTATTTATCAACCGATTACGATGAAATTCGACATTTGTATTGGAAACGGGATTCTAAAATGTTTTTTGGATGAAGTTCTGGGATTTTAAAACGATTTCTGGATGTAGTTCTGGAATATGGCCAAGTATGATGGAACTTGCACATTTCTTAACCGATTATAATGGAATTCGACAATACAAATCGTGTAATACAAATCGGGTTCTAAAATGATTTTTGGATGAAGTTCAGGAATATGGCCAAGTATGATGGAACTTGGCTATTTCTTCACCGATTGTGATGAAATTTGATATGTGTATTGGAAATGAGATTCCAAAATGATTTTTGGATAAAGCTCTGGAATATGGCTAAGTAGGAGGGAACTTAGTTATTCCTTATCCGTTTGTTATGAAATTTGACATGTGCGTTGTAAATGGGATTCTAAAATGAGTTTTTGGATAAATTTCTGGAATATGGTCAGTTAAACGGTTATAAGTATCAGTATAATTTGTTATACTACTTTTGGTATAAAATTCTAGAATACGATTTTTCGTTTTAAATTGGATGCCTGAACCCATGTTACTGAAGCTTTTGACCTGTTTGGCTGTTGTTGTATAAGTAAATATATGTTGGTTAAAATAGAAATCAATAATGTCAAAACTGTCACAGCAACTTTATGATTGAAGATACCTAAGGCCGAAGTTCTGATCACCTCGTGAGGTTTCAGCCCTTTATATTTTTCTTATTATTTTAGATAATTTAACTCACAGTCTAAAAAATCAAATAAATGTTGACAACTTTAATCTGGATTTATTAAATCAAGCAAGCCTTCAGATCCGTCAGTACAAATCAACGCTTCTTACAAATAGTTATCATGTCCTAAACCAAATAGATGAAAAATTTGCTACTCGAATAAGTAAAATTAAGGGAACTGTCATTGACCATATTCTTTCAAGTTTTTAATCTGAATTCTACATTTACTATGGAGACACCCCTCTTTACTATGAAGACCGTCAAAAAAAACCCATGTTAATTACGAAAACATTTTGAAGTCTATTCAAGAAAATTTTCAAGAGTAACTAGTAAATACTAGTTCTATTGCTAAAAATACATCGGAAACTATGTATAACAAATCAGAAAATATCGGATTATAGAAAACCATGGTCATAAAGAAAATACTATAAAGAGGACTCAAAAAATAATAACATATCGGGAAGTGTCGATAGTAGCGACACTTTAATGTTTTTATTTTTCGGAACTATTATTAACAAGCAGAATGTGTCTATGATAAATGAAATTGGTAATGAACAACTTTGTATGTATAAAGGTATAAACACAACCAAGAACAATACACATTGGTTAATATACCAATGCCTATATATTACATAGGCATACTATGTATACATTACATAGGCATTGTTAAAACGCTAAAACGAAATATGCATGTATGAAAAGGAAAGAGAGTTTGTGTGAGCGAAACAATGAGTTTTTTCTAATAAAACAGAAATTGAAAATTTCAACAAAATCGTATTCGTATACGAGTATATTCATTGATTATGTATCATATTCTTATACGACATTGCCTTGACGTAAATTGTTGGTTTTTTTAATGTTTCGTTTTTTCTCTTCATATTCCATAGTAAATAACTATGATCCCAATATTACAAGGTATGCTTGACAGCTAAAAACATGTGGAGCGTGACGTCACTCAGAGTCAATTTGAATATTTTTTTGCGAACTAGTTTAAATTTATAAGAATATTTTTAGGTTTTAGAAATAGAAATAAGTTTCAACGATTGTACACGATAGAAAAAACACAAATCTCAACCAAACGGAGTCAACGTTACGAAATATATTACTCAAAGTGACGTCACCAAAAGGAAAAATGACGATATGTTGATTGGTTGGAACATACATACCTTGTATATTTATACCATGATAAATAACCAAAACAAATGTTCAATTTTTAATTTTAGATGTATTTGTATACAACCAACACAATAATACAAAGTCACTTTGTATATAAATTTCGTATAGTGGAATTTCAATGTACATTTGTTTTATGATGATTGATGCCATATAAGAGAAACAGCACGGCTTTGGTTTGTACTTGCATGAAAAATGCGAATAAAAACATGAATGATAATTTGTAAACTACACTAACTGTGTTTATATGGTCTGTGCATTTGGGGGTGTTTACATTAGGTATTTTATTCCGGATTCTTCGGCAACAAAATCCCTCATCGTTTACACTAAGCATTAAGAAACCGGAATTTTTTCATATGTATGTGTAAAAAATATTATCATTTCGTATTTGTTCTTCAAACAGAAAAGATTATTTTGTTGCTTTTTGTTTGTGTTAGTGTGAAGAATCCAAAGCAACCAACAAAATTTTGGTGTAAAAAATATCCCAAAAATAAAATCACACAAAACCGGTTTTGTATGAAAAGAGAAAAAATCCAGGAAAAAATGCCTAGGTAGTGTAAACACCGTCTTTGGTATAATATTTACAATACAAAGCTATGTAGCCTTTATCTGTATTAGTAAATACTATCGTTGCCGGTTTAAGCAAAAAAGAGTTTTATGTTAATTTTAGATTTTTCCTTTCTGTCCCCTTTCATAAATAAAAACATAAACCCATTGTTTTTTAAATTTTTATTACTACGTCGATTACCAACATTCAAATGGGCTAATTATTATTGGAACAGCGCAGCTTGGTCGAGTAAATACGTTTATGTTAGTTTGGTTGATTTTTATTTTTAGAGAATGCGATTATATTTGCTGCAAGTGCAAGGGAGAAAGCATTTTATTTTCCTTGTGATTGAAAGAGGAAAACATCATATTTTTGTACATATGTATATCGTAAAGTTTAAACTTGCCCACACAAACACAAATTGGTTCGTTTCTGTGCTTGCTATTTATGTATTATACTTCGTTGTACATAATACTCTGCTATACTATTGTTGTTGCTTTTGGTTTACAGCCAATGTTAGTTAAACTTTTTAACGCA